>OU343221.1:183217352-183314077 GCA_910596185.1 Chrysanthemum makinoi
AATAACGACGTTGCCCATTCACACCTCGTTGGGAAACGACTCGGATTTCCTAATCCGTATCACTATCACTCACGGGTTTTGATTCATTATCCTTTTTCCTAAAGGGATTTTAAATCATTACTTGTGGTTATTTTTATATCGATATTGTGGTTTTATCCATACACACACACCCCTAAGCCTACAACGAATCAAATTTTAGGCGCTGGGGAGGTTGTGTCGCGACAATATCGTTAAAGGTTTGACGATTAGTGACTCGAGATCCTTCCTTTGTGAAGTTACTATTTTTATAAAATTAAAAAAGTAAAAAATATTTTCCTTTTTCTTTTGTATATATATATCACATTAAAAATACAAAAGATTTTCTCTTTGTTTTTGAGCTAAATAGAATACATCAATTATATAACATTCTCAACGGAGGTGTTATCATTAGTAAGTTCTCGAACCAAAGATCAAAAACTTGCCTTTGTGTCGCTTGTGAGTCGATTTATTTCTATTTGATAAACACACTGTGTGGTGGGTATAAGGACGGACTGACATTAAATTGCGGCCTGAAAAGAAGCGGTTTTTTAATAAGCTTCGTGACCTAAATAAGCTCCGCTCGATTGTGCGTTTGTCTTATAGAAGTGATTTATTCACTTGGGATTATTGGTTTAAGTTCAGTGTTGTTTTCGAATACCGCTCGCTTTAATTGCCTTGGTTTTGAAAGTGCATGCACACTCGTTCTAATAACTACGACATCGATCACGCGAAAAGGCGAAATAGACGCGTGCTCCATTAGTCGAACCCGATATTCGAACTAATCCGACTCCGCCCATCGTCGAAATGGCGGAGGACAACCAATCTATGCTAGAGCAACTCCAAGCACCCACCGAGGGTTATGGAGAAGCCATCGTCGTCCCGGCAATCATTGCCGATAACTTTGAGCTTAAACACGGATTGATAAATTTGGTTTCGTCCAGCCAATTTTACGGATTTGAGAGGAACGATCCTCACTCTCATATCCGACGATTCAACAAGCTCACGTCTACGATCAAGTACCGTAACGTTCTGGAAGAGGCTATCAAGCTACTACCCTTCCCGTTTTCACTCGAGGAGCCGCCCGATTTGGCTCGAAAAACTACCCCCTCGATCGATAACCACGTGGGAGAATCTAGTGTCAAAATTCGTGAACGAATTCTTCCCACCGTCTAAAACAACAAGCTTAAAAATGAAATAACAAAATTTACACAAAGATTTGATGAATCATTTAGTGAGGCATGGGACCGATTCAAAGATTTGCTTAGGCAATGTCCCCATCATGGTTTTACTGAATTACACCAACTTGATACGTTTTATAACGGTTTGAATGAGACGATCAAGACTCTCAATGATGCCGCGGGTGGTAATTTGTTGACCCGATCAACGAGAGATGCCTTGTCCATTATTGAAAACAAATCTAAAGTTCGTACTCACGTAGCAAATCGTTGCTGCCCGAGTGAGTGTTACACCATCGCCCTCGCCTTATGAAAATACGTCTAGCACCGATGCTAAGATTGATAAGCTTACGGATATGATTCAGGCTTTGGTTAAGATTAAGACCGCTAAGATTAATTCTTCTCCACCCGCCCAAGTCAAAGCGGTGGAATCGACTTGTACTACTTGTGGTGGCCCGCATGCTTACTACAATTGTACCGCCAACGATGGAAATCCTTTCGAAGCTAATGCCGTAACCGGAGGTAACCAATACCGTCCTCAAGTTGAACCGAACCCTCGTGTTAGTAATCAAATGGGACCTCCGGGTTCTTCTCAATCGAACAATCGACTCGCTTTAATCGAATCAAGTTCGTGGACCAAATGTTCAAAACCAATACAAAGCCCCACCAAATCAATACCCGAATCAAGGAGTCAATTACAATCAAGGATATCAAAATTGAAGTTATCAAGCTCAGCCTTTGCCTTAAAATGAATTCACGAATTACGTTCAACACAATAATGCTACCATCCAAACCATGCAAACTCAGATTTCAAGTTTGAGAAATGAGTTTCAATCTTCGTTGACTAGACAAAGCAATGAGGTTAGAAATGAGATTCGACTTTCGAACAACAAATTGATGCTTCAATAAACTTGAGAATATGTTGAATGTTTTTGTGCAAGATAAGTCAACCCTAACTTCGATCTCTTCCAAGTGACACCATTCCCAACCCGAAGGGTGAGTTAAAAGCTATAACCACACGGAGTGGTAAGGCTTATGATGGACCGTCGTTTCCTACTCCGCATTTGGTGAGGAGGAGGAACGAGACACCGAGGTTATTGAAGAAAATGTGCAACCTGCACCCGCCCCACCTCCGGTCATTCAGATCCGATTCGAACCGATGTTCCAAGACTACTTTAAACCCTCACTTCCTTATCCTTCTAGACTTCAAGATCAAAGTATTCATGATAAAACCGAAAACCAAATGGAGAAATTTGTTGAAATCGTTCAATCCTTGAATTTTAACATCGGCCACCGACGCTTTACTCCTCATGCCGAAATTTGCTGCCATGATCAAAAATTTAGTGAGTAATAAGGAAAAGTTGGCCGAAATAGCAAAAACACCGTTTGAATGAGAATTGCTTTCGGTGCTCCTCAAGAAACTTCCCGAAAAGTTAGGAGACCCTGGCAAATTTCTTATCCCTTGTGAGTTTCCGGGAATTGTGAAATGCTCCTTTGGCCGATCTTGTGCGAGTATTAACTTAATGCCTCTTTCGATTTATAACAAGCTTTCTCTCCCGGATCTCACTCCTACTAAGATGACTCTTGAACTCGCGGACCGCTCAACCTCTCTTCCGAAAGGAATCGCGAGATGTCTATGTGAAAGTAGGACCACTTCATTTTCCCGCCGACTTCGTTGTCATTGACTTTGATGCTGATTCCCGAGTGCCTCTTATTCTCGGGAGACCTTTCTTAAGAACGGGCCGTGCGATGATTGACGTTTATGAAGGAGAAATTACTTTACGATCTCATAAGGAAACCGTCTCATTTAACATTAACCATCCTTCGAGATACTCCTCCAATTATGATGATGCTTCTATTAATCGAATTGACGTTCTCGATATTGCTATGGAGGAGTATGCTCAAAAGCTTCTTGATTTTATGGGTGGCAATCCCACCATTACTTCTGAAAATGTTGAACCATCTTCTGAGCCTATAATTGCCGACTCTTTCCCCTCTCTTACTCCATTCGAGGGAGGTGATTTCGTTTTGGAAGAGGTCGATGAGTTTCTTGCTAATGACGAATCGATTCCACCGGGAATTGATGATGGTGTTTATGATTCGGAGGGAGATATTCTTTATCTTGAGCAATTGTTGAATGAAGATCCATCACCGTCACTCCCTCCGAAAGAGATTACGATTGAAGAAATCAAATCCGCATAAACGACTAATGAAAAACCTCCGGAGCCCGAGCTCAAGGATTTACCTCCTCATCTTGAATACGCTTTTCTTGAAGAACCGAACAAGTTTTCCGTCATCATTGCTAAAAACTTGAAAGATGAGGAGAAAACCGCACTTTTGGATATTCTTCGAAAACATAAGAATGCCATCGCTTGGCAAATTTCCGATATCAAAGGCATAAACCCTCGGTTTTGTACTCACAAGATCTTAATGGAAGACGATTGTAAACCCGTTATTCAACAACAACGTAGGGTTAATCCGAAAATTCATGAGGTTATCAAAAAGGAAGTTCTTAAACTCCTTGACGCCGGAATCATTTATCCAATCTCCGATAGCTCATGGGTTAGCCCTATCCATTGTGTCCCGAAGAAAGGTGGCATGACCGTCGTTGCCAATGAAGATAAAGAATTGATTTCCACACGCCTCATCACCGGATGGAGAGTGTGTATTGATTACCGAAAGTTGAATGATGCTACACGGAAGGACCATTTTCCGCTACCTTTTATGGATCAGATGCTCGAACGTTTAGCGGGGAATGAGTTCTATTGCTTTCTCGATGGTTTTTCCGGTTACTTTCAAATTCCGATTGATCCGCATGATCAAGAGAAAACGACTTTCACGTGACCTTATGGAACGTTTGCTTACCGACGAATGCCATTTGGTTTATGCAATGCTCCCGGTACGTTCCAAAGGTGCATGATGGCTATTTTCATGACATGATCGAGAAGTCTATGGAAGTTTTTATGGACAATTTCGGTTTATGGAGATTCTTTCACTTCTTGCCTCTCTCATCTAGACCACATGCTCAAACTGTGTGAAGACACCAACTTGGTCTTGAATTGGGAGAAGTGCCATTTCATGGTTCGAGAGGGCATTGTCCTCGACCATAAAATTTCAAAATCTGGGATTGAGGTCGACCGAGCTAAAGTCGACGTTATAGCTAAACTCCCTCATCCCACTACCGCCAAAGGTATTCGGAGTTTTTTAGGTCACATGCGGTTTCTATCGCCGCTTCATCCAAGATTCTCTAAGATAGCCCGCCTTGACCCATCTCCTCGGAAGGATGCTTCGTTTATCTTCACCAATGAATGCGTTGAAGCATTTAATTCCTCAAAAGAAATTAACTAAAGCACCGATCTTAGTTGCCCCGACGGGATTTGCCCTTTGAGCTCATGTGTGATGCAAGTGATTACGCAATTGGGGCAGTCTTGGGGCAACGTAAATCAAAACATTTTCAACCCATACACTATGCGAGTAAGACATTGTCCGAGGCCCAACACAATTATACGACTACTGAAAAGGAATTATTGGCCGTTGTTTATGCTTTCGAGAAATTCCGACCCTACCTTGTCTTATCAAAGACCATAGTGTATACCGACCATTCTGCCCTAAAGTATCTTTTGGCAAAGCAAGATGCTAAGCCCCGATTACTTCGGTGGGTTCTCCTCCTTCAAGAGTTTGATGTTACTATTCTTGACAAAAAGGAGCGGAGAACCTTGCTGCCGATCACCTTTCTAGACTTGAGAATCCCCATCAAAGTGTGCTCGAGAAAAGGAGATCACGGAAACATTTCCTCTTGAGACACTTGGGATGATTGCTAAGAAAGACCCAAACACCCCATGGTTTGCCGACTTTGCAAATTACCATGCGGGCAATTTCATAGTGAAAGGGATGTTGTCCCAACAGAAGAAAAAGTTTTTCAAAGATGTTAAGCATTATTTCTGGGACGATCCCTACTTGTTTAAGATTTGTGCGGATCAAGTAATCTGGCGGTGTGTTCATGGCCAAGAGGCTCTTGATATTCTCAATGCTTGCCATAACGGACCCACTGGTGGCCATCATGGTGCAAGCTACACCGCTAAGAAGGTTTTTGATTCCGGGTTTTATTGGCCTACCATATATCGAGATGCTCATGATTTAGTTAAGTCTAGTGATTCTTGCCAACGCCAGGAAAATTTCAAAAGGATGAAATGCCACAATATGCTATTCAAGTTTGCGAGATTTTTGACGCCAGGGCATCGATTTTATGGGACCATTTCCATCATCTAAGGGTAATAAGTATATCCTCGTGGCCGTCGACTACTTGTCTAAATGGGTTGAAGCGAAGGCGCTCCCACCAATGACGCCCGAGTGGTTGTTAAGTTTTTGAAGAATTTGTTTTCCGATTCGGAGCACCTCGTGCTATCATCCGTGATCGCGGTACCCATTTCTGTAATGAACAATTTGCTAAAGTTATGGCTAAATATGGAGTTACCCATCGTCTTTCTACCGCATATCACCCGCAAACGAGCGGACAAGTAGAGGTCTCGAATCGTGGTTTGAAAAGGATTTTAGAAAGGACCGTAGGAGAAAATCGAGCTTCATGGGCCGATAAGTTAGATGATGCATTATGGGCTTTCCGCACAGCTTACAAGACACCCATCGGTGACCCCATTTAAGTTGGTGTATGGAAAAGCTTGTCACTTGCCCATCGAGCTCGAGCATAAGGCATTTTGGGCCTTGAAACATGCAAACTTTGATCTTAAGACCGCGGGTGATCAACGGAAAGTTCAATTGAATGAATTAAATGAGCTTAGGGATCAGGCTTACGAGAATTCTTTGATTTTCAAAGAGAAGACTAAGAGGATTCATGATTCTAAAATCAAAACCGCGTTTTCAACGTTGGTGATCAAGTTCTCCTCTTTAACTCTCGCTTGAAGATATTCTCGGGCAAACTCAAAACCCATTGGTCCGGACCATTCACCCTGTTTCGTTTTCCGTATGGAACGGGGAGTTTTCCCGATGGCCCAAATTTCAAGGTGAATGGTCATCGTGTGAAACATTATTTTGGAGGGGACATCCCATCTATGGTTGTCCCGGATCTCCAAACTTTCCCTAAGGACAACTGAATTCGGGGATCGAGTCAAGCTAGCTACTCGGTGACCAAAAAAAGCTTCGTTGGAGGCACCCCATGCTTATCTCTATCTTCTTTCTATTTTCTAATAAGCGACGTGAAGGGGTTAGCCTCTTCGATTTCTCGTGTTTGGTTGTTTGTGATGTTTTGTTCAGGATTTTCCGATATGAAGACTCTCGTGCTCGAAGTTTGTTTATTCTCCACTCGAGTTTCATGATCGATGCCGATGGAAACCGATATCCAAATCTTATCGACTAACGTCTATCTTCTAGCATACTTAATAAACGGCTTTTAGATTTTCGTTGATACCCTTGCTTTTAAACATTGAGGACAATGTTTCGTTCTAGTCTGGGGTAGGGTAATCTTCGATTTGATTTGACCACACTTGCTTACTTTTTTGCCGCGGTACTCTTGCAACCCGTTTTTCCTTAGAAAATGAAAAATTTGTGCAAAATTGTGAAAAATTAAAAAATTTTGAAGCTTTTGTTAAGTCTTTTGATTGAAAAGTTTGCTAGTCTCTTAGACAAGAAGCTATAAAATGCGAATTCGAGCTCACAAGGCCAAGAATTTGCAAGTTTTCCTGAGTGATTTTAAATATGCATTACTTAATTTCATTTAGACAAAGCATTTGCTAAGTTAATATATGTTTAGACACCTTGTTGACTTTCCGCTGGTGAGAGTAGGAATGGAATTCGACTTGACGGGCGTGTTGAGCCCTAGCTTGTTCCCTTAACCATAGATAATCTAATAATTATCGCTAAGCATCCCGGATCTCATTATTTGGGATTTTAAATTTGCGGAGATCGAGAAATGATAGAGTTACTTATGAGTTTAGATGCTAAGCGTGGAGTAGTTGGTTCTCTTTAGAGCCCATCGAAGGTACTTATGGCTTTTTGTTCCCACAAAATTGTTTCACCCCATATATGTCTAATAATAATTAGAGATGTTGAGTTTTTGGCGATAGTTAGTTTTTTTATCTTCTTTATAGAATCTTTGCCCATGAGAGTTGGGTACACATCGAGGTACTGTCAGTTTTACGGTGTAATAGACAATGGATTCCTGATAGTTTGCTGCTATTGTTTCTATTGTTATAAAAGCCGTAGGGTTTGGAGTTTGGCACAAAAATTAACATGAAATAAAGCCCAAATGTTTTAAAATTAAAAAAATCCAAAGCTATAAAAGTTGTCATAGACTTCTATAAAAGCAGAGGAAAAATCCAAAGTCATAATAAGACTTCTGATAAAACGGTAATCCCGTTGAGTTAGTAGTTGAAAAGACCAAGGGCCTAAATTGCAAAAATGCAAATGTGCTGAAATAGTGTTAAGCCAAACTTCGGATCCGGTAGATGTCTAAATAAAGCTTCGTCTCGACTCGTAGATGAGTTGTCTCGGTCGCCATAAAAAGGATATTCTCCCTAAATCGTGTGAAATTAGGACCTTGATGTGGACCTCATTCTTGTGTGCAACGGTTTTCGAGGGAAGATGGATAACTAATTAGCGACTTAGCTTTATATCTTTATTAGAATAAAAGTTATCGAAACGAGAAATTTGAAGAAATTCAATTCTCACAAAAATAAAAAAATCTAGAGGAAAATAGGAAAATGGGAGCAAAAGGTAATTACACAAGTAACTTCCATGGGTAGTGTTAGCATCTAGAGTCATATTTAACAATGATTTCGATTTTACGCTTAGTTTGGGGACTTGTGAAAAATCAGGGACGATGTATTCTATCCGTATGGTCACTTCACGCTGTGTTGTGTTTCCTACTCTGTGATCCTAACGTGTCGTTTGAAAAATGTTGGAGTTGTTGATCGACATGAAAGTTCAACAAACCATCACTCATAATCGGAATGTGCTTAATCATAATATCTATACATGTGAATTAAAAGGTAAACGGGGCATTTTTAGAATTAAGGCTTTCTTAATCTCTTTTGAGGAATCTTTGCTATTTCTCATAGGTTTAGTAAAAAGAGATTGAAATCCTTGGTTTTAGAAGCGTGAGTTGATTGCATTGCGTGGGGACACGACAATGGTCTCGTCTGGGGTATTTTGATATGTGTGCTTAAACACATATCTTTTGTTTATCAAAACTGACCCAAAATAACCAAGAAAGAGCCGTTTAATGCTTAATATTTGCGTGTTTCTTGAGTTTTTGCTTGTGCAGGTACGGATATGATAAAACACACAAAAAGAAGCCAAATCAGACGAAAACCCGAGCACGAAAGATTAAGAGAGCTAAAGAGAGGGAAGGACAGTAATTAAGCATCTGTGAAGATTTTATGCTCAGAGGATGATATTTGAAAGATATAATCAAGTTTGAAGAATTGTCAAGATCAGTCCCTGAACTTTGAGTATTTGGCAGAATAGACCCTTGAAGATTCAAAAGTTGCAAATTCCGCCCTTGGATTATTTGAGAATGACAAGTTTAGCCCTTGAAAGATATTTTCAGAATTACAACTTTGGTCCCTGGATTTTCAGAATGTACACTTATGGTCCCTAAAATGCATATTGGATTCAATATCTATCCTAAGTCCATTAAATCCTTAGTCCAAGTCCAAAACCCAAGCCCAAAACAATTCTCACCCGGTCCAACAAACCAAACCGTTTCACCCGTTTTACCCAACCCGTATTTAACCCAGGTCAAACCCCCATATACCCGCTCAACATAATCCGAAATAAAATAAAAAAATCCAAGCGCGCCAAATCCAACCCCCAAATAAACCCATGTATGAACCCTAAATTGCCCTTCGATCAATTAAGCCGAATTATACCAATTAAGGGTAATATAGTACATCCACTGACACAATAACCTGACACCAGGGAGCCCGTTGGCAATGTTGTCAGTTACCCTTCCTGCTTCTGATTGGACAATGAGACATGTAAGATTCAATCCTAGATGAGATTGCTTGGATGAGGTGTAAAATGATCCAAGGGCGATGATCAAGAGAAAGCACAAGTTTCGGTCTTCTAGACTCTTCTCAAGACCTCAAGCTTGTGTATAAATACCCCCATCATTCACACTTGTAAAATAAGTAGAATTTGAGTAGATTAATAGTAGCTTATTCATGTTTAATGTTTACTTTTCATTTCTGTATTTTCTGAATTTCATTTCCTTTGTAACCACAAGTTTTATTAATAGAAGTTATTCAGTTTTGTTTTCACTAAATCTCAATCACTGTTTTATTAATTTCAGTAGCTTATTAGTGTTCCTATTAATCATTTTAGCTTATCTTAATCCATTTTCAGCTTATTTGGTTTATAAAATAAAAATCACAAAAAATAAGAAAAATACTAAAAAAATAAAAAATATCTCAAATCTTTGTTAATCAATTGTGTTTAGGTTACCATAAGCTCTTATAAGCTTATCCATAGCTTAGAAAGTGTTTATTCATTCTCTACTCACTATCTTCAAAGTTACTTGGTCAACAAAAGTCAAACCCAGTCATTAAAATCTCATGGTTCGAAGTCTTTCGAATGGAGATGGTTATGGGTTGATTCTCGTGTTGAATTTGGGTTGAATTCGCTTTTAGGTTAGTGGCTATTTGTTCTTTGGCAAGCCATAGTGGCTAGGACCACATGTAAGTTCATATCTAAATAGAAATATTGCATAACTGCTTTCGTGTTTGCTTAACTGTTGTTATTATTACAGTAAAATACAACGTTGCTAGAATTTAGTTATTTTATCGCCATTGAATTTGCTAGAGTATGAGTAGTAGAGGCACAATAGCTTGTTAGAAAGTAGTGTTTGGATCAGTTGGTTGTATTAAACTTAAGGCTTGTTTTGTGGTTATGATCTCTCACAAGTCTCAAGAGGTTAATTAGGCTTATATTAGTAATTCATTTGCACATTAGAATTCAAAAAGTCTAAATCATCTTAAATCTGGGTCTAGGTTCTTAATCAGAAGGAATTTTAGATCATTATCTCATCATTAGGTTTAGATTTAGATAACTTAGCCTTGATTAGTTGCATTTCATCTTATAACATCATAATCACCATAAATTGATCTCAAACCTCGCTTTAGTCAAAATATCATTTCGCCCTCAAAAGTCAAAAAGTTGCAACCGATTTTTATAAAACTTTGTGAATTTTTCATAGATTCATTATTGGTTCAATTCAAGTGAAATTTTGGATTCTACTATTTCAATTGCTCAAGTTTAAACCATTTTATCAAATTTTTGGGAACGCTTTTAAGCACTAAATCGCCTTCGTAAGAGCTTAATGCCGTGGTCAACACCGCCGCTTAATGGCGAGTTTATGTACCTTCTTGTAAGCTTTGCACAAGCTTCACATAAGCTTGTTTAGGTCTGATATTTGGTACAAGTAGTATTTGGTAGGTTGGCTAGAGTTCTCCATTTTTATTTTTCAACTTAGCTTATTAGATAAGCTGTTGCATGAGCTTAAAGTAGGAGAGTTAAGGCTGTTTGGTTTAAGTAATATTTAGCTCAAATCTTTAGTGGTTTGCTTATTTGAGGTTAGGAGTAACTGCAATTAGTTGTTTTAGAGTTAATTTAGTATACTTTAGCTTCTGCTTCCATTTTGTGATCATTAGTGCTTATTAGCTTAAGTTTAGTGCTTATTCTCAAAGCAACACTACTGACTTGCTTATCTCACATAAGCATAGGTTTTGATATTTTTCATAGATTTAGAATAATATTCTAGACTTTTCCTGAATTTTTCATAATTTTTGCATTAATCAGTTTGCTATTTTTTCTTGATTTAAATCAGGACTTTTAAGTAGCATTTAATTCAATTAATTCAAAAGGTTCCAATAATTTTTCAATTTTCCTAGATTAAGAAAAATTTAAAAGCCAAAAAAAATATTTTTCCAAATTTTTCCTAGTTTAATTTGTAATTTTTAAAATTTAAATTAGTTTAAATTAGTTTTTAATTCAAATAAATTCGGAAAAATCATAAAATTAGTTTTAATTATTAGTTAATTTTCTAATATCATTTTTAGTTAGAAAGTAATTTTAGATTATTTTAAGGACTTAGAATAGACGAGTTGCATTTTTATTTACTTTTCTTTTAATACGCTTTTAGTATAATTTATGCTATTTAAGATTTCCAGTGTAATTTCCTTAATTGTTTTCCCTTTCCCCGTAGCTTTAATATAATCAAAAATCCAAAACATCGAGCATTTTAATAACGAACCAATAACGCCGTTGCCCATTCACACCTCGTTGAAACGATTTGATTTCCTAATCCCATCGATCACCACTTTTGATTCATTATCCTTTTTCTAAAAATCATTACTTGTGGCTTTTATATTCGATATTGTGGTTTTATCCATACACACACACCCCTAAACCTCAACGAATCAATAAACATCTTTAACCTCAGGTAAAGGATCTCTGGTTAATAAAGCAGTTCTAACAGGTTGATAACAATCATCAAGACCCATAAGAAATTGCATAAGTTTCATCAACTTATGCAAAACTAACTCAAGACTAGCCTCACAAGGCATTTATGTTCCACACACACATTTAGGCAACTTAGTTAGAGAATCAAATTCTCTCCATAAAGAATTATTTACCATGATAGTAATCAAGAATGTAACTACCACCTTGAAATGAAGTTAATCTTTTGCAACAAATTGTATATGCATCCATCAACCTTATCATATGTTTCTTTCAATTCTTGCCAAACGAAGCAAAGATTTTCGTAATAAACCAATCCCATATAAACATCATGAGACACGGGTAATTCATAATCCAAGTTAAGACAATAGCACGCCTATCCCATTGAGCGCACAAGACATTACTAGTAACAAATGACTCCTTAAGACAAGTACCATCAACAAAGCTATACTTATTCCTAGCTTGCAAAGCCAATTTCATAGCACCAAACCAAATTCTATAATTTCGCCCAGCAGCTTTAAATGGAATAAGAGCAGTCCATTATTATCATTAGTTTGAATGAAGAGGATTACCAAAGATCTAGATTACTAATTAACACTTGAGTATTACTACCACTAGGTTGATCTTCAATAGCCATAATAACCAATCAACAAGAACAAAACAAGAACAAACGAATAATCACAACAACAAAAATACATAGAAGAACAATCAATAAGAACAATAATGCACCAACAAATAAATAACCAAACAACTCAATCAACTTCCAAGATCGCCCCAAATCCTATCCTCCTTTGACTTAGACACAACAAGAAACTAATGAAAAGAAATAAAAAACTATTTAAACTACAACTCACACCCAAGAGTAACAAAAACCAAGACTGGGGACAGCCAGAAAAGCGGTATTCGTACCAATCTAGGTTGGCAGATCAAGATGTTAACTGTTCCGTTTGCACCTTCTAAACTAAATTCGTGTTATCTTAAGAGAAAGAAGTACTTACAGTGATATATCAGCGGAAAGAAGATACGTGAACCCACTAGATTCACTAAGTCTAGTAAGATTGTATCAAGAACAGGCCCAAGAAATAACAGAAAACCACGGGGATGAAAACCCCAAAATACCAAATTAGGGTTTCAAGAAACCCTAACCAAGAATCCCACAAAATCACCAGATCCAATCCAAACAGATCAAATCAACCACAGCCGTTAAGAAAAACACCTCATTTCATTAACCAATTCAACCACCAATTGCAAGAATCCCCAAAAAACTTCGAAACCCTAGAAACCCTAGAATCTCAAAAACCACCAAATCAGAATCCCCGTGCCTCTCGATACCATGTAAAAATGATCAAGAGCACACAAAAATTCACACACCATCTACCAACCACCCCTTGGTGTATTTTATTATAACAATGTCAAGAAGATAAGTCCCCAATTGGGTGCTTACCAATACAGATACAAAGAAACAAGACTGATCTCTACTAGGTAGACACCAGCAATCTCACTACAAATATCACTCAACACTCAGACTTAACAAGATCAAACAAGATTGATCTTGATACAAAGAATCAACCAAATACCCAGACTGATATCAAGATAGATATCACAAGAGAAAGACAAAAACTATATGAAGATTTAGAGAGAGAGACTGAAAACAGAGATGATTAACTAATAATGAAACCCTAGCTGATGAGAAGCATATATACCCAGCTATCTTTCACTTTAGCCCCTGAGCTTCTCATTTCTTCATTTAAGACTTAAACTTATTAAGACTTTAAAACTTGACAGATTTAGTCCTTCATATTATTCAACATTTAACTTTGAACTTTGAAGAATTATGTATTATGTTTATATTTGAACACTTGAAATATTTGAACTTTGATGCACTTCTTATACATATAATCTAATATAATATCTAAAATTACAATTTTAAACATAAAAATTTCAATCCAATTAATCCCCGATTAATCTCCGCTTAACCGATTAATCGCTAGGCCCTACCCAACCGCCTCACTAGCGCTTAGCGATTTTTACAACCTTGACTATCACGCATGGTGGTGGTCTGCATGACCAACATGGAAAGCCAGCGGAGAGGGTGCTTGTGTTTGTTTTTATTGTTAAATTTGTGTTTATTTTGTGGTGAAGTTGGTGGTGTTATTACATTTGTTTGATGGTGATGCTGGTGCTAAAGTAAAAAGCTCGATGTAACGTTCAATTGGTGATAATACTGTTGTTGGTTTTACTTACTTTAAAGGGTTTTATTTGTGGCAGATCGAGAGTCATGCAACTGACTAAGGTTTAAACCTCGCTAATCAAACATTTTAGATTGCTAGAGAAAATTCCGGAAAGAGCCCCAAGTATACTGGTGACCAAAGTAGGGTGATTCTTTGTTTGCCCATTTACTTTTCTTCGTGCACAAATTATTAAAAGTACATTACATCTAACTTATTATTCTTTAAATTATAAGGTCTAAACAAATTATCTATTAGCGATAGAGTCAAGCAATTGAGGCCAATAAAGTTGCAAAAGATAAAATTGGTAATCTGATAGAAAAGTCAAACACGATAATCTCATCTTGTTTGAAACGATGTGTAAATATAGTTAGTCTGTATTCTATTTGTTTTTGTTTGTATAGAAGTGGTATTTAAAGGTTTGAGTGGAAGATTTTATACTAGACTTTTCGTCTAACCTTACAAAAGTAATCCATGACATGAACGATTTTGGTAAAGTATTTGTTGACTTAAAATTATTCATGCAAATAGTCTTTGATAAAATGTAACCATTGAGTTTAACAGCACGGGGTATCAAATAAACTGTATTACAAACGTCAAATGGTTTCTATCAATCGATTTAGAAAAGATTTGGGAGAATTTTACTTTTTTTTCTCGAATTCTAACTTCAATAAAGAAAACAACTCTTTAACTTATGGTGCGGGTTAGAGTTGGACCACAAGTTCTTTTAGAAAAGTCTAAAACTAACGCTAGTTATTCTTCAACAAATTGCAAAATCAAAATCCAAAATGGGTATAAGAGCATGGGGTGTCATGAACTCTCCAATTCTATTCACTTGGGCCCCACGTGTGTCACATCACCTCCACATCACTCCAACACACTAACAAAAAAATACCCCCCAATCACAACTTACTCACTTCTCTTCACCACCCACTATCATTATTTTATTTATTTTCCATATTTTCTAAACACAACTAAATTCATTTCATTCATTTAAAATAAAAATACAACTACAATACGCAAAATAAATAAAAAAACATACCTAATCGAAATGAAAAAAATAAACTTACGGTAATTAAAAATAAACCATACTTAAAAATACATAATAAATTTTAAATCCTAATCTGAAAAGTCCTCCGTAGGATCAAACGCGGAGGGTATATAATCTTCGAGGCGAGACAAAGCTTCCTCGTCTACCGGAGATCCCTCACCAGAGACTCCTGGATCATCATCTTTGTTCACCCGATAGCTCCAATTGACTTTGGTGGTGATGTTGTTATTTATCCGTGAAACACACTTCCACAGCTTGTCAATAAGTTCGTCATCTCTGCGGGTTTCCTCCAGAAATGTCTCGATAACACATTTTCGTTCAGTGTTGATGTCGTTGCAAGTCTTGTAGCTGTCTCTCATCTGCAGCTTCTCGTTCCTCCCCTCCTCAAAGAACTGGATGACGCGTAGAATAACGTCTTTTCTAGCCTCATCATCGTTATTGCATTGATTTTTAACGTACGTTCGCATATCCTCAGCAGAATGTGGGAGACGACAAGCCATAATGTGTTTGAGAAATGTGAATTTTTATGTTGAATTGTGTTTGATAGATGTGAATTTTTATGTGTAATAGAGTTGTAAAATGGTTTATATTTATAGAGAAGTTAAAATGTTTTTGAATTTGAAATTGAAAGTAAATAACGGATATATTCTAGTTTGAAGTAAATGGTTTTGTCGTGGTGTGTTTCGTTGGAACGGCGAGGAACCAAGTAGCGAAGCCACTTGGTGTCGTGGCGAGAAACGAGATCAAACGGCGAGGAATCCACGTAGGAAACGAAATGAACCGGCGAGCCCATACCCCATGCTCTAAGTAATCACCATCCACTACAGCTATATCTGATTTGGTTATATTTTCCACTAACTTAAAGTGATTTTGGATATATAGCAAAAAAGGCAAAGGAGTGTGCAAATTGGAATGTAAAGTCAGTCAACGCTTTTAACATACATGTCTCTCTGTTCAAACCAGAACAACGGCTCGTAACTTGGATACACACTACGTCACAACCTAAGTCATGTCCCATTTGTATATAGGGGTGAGATATCAGCACCTTCCCATAAGGAGGGTATCCAATCATTAAATGCATTATCGACTTGTACGGTATGCATCACGGGTTGTACAATTTGACCAAAAGCTATTGATGTGACAATATAGGGAGGGTATGTATATCACATCCCTTGTATATATAATAACAAGAGTTAATTGCAGAAATCGTCCCTAAGATTTGGCCAAATTGCAGGTTTCGTCCCAAATAGTTGGGTAAAATTCACAGAAACCGTCCCAAATTCAAACCTTTTGCAAATTTGGTCCTGCTGCTTTAACTGCGTTAAGTGACTTTCGTTAGAATTAACACGTTAGCCCCTTTTGGCCAAAAACTCTTGCACCATTGATCCTTTTGGCCAAAACTATTACAACGTTCATCCTTTTGGCCAAAACCTTTGCAGCGTTCATCCTTTTGGGCAAAACTCAAATAATTGCAGCGTTCATCATTTTGGCCAAAAACTCTTAGAACGTTCATCCTTTTGGCCAAAACTCTTGCATGTTCATCCTTTTAGCCAAAACTATTGGTTACAACGTTCATCTTTTGGCCAAAAACATTTTTGCAGCGTTCATCCTTTTGGCCAAAAACTCTTGCGGCGTTCATCCTTTTAACCAAAAACTCTTGCGGCGCTCATCCTTTTGGCCAAAAACTCTTGCAGCGTTCATCCTTTTGGCCAAAACTATTACAACGTTCATCCTTTTGGCCAAAACCTTTGCAGCGTTCATCCTTTTGGCCAAAAACTCTTGCGGCGTTCATCCTTTTGGCCAAAAACTCTTGCGGCGTTCATCCTTTTTCGCAAATTTGAAAAAAAAAATCCAAAAAATTTTGAAAAAAGAAAATTGGAAAAAAAATCCGAAAAAAGAAAAAAAAAAATCCAATATTTTTTCGTAAATATTTTTTTTTTTCGAAATTCTTTTTGAAAAAGAAAATTGGAAAAAAGATTCCAAAAAATTTTTAAAAAGAAAATTGGGAAAAAAAAATCCGAAAAAAAATTTGGATTTTTTTTTCCAACTTTTTTTAAAATTCATTTTTTTTTCGTAAAAAAAAAGTATTTAGGAAAAAAAAGTATTTAGAAAAAAAAATTTCGGAATTTTTCCTAATTTTTATGTGTCAAACTCTTTTTTTTTCTAAATACTTTTTTTTTCCTAAATACTTTTATTTACGAAAAAAAATTGAATTTTAAAAAAATTTGGAAAAAAAAATCCAAATTTTTTTTCGGATTTTTTTTCCCAATTTTGTTTTTCAAAATTTTTTGGAATCTTTTTTCCAATTTTCTTTTTCAAAAGGAATTTCGAAAAAAAAAAGTATTTACGAAAAAATATCGGATTTTTTTTTCTTTTTTCGGATTTTTTTTCCAATTTTCTTTTTTCAAAATTTTTGGATTTTTTCAAATTTATAAAAATTCTAATTTTTTTCAAATTTGCGAACAAAAACGCATAAAAATTGATGAAGACGATTAAAAACATATGAAAATGTATAAAAGGATGAACGCTACAAGAGTTTTTGGCCAAAAGGATGAACGCCGCAAAGCCAAAAGGATGAACGCCGCAAGAGTTTTTCCAAAATGGCGGCAGTTTTTGGCCAAAAGGATGAACGCCGCAAGAGTTTTTGGCCAAAAGGATGAACGCGGGCAAAGAGTTTTTGGCCAAAAGGATGAACCGCGAAGAGTTTTTGGCCAAAAGGATGAACGCGAAGAGTTTTTTTTGGCCAAAAGGATGAACGCAAGAGTTTTTGGCCAAAAGGATGAACGCCGCGAAGGTTTTGGCCAAAAGGATGAACGTTGTAATAGTTTTGGCCAAAAGGATGAACGCTGCAAGATTTTTTGGCCAAAAGGATGAGACCCGTAACGTTGCAAGAGTTTTTGGCCAAAAGGATGAACGCTGCAAAGGTTTTGGCCAAAAGGATGAACGCTGCAAAGGTTTTGGCCAAAAGGATGAACGTTGTAATAGTTTTGGCCAAAAGGATAAATGGTGCAAGAGTTTTTGGCCAAAAGGGGCTAACGTGTTAATTCTAACGAAAGTCACTTAAGTGTAGCAAGCCAGGACCGACCAAAATTTGCAAAAGGTTTGAATTTTGACATTTCTACAATTTTAAACTATTGGGACTAAACCTCGACGCCAAACCTTAACTCTGCAATTAACTCTAATAACAAAGTATAATCAAGCTGCACGTTGTCGCGAGCTATAAAAAGTTTGAAAACTTAAAAGGGTGAATATGTGTACAATTAAAACTTTTCAATTAAAAACTTAAGTTTTTCGAATCAAAACGAAACAAAAAATAGTAGAAAGTGTGAAAACGTAGAGTGGGTGAATACGTTACCGTTTAAAATCGTTAGATCTTTTGTATCAAATCACTTATAAAGCTTGTTATTATATGAAAGTATCAATTATTGTTTATGACTAATATAAAGCTTAGTAAACCAAGTTGTCACACAAGCATCATCATCAAACCACATCATAAGCAATTATAAATGTAAAGAGATAAAGAAAGGAAAGTGCAAACCGAACGCGAGGATTTATAGTGGTTCGGTCACGGATCTCCTCCCCTTACTCCACTCGACTACCCAACTCGAGTTACTTCACTAAATCAACAAGCTCCCTTCGGCGGAAAACCTTACAATCGTCGCTACACTTTTCCGGTACAAAGGTAAATACCGGGTTCTAGTTCGAGGTAGAACCAACCTAACGTCGCCTATATAATATTTCCGACACTAAGCTAGATGTCGAGTTCCTTTCAAGGGTACAACCACTCCCACTATGTTTTATGGCCCAACATAACAAACCTTGTGTTTTATGGTACAAACACATAAACCATCTAATCTAGTTTGGTGAAAGTGTTGTGATGATGCAATAATGTTTACAATGATGATCCATGACATAAATGTCTAATGGATATGAATGACTAATCTAAATGATCTTCTTAAATAAGAAGTCTTCAATCAATGAGGATATCAAGAGATCTTGAATCTTCATATGTTGATATGCTTTGGTGAATGAGGATGGCTAGATCTCTAAACTTTCCTTGGTTGATCAAAATGTAAAATATGCTTACAACAAAGATGAATGTTAGAAGCATTATGATCATGTGATGGTGAGGGTGATTGATGTATGCTACTACATGTTTATCTATAGATCTAAGTGATGAAATAATGTATGTTGGAAGGGATGAAGATATGAGAAAACCATGGGATGGTATTTATAACCAAAAGTGGTAATAAAAAATATAATAATTTATTAGATTTGATATCTTAGAATATCTTCCAAAATCTTTCCAAAATCTTTTAAAGATTTAGATGACACTATGCATGAGGTAATAAAAGAGTGTTTTCCTTTTTATGAAAAATACATTTAAACAAATGTATATACTTATTAAAAAGGTAAATTACTTTTAAATAAAATGTAAGTAACCTTTTGTAAAATAAAATATCTAGTTGAGTGCTTGTCAAAATAAAATATATTTTGTCAATTGTAAGTAAACTTTAGGTAATTGAATATTATAGTTAGTTTAACAAATAAAAGTATATATTTGTTAGACATTTTACAAAAGATGTATTTGTATAAAATACTTGTGAATGCAAAATGTAAAATGAGGTTCGAAATATAATGGTTAACCTATTAAAATACTTAGTGACTCTAAACGTATTTTAAACATTCTAAATGATTTGTTAATGGGTTTGATCATAATGCCACATAACAAACATGTACGAACATGTGTTGTAACATACGAGGACTTGAGACATCGAGAGGTGTTGAATGTATGTTGAGACAAATGTAATTACAAGTAACTTGTACATTTTACGTTATGTATTACAAGTTACATGTTTGTCATCAATCAAAACAAACGAGACTGTATAGATTAAATATCGTAATATTTGCACTAACAGAAAGCATTAAACAAAACATATCGACTCAAAACACTAAGTAAAAGAGAGATCAAACCGGATACGATGATTTATAATAGTTCGGTCACAAAGCTCTTTTTTCGCTCAACTCCACTCCCTGAGTTTCTGACTCGAGAATTATTTCACTAAGTCAACTAGCACCCTTCTCGGCGGAAAAAACCTTACAACGTCGTTTACAAGTTTACTGATACTAAGTTAGATATCGAGTTCTTCTTCGGGTACAACAAAACTCGTTATGTTTTATGGCTCAAGCATAACAAACCTATTACTCTTGCGTTTTAAGGCATAAACAAACTAAACCTATTGCCCTTGTGTTTAAGGCCTAAACACATAAACCAACTAACCACTAAAGTGCATCTTGTTGATAGTTCTTTCCTCCTTCCATAGAAGTGTCGTGTTGAAGGCATTAGTGAACGGTACCGAATGTGTACAATCGATAAGGTGCGTCGATGTACAAGTTGTGTAGTTTGGGTTAAAGGATGTTGATATCCTTTCTAGTATTGTAAAAAAGAGTGTGTCTCCTTTGGGTAATTGTGTTGTGTTGTAGTGTTGGGTAGTAGTTCCTCCTTTGTAATGGAACTCGGTATCTAGCCTTGTAGCGGATAAAGTGTAGGCGACGTTGTGATAGGTTTGGTTCTACCTCATGGAAGAACTCGGTGTCTAGCCTTGTACCGGATAAAGATTTGGCGACGTTGTGAAGGCTTCTCCACCACATTAAGGAGCTTGTGTTGTGTAGTACTTAGAAACTCTCGAGTGGGGTACTCGGAGAGTGGAGTAGGGCAAGGAAGGTGTCCTTGTAGCCGAACCACTATAAATACTCGTGTCGTGGTTTTGTGTTCCTTTACTCTTTATCTCTTGAATTACTTACTTATATGTTCATCTATCAATATCCAACAAAAAATCTAAATAGATTGACATAAGTCGATCTAAATACTTTAAAACGAAGTTTTAATCGGTAAAACTATTCAACCCCCTTCTATTTTTTCACAATTGGCATCAGAGCTTCGTTACCACGTTTCTTAGAGTATATTGTACTTTAAAAACTTGATACGATCCGTGTATGTTTGAAAACTACAAAGAAGGAAATTTCTTAAAACAAAAATTCATGTTCTAGAAATTTTTATATTTTAACAAAATGTTGGATAGTGATAGATCATTCTAACATTTTTAGAACAACTATGTTTTAGTTTCTTAAACATAACATTACATATGTATTTACTTTTAACATATTAATTCTAAAAATAGAAAACAACATATTACATCATAGCTTGCATCACATTGGAAATCTTTAAAAGATTTCATAGAATATTTTGTTTAGATTTGGACTCTACATATATTATATGATCTTGGTTAGATTTGTGTGATCTTGGAAAGATTTTGTACGCATCTTTTCGGCCAAACCAACGAACCAAAATAACAAGGGCGAACCCTTTTTGGTTCCGCGTCCGCAGACCACGCTCATTTATTCGCTATAAATAAGCAAGCCAACCCAAGTTGTTTTCATCCTTTTTAGCATAAAACACATACATTCTCTCATTCTATTACATCTAACTCATTTTCATTTCATTCAAGTGATCATCTTTTTGTAGCAAAGAAGATCAAGGCATAATCAAGCTTCAACTAATAGTTGGAAGGCTTGTTTAATTTGTTTTGTTATTGTGTGATATAGTATTGTTCATACATCATTGTTGTACCAAACCAACTTAAACCTCTGAGTGTGAGTGGTTAGTATTTTAGTCCTCAAAATACATAGTGTGTGGGAGTGGTTGTACCCTTGTAAAAGAACTCGACATCTAGCTTTGTGTCGTAAATATTGTGTAAGCGATGTGTAAAGGTTTTCTCCGCCGGTTAAAGGAGCTTGTTGATTAGTGAAGATAACTCTCGAGTTGGAGACTCGGGAGTGGAGTAGGGCAAGGAAAAAGAGTCCTTGTAGACCGAACCACTATAAACAACTTGTCGTGGTTTGATTGTTTCTTTCCTTACTTACTTATTATATATTGCTTGCATATTATTCTTCAGTAACATATCTTTGATCAATATCAATTGATCTTACAATTAAGTTTCAAACAAATATTTTCAACGGTAAAACTATTCAACCCCCCTTTTAATTTTCCACAATTGGTACCAGAGCCTCGTTGCCCAAGAATTTCTATAATATATTTTATTTTATAAACTTGAAACGATCCATGGATTCCGAAACTTTAAAGAATGGCAATCTATGCAAAGACCATCACTCTTTGAAACCAATAGATTTATCTATTGGAAAAACCATTTTGAAACATATATAAAATCAAAAGATATAGATCTTTTGTTTCTTATTATTAAATGTGATTTTAATTCTACAATAAAAGATATTTCTAGTGATGAACAAAAGAAATTAATAGCTAAAAATAATGAAGCTAAAATGATGCATTATAATGCTTTACCTAGAAAAGAATATGAAACAATTTTTATGTGTGAAACCGCCAAAGATATTTGGGAATCTTTAATTATTACACATCAAGGGAATTCTCACAAGTCAAGGATAATAAAACTGATCTTCTTGTTCAACAATATGAAATTTTTTTTATATCTGAAGATGAAACCATTGATTGTGGATTTGCTCGCTTTAATACTATTGTTACTTCTTTAAAAGCACTTGGTGAATCTTTTCGTAGTAAGAACTTTGTCAGGAAATTTCTTAGAGCACTCCATCCGAAGTGGAGAGAAAAAGTGACGGCTATTGAGGAATCAAAAGATCTCTAAATAATGTCACTTGACGAGCTAATTGAAAATCTCAAAGTACACGAAATGGTGATGGAGAAAGATTTGGAGATCATCAAAAAAAAGAGAAAGTCAAATCCGTTGCTCTAAAGGCAAGAACGGAATCTAGTGATGATGACGAATCTTGCTCGGATAGTGAAGACGAGGAGTAAGCCATGGCCGTAAGAGATTTCAAAAAAAATTTTAGAAGAAGAGGAAAGTTTGTAAGGCAACCCCGAGATGAAAAGAAGTCATTCCGGAAAGACCGAGATGACAAAAAGAGAATAGGTGAAAGGAAGTGCTTTAGATCCGGTGATACAAGTCATCTAATAGGAGATTGCCCCAAGCCACCTAAAAGCAAAAATCAACGAGCTTTTGTAAGCGGTGCTTGGAGTGAAAGTGATGATGACGAAGAATCAAGTAAGGATGAGATCGCTCTCATGGCACATGAATCAAATGAGGTACATTCCGACTCATCTTACTCTTCTATTGATGATGACACTTTGCAAAAACAATATAATCAATTGTGTGAGCTTAGCTTAAAAATCATAACTAAAAAAAGTTTTTAAAGACCAAAAAGAAATTTTTAAAAAACGAAGTTTATGAGCTAAAAGAAAAAGCAAAATGATTAGAAAAAGGCAAGGCTAATGACAATGATTGTAAATCATGTCAAGAACTTAGTCTTGAAATAGAAATGCTAAAACTCACATAAGAAGTTCTCATCGAACATAACTCTAAATTTAAAAGATTTAACAAAAACATTTCTTGTGCCGATGAAATAGTAAGAATTCAAAAAGTACCAGGAAATACAAGTGGATTAGGTTTTAATGAAGTTATGATTCCAAGTAGTCAACCCAAAATGGCCGAAAAAGACAAACAAACTGTCACAACTGCAACAGTACAGCACGGACCAGACGGACCCAAAAATTTGGTTCCGTCCGTTGAAAAAATTGGTTCCGTGGTGTCTGCAGTAGGACAGCAGGTTTGCAAAATGGACCGTAGTGAATTTGTCAAGGTAACTAAGAAATCTAAGGATGTTGTTAAACTAAAACCTGCTGTTACATTAGGAGTAGGACTTGCTAAAAATGAATTTAGATCTAAAACTACTCAACAACGGCCTAAAACACCTTTTGCCAAACGCCCCTTTCCCAAAAGCAACTACAACATACAACCCAACTATCAACACACTGGTTGGAATCAAAAGTACCCTAGACCATATCAAACTCCAAATTACATGCCATGGAACCCTTACCCATCATTTCCATACATGAACCAAGTAAATGGTTTGTTTAACCCAAACGGACCTATGAGATATTGTGGACCAAACGCTTGAGTTATTTGTGTCATAGGTATGCTTGAAAGTTGGCTTAGAACCTGATGAATGGATAAAAGATAGTGGATGCTTAAGACACATGATGGGTAACAAAAGTCTCTTCTCAACATACCAAGAGTATGACGTAGGTAATGTTGCTTTTGGTAGCAATCTCAAAAGCAAAATCATTGGCAAAGGTACGATCGCTCATAAATCTTTAACAATTGAAAATGTTGCTCATGTTGATAGATTAAGATTTAATCTACTTAGTATTAGCCAACTATGTGATAAAAAGTATAAAGTACTATTTGAAGAAAATGGTAGTAAAATACTAAAAGATGGTATCACGATAGCTAAAGGAGTTAGGAAAAATAACATACATGTCATAAAAATAGATAGAACATCTAAAGACAAACTTTGCCTAACAACCTTAGAAGATAACTCTACTCTTTGGCATAGACGATTAGGTCACGCTAATATGAGACCCATTCAAAAGCTATCCTCAAAAGAGCTAGTTAGAAACCTACCAAAATTGAAATATGTCCAACACTTTTGCGATGCTTGAAAAATTGGTAAACAAATTCATAGTAGCCATAAGGCTAAAAACATGGTTTCCACATCTAAGTTTCTAGAGCTTTTGCATATGGACTTGTTTGGTCCATACGCTATAAGAAGTGTAACGCCCCGACCCGACAAGGGTAAAGGAATCACAAATAATGGTGTCATATCAAAGCAAACATAAATATCCAAAAGAAGTCTTAACATAAATGCTGAAATAAATCAAGTCAACATGACTTCAATACATAGGTCCCAATGGAAAATAAACTCCAAAAGAAATAATCTGAAATAGTAAAGTCTTAAATGGCATCATAAGATCAAAGCTAAATGTCTCTAAGGTAAGTCCACTCATGCACTCATCCCAAAGCAAAACCCAGCTCCATTGCTTAGATATCTGCTGCGGAAGAAAAGAAATGCGGCTGAGCTTCAAAAGCTCAGTGAACAGATATAAAAGCAAAGCAAATACGAAACGATATCGAATACAAAATATAGTGAACGAAGATAGCAAATCATAATCATTTTCAAGTATAAATCAGAATTATCGAATAAGGTTTATAGTTAACTACCACGAGCCTAGAAACATATATCAGATCATAATCATATTCACATAAGGCAACATTTGTAGGGAGACCTACCAGAGTTATGAAGGACGTGCATGCCGGCATATCAATCATCAATAACAGATAACATATAACAGATAACAGATCTAGGATGCATCCATACGCCCCACAGACAGATATTGGCCATAACATATAATTGAGCTCATAACAGATAACAGATAAGGGACGTGGCAGAACATCACTCTACTGCCCTAGAGTCATGTCAGAGGTGCATCACTGACACGGACATGGAACCCCCATGACTAGTGAAATATTTGGCTCGGGTGTCAAACTATCTTAGGTCAAATCAGAATGTCAAAACTGACACAGATCATACTTTATCATAAGGTTAATCATATTTCCAAAATCAGAGTTTTCATATCATATAGTTCAAAATCAGATGTTTCATAATTCAGAAATCAGAAGTTTCAAATAAGCAACAGCTCAAACAAACAGAATGGGGTTCATAGCAAAGGCTTAGGAAACCCTAATATAAAGGCTAACGAAAAGAAAACGTTATAAGGAACCTTTACTGAAAAGGTCAGAATATCTGTACCTTATTCCAAAGCGAATGACCAAAAAGCAAAAATACGAAAACCAAGGGATTACTCCTTCTTCACAGAACCTATACACATTAATGATCGTACATATTATTTATGATTCCATAATCGTCGAATTGATCTTTTAATATTTGGTGTTTATACTTAGTGTATTCAGTGATCTTAATACTTTAGAGATTTATGATTAAATGAGACTTAAGTGTTTTATAACCAATATTGTAGATTAAGGTTCATTATGTCATTTCTTAGAGTTTATGGTTAAATGTGAAAATAATTTAAAAGTCATAACTCACACATGAAATAATGAATTAACACACTTAGCTTCAAACCCTAATCGACCCTCATTTATGTTTTAGGGTTTTCCAAATCTTTTAATATCACATTAATGTGCATTTACTTTACATGTTACGTCATTTATTGATTCATTACTTTGACCTAGCACGTATGAAAACAACCTTTCTTTTCATGCTTCACCATGCATGCACTCACACATGCAAATCCCAACTTAATCACACGTTGTTTCCCGACTTACAAAACAAATCGACACAAACCAAACTACAACATAAAGTTAACGTGACTCTTACATACGCAACACATTCATGACCTAAACCATACGTTAATTATACACATATAATACGTCAAGCTTATGATTTTATGTGACAATATACAAATTACTTGTTATCCGATTTATACACATAATCGATACATATTTATATAGGTTTCGGAAACATGAATACGTAACACATTCACACGACAACGCTCACATGTTTCATTAATACGGTTCGACTCACTCATGTGTGTTTACGTAAATCATACCTCACGTTTTACACAAGTTTTAAACGTTTCATTCATGTGGTTCGGTTATACATGTTGCTCGACTCACAGCTTTAAGGGTTTTATGTTTGCATGTTTTACAAATACTCAACGCATGACTCACGTTTCATTCGCATGCTTATTTTTTTATCCGTACGGTTTGTTAGCCTAACTCACAGGTTTCATGTTTTAAACGTTTACATGCAAATATAAGTGAGACGAATGGAGGATGTTATACCTTAGCTTGCCCGGATCAAACACACGCGAACCCAAGGATGTAGCAGCTATCGATCGGAAAAAAAAGAAAAGGAATGCAGAAACTTTTATATGTGCCGTGACTTGTAAAACTAGGGTTTCAAATTCTGAGTTTTGTGTTTGTATTTATACCATGTATACCGATCGGGTCATGGTGGGCTTTTGTGTGTGTGGTTCTCGGCTCAAACCCAACCCATCCGATCCATGGGTCTAAGCTAGTCGGATCACCAAAAGAATAAGGCCTGAGTGGCTTAAGTTGCTCGGCTTACCAAAAGAAAACGAGGCCCAAACATTTACACGCGTGACTTATATTTTTCGTCGTACAAAATTCGGTTATTTAATATACTCGTTAGGTTTTAAACATTCATACGTTAGATCTTTAAATTTCGTTAAATGATTATAAATGTATTTTACGTATTTTATAATTTCGATTTCAAGGGTATTTTAGTCTTTATTTTATGTTTCAGATTTTCAGGTTTTACAACTCTTCCCCTCTAAAAGAAGAATTTTCGTCCTCGAAAATTGAAATGAAGGAAACGAAAACGAAAATGAGAACGTACCAAACTATTCAAAGAAATGAGGGTAACTAGCTCGCATCGACTCTTCGGTTTCCCAAGTAGCCTCAAGCTCCGGGTGATTTTTCCAAAGAATCTTAACGAACGGAATGACTTTGTTTCTCATGACTCTTTCTTGTCTTTCTAAAATGATATCGGACTGGATTTGATCAAACGGATAAGAAGCAACGTGTAACGGATGATAGTAGTATCCCCTTAGGAGAGATACATGGAAAACGTCATGAACATGTGATAACTGAGGCGGAAGTGCTAACCTATACGAAACTTCTCCTATACGCTCCAGAATTTCAAACGGACCGATGAATCGAGGACTGAGCTTGCCCTTGATTCCAAAACGTTTCACACCTCTAAACGGAAAAACTTTCAAAAATACACGATCTCCAACCCAAAACTCTAAATCACGACGATGCTTGTCGGCATAACTTTTCGCGAGACCTAGCCTCCTTCAGCTTTTCTCGAGCAACAGCTACTTTCTCATTAGTGATCTCAACCATTTCTGGACCTTCAATTAAGCGTTCACCTACTTCATCCCAACAAGTAGGTGCTCTACATTTCCTCCCATAAAGAAGTTCAAACGATGCTGCCTTAATGCTAGCATTGTTGTTATGCAAACTCTACTAAACACAAATATTCATCCCAGCTGCCAGTCCATTCTAAAGCACAAGCCTTAGCATGTCCTCTAAGGTCTGAATAGTCCTCTCTGACTGACCATCCATTTGAGGATGAAATGCTGTACTAAAATTAAGTCGACTACCCCAAGCTTTTCAAACCTTTCCGAAACGGGAAGTAAAACGCGGATCTCTGTCGGACACAATAGATGCCGGAGTACCATGAAGCCTAACGATCTCTTGCTGAAAAATTTCCGCCAATCTACCAATACCATAATCCTTTCTAAATGGTAAGAAATGAGCAGATTTGGTTAGTCGATCAACAACTACCCAAATCGCATCATGCTTCTTCCGAGTAAGAGGTAGCCCAGTCACAAAATCCATAGATATCTTATCCCACTTCCATGTTGGAATATCCAATGGCTGTAACAATCCACTAGCCCTTTGGTGCTCAATTTTAACCTGCTGACAAATCATACACTTCGACACAAACGTCGCCACATCTTGCTTCATGCCATTCCACCAGAAGTACTGCTTCAAATTCCTATACATCTTGGTAGAACCAGGATGGATAGTGAAAGGAGAACTATGAGCTTCAGTCATAACTTTCTCGCGAAGTACCGGATCATTAGGAACACAAAGCCTATCTTCATACCATACAATTCCGTCATCATCAACCTTAAACTACGTCTGCTTACCTTCTTCACATTTTGCCACGGCCACACTCACCATCATCTTTCTGAGCTTCTTTAATTTGCAGTATAAGGTTCGACTCCACCTTCATACTAGCCCAGTATCCATCAAAACCTCGTACGCACAACTCAACATCCAAACGCTCTAAGTCACGAAGAATCCTAGGTTCAATCTTAATACTTGCAAGAATGCCCGATTTCCGGCTAAGTGCGTCAGCAACTACATTAGCCTTACCTGGATGGTACTGAATGTTGGTGTCATAATCCTTAAGGAGTTCTAACCATCTTATTTGTCTCATGTTAAGCTCTTTCTGAGTGAAAATATACTTGAGACTCTTATGATCAGTGAAAATATCACATGTCTCTCCATACAAGTAATGCCTCCAGATCCTCAACGCGAACACCACTACAGCTAACTCAAGGTCATGATTTGGGTAATTCTCCTCATAAGGTTTCAGTTGTCTTGAAGCGTAAGCTATCACCTTTCCATGTTGCATCAAAATACAGCCCAATCCTTTCTTAGATGCATCACTGTAAATCTGGAATCCTCCAGAACCAGATGGAAGAGTCAAAATAGGAGCGGACACCAATCTCCGTTTCAACTCTTCAAAACTCTCTTCTCGTTCATCCGTCCATACAAACTTTTCACCTTTTCTCATCAGTTGGGTTAGGGCAAAGCTAAACGAGAGAAACCTTCAACAAAACGTCGGTAGTAACCAGTAAGTCCTAGAAAACTCCTAACCTCAGTCACATCGTGAGGTCTTGGCCATTTAGTGATAGCCTCAACCTTAGACGGATCCATGGTGATACCATCAACAGATACAATATGACCAAGGAAAGCGACTTGTTTTAACCAAAACTCACACTTCGAAATTTGGCGTACAACTTCTTCTTCCTCAGAATCTCCAAAACTATCCGGAGATGTTGCTCATGCTCTTCTTCAGACTTGGAGTAAACCAAAATGTCGTCGATGAAAACGATAACAAACTTATCGAGGAACTCATGGAAAACACGATTCAATAGGTCCATAAACACACCGGCGCATTTGTCAAACCAAAAGGCATAACGAGGAATTCGTAGTGACCATATCTGGTACGAAACGCGGTCTTAGGAACATCTTGTTCCCTCACACGTAGCGGTGATAACCGATCTCGATCAATCTTCGAAAAGAACTTCGCTCCTTGCAGTTGATCAAACAAATCATCAATACGCGGAAGAGGATAACGGTTTTGAATGGTAATACGGTTGAGTTCACGGTAGTCGATACATAGGCGCATGCTTCCATCCTTCTTCTTCACAAACAAAACAGGTGCACCCCATGTAGAAACACTGGGTCGAATAAATCCATTTTCTATCATATCTTGCAGCTGTTCCTTTAACTCCTTCAATTCTACAGGCGCCATACGATACGGAGCCTTCGAAATTGGTTCAGCACCAGGAATTAACTCAATGCTAAACTCAACTTCTCTAGCTGGGGAAGACCGGGAAGTTCATCGGGAAAAACGTCGGTGAATTCACAAACAACAGAAAGGTTTTCAATGTTAGGATTCTCCAAAGATGTGTCCTTAACAGAAGCCAGAAAACCTTGGCACCCATGAGCAATCATGGTCCGTGCCTTCATAGCAGCAATAAATTTAACAGATTTGAGGGGTTGAGAACCATAATAAACAATTGGATGTTTTATGTCTCCAAAGATCACAGTTCTAGCATAGCAGTCGATGGAAGCTCTATGGTAAGCCAACCAATCCATGCCTAGAATGAAATCAAAGTCGACCATATCGAGAGGATACAGATTTGCAGCGGAATCGATCATCAAAACGAAGAGGGCACTTAACGTATAGTTGATCAATGATCACATGGTTTTCATAGGCGTGAAATTGATAAGTGGTTTGTTAGTGGTTTGGGAGTCATATTAAGCTTCTTAGCAAATGTGACAGATATAATGGAGTGTGTGGCACCGGTATCAAATAAAGTGAAGACAGTAAAATCATCAATGTAAAGAGTGCCGTAATGGTACCAAGTGCGCTCGCTGATTCAGTAGTAGCATAAACGTCCATTAGTAGTAGGTGGCGGCTTGGTGTAGTTTCCAGGAATCGTCGGGTTCCTCTTAGGGCAATCCTTGATCTTGTGAGTAGTGGAACCACAAGAGAAACATCCACCAATGGCCTTGAAACACTGCCCCGGATGAGCCTTTCCACAAGTAGTACAGAGAGGTGGGGGAGGCAAAGCCTCAGCTGTCCTTTCTGACGACAGAAGATCCTGAAGCACGACCTTGATATGATCCTCGAGTGATGATCTTGTTGTACGCCGGTTATTGTTACTCTGACTATGACGATCATTTCCATTTCTACCAGCAGCTCTCTATCCGACTCCTCGCCTCAGCGCCCTAGAGTCACATTCCTTCTGACGACCCCGTGATCATAACTCCTATCTACCTGACCCCTCGAATCGTAACTCCTACGAATTCCCTTATAATCACTACTTTGAGTCCTACCTTGAACCCGATCACCATCGCGGTTACGCTTGTTGGAACCCGAAACCTCATGAAAGATCTCAATGTTACGAGCTGCGTCATTGCAGGCCGATACATCCTCATACTCAATATTCAGCAGTCGGTCCAACACCCACTTCTTCATTCCCCACTTGAAGTGCTTAGCTTGGCGCCTACGTCTCCAGCAATCGTTCCCACAAAACCGACCAACCTCATAAACCTGCCCATGTACTCATTGGAGTTCTCATGATCAAACGGTAAATCGCGATAATCCCTCTCATACCTTTCTGCTTCAGCATCGAGGAAATAACGGTTATAGAAGATAGTCGAAACTCATCCGGTACAAGTAATAGCAAAGCATCTCCTCCTCTTGCTGTTTGAGTGCCTTCCACCAATTCAATGCATCACCTTCCAACTTAAATGTAGCCAAACGGGTCTTAAACTCGTCTCCACAACCCAATACTTCAAACAGCTTCTCAATATGAGTGATCCAGTCCTCGGCCTCAGTGGGAGTAGCAGCAGTGCTAAAGGAAAGAGGCTTGAGCTTACCGAAATGCTCGAGCCAAGTATGAATGCCGACGGGTTGATTTCCTCCACCACTACCCGAAGTACCGGTCTGGTTTTGAATGTTGTTGATCACGTGTCATCATCTGGTGTGGTAAGACCAGGGAAAAGAGTGTTGAGAGCATTGGCAATCGCAGCATCCAAGTTAGGAGCATCATCGTCTCCATCCAATTCCGATTACGACGAGTTTGAACCATCTGAACGATATTCAAACGATTAGCCAAATGAACAAAGGTGAGATACGAAATGGAAGTACGCAGAAGGAAACCTAAAGTCTACCCAATCCTCACAGGTCATAGCCTAAGCTATAAGGGTCTCAAAACCTCTCTCGATACCATAAATTGTAACGCCCAACCGACAAGGGTAAAGGAATCACAAATAATGGTGTCATATCAAAGCAAACATAAATATCCAAAAGAAGTCTTAACATAAATGCTGAAATAAATCAAGTCAACATGACTTCAATACATAGGTCCCAATGGAAAATAAACTCCAAAAGAAATAATCTGAAATAGTAAAGTCTTAAATGGCATCATAAGATCAAAGCTAAATGTCTCTAAGGTAAGTCCACTCATGCACTCATCCCAAAGCAAAACCCAGCTCCATTGCTTAGATACCTTCCGCGGAAGAAAAGAAATGCGGCTGAGCTTCAAAAGCTCAGTGAACAGATATTAAAGCAAAGCAAATACAACGATATCGAATAATACAAAATATAGTGAACGAATAGCAAAATCATAATCATTTTCGAGTATAAATCGAATTATCGAATAAGGTTTATAGTTAACTACCACGAGCCCAGAAACATATATCAGATCATAATCATATTCACATAAGGCAACATTTGTAGGGAGACCTACCAGAGTTATGAAGGACGTGCATGCACGCAGCATCAATCATCAGATAACAGATAACATATAACAGATAACAGATCTAGGCTGCATCCATACGCCCCAGCAGGATATTGGCCATAACATATAATTGAGCTCATAACAATAACAGATAAGGGACGTGGAGAACATCACTCTACGCGCCCTAGAGTCATGTCAGAGGTGCATCACGACGGACATGGAACCCCATGACTAGTGAAATATTTGGCTCGGGTGTCAAACTATCTTAGGTCAAATCAGAATGTCAAAACTGACACAGATCATACTTTATCATAAGGTAAACCATATTTCCAAAATCGAGTTTTCATATCATATAGTTCAAAATCAGATGTTTCATAATTCAGAAATCAGAAGTTTCAAATAAGCAACAGCTCAAACAAACAGAATGGGGTTCATAGCAAAGGCTTAGGAAACCCTAATATAAAGGCTAACGAAAAGAAAACGTTATAAGGAACCTTCTGAAAGGTCGGAATATCGTACCTTATTCCAAAGCGAATGACCAAAAAGCAAAAATACGAAAACCAAGGGATTACTCCTTCTTCACAGAACCTATACACATTAATGATCGTACATATTATTTATGATTCCATAATCGTCGAATTGATCTTTTAATATTTGGTGTTTATACTTAGTGTATTCAGTGATCTTAATACTTTAGAGATTTATGATTAAATGAGACTTAAGTGTTTTATAACCAATATTGTAGATTAAGGTTCATTATGTCATTTCTTAGAGTTTATGGTTAAATGTGAAAATAATTTAAAAGTCATAACTCACACATGAAATAATGAATTAACACACTTAGCTTCAAACCCTAATCGACTCTCATTTATGTTTTAGGGTTTTCCAAATCTTTTAATATCATATTAATGTGCATTTACTTTACATGTTACGTCATTTATTGATTCATTACTTTGACCTAGCATGTAAAACAACCTTTCTTTTCATGCTTCACCATGCATGCACTCACACATGCAAAATCCCAACTTAATCACCGTTGTTTCCGACTTACAAAACAAATCGACACAAACCAAACTACAACATAAAGTTAACGTGACTCTTACATACGCAACACATTCATGACCTAAACCATACGTTAATTATACATATATAATACGTCAAGTTTATGATTTTATGTGACAATATACAAATTACTTGTTATCCGATTTATACACATAATCGATACATATTTATATAGGTTTCGGAAACATGAATACATAACACATTCACCACGACAAGCTCACATGTTTCATTAATACGGTTCGACTCACTCATGTGTGTTTACGTAAATCATACCTCACGTTTTACACAAGTTTTAAACGTTTCATTCATGTGGTTCGGTTATACATGTTGCTCGACTCACAGCTTTAAGGGTTTTACGTTTGCATGTTTTACAAATACTCAACGCATGACTCACGTTTCATTCGCATGCTTATTTTTTATCCGTACGGTTTGTTAGCCTAACTCGCAGGTTTCATGTTTTAAACGTTTACATGAAAATATAAGTGAGACGAATGGAGGATGTTATACCTTAGCTTGCCCGGATCAACACAAGCGAACAAGGATGTAGCACTATCGATCGGAAAAAAAAAAAAAGAAAAGGAATGAGAAAATTTTATGTGCCGTGACTTGTAAAACTAGGGTTTCAAATTCTGAGTTTTGTGTTTGTATTTATACCATATACCGATCGGGTCATGGTGGGCTTTTGTGTGTGTGGTTCTCGGCTCAAACCCAACCCATCCGATCCATAGGTCTAAGCTAGTCAGATCACCAAAAGAATAAGGCCGAGTGGCTTAAGTTGCTCGGCTTACCAAAAGAAAACGAGGCCCAAACATTTACACGCGTGACTTATATTTTTCGTCGTACAAAAGTCGGTTATTTAATATACTCGTTAGGTTTTAAACATTCATACGTTAGATCTTTAAATTTCGTTAAATGATTATAAATGTATTTTACGTATTTTATAATTTCGATTTCAAGGGTATTTTAGTCTTTATTTTATGTTTCAGATTTTCAGGTTTTACAAGAAGTTATGGAGGCAACATCCGGTCATAGTAGATGATTACTTAAGGTTCACTTGGACAATGTTCTTGAAAACTAAAAACGAAGCCTTTGATAAATTTGAAATTCTTAGTAAGAAAATTCAAAGTCAACTAGGTGTTAACATTGTATCAATCCGAACGGATCATGGTCGCGAGTTCGACAATGAAACACAATTTGGAAACTTTTGTGGTACAAATGGTATAACACATAACTTATCGGCTCCTCGAACACCCCAATCTAAAGGGGTTGTAGAATGTAAGAATAAAACCATTCAAGAAATGAGTAGAACAATGCTTAATGAACAAAACATACCTCTAAAGTTTTGGTGTAACGCCGTTGACACCTCCACATATATTTTAAATAGAGTTTTAATGCGTCATTTCTTGAACAAAACACCTTATGAAATATATAAAGGCAAAAATCCTACTTTAGGATATTTTAGAGTGTTTGGATGTAAATGTTTCATTCTAAATACCAAAGACTATCTCATCAAATTTGACCCAAAGTGTTATAAAGGTGTATTTCTTGGTTACTCACAAACTAGCAAAGCATACATAGTTTTAAACAAAGAAACAATGAGAGTCGATGAATTGTTGAACATAACATTTGATGAAAGTCCACCTCCTTCTAAGACATCACCTTTGGTAGATGATGACTTAGTTGAAAGTCAACTTGTTGAAAGTCAACTTGTTGAAAGTCAAGAAATTAATGATAATGACAAGGAAGATGAACCATTAAATAAAAAAAGAGTAAACTCCAAAATACATCCCTGTGGTTTACCTCGTTTCGCACCATACATCCCTCTCGCAAAAGTTTCAACAGATACATCCCTCCGTTAGTAAAGTTGGCACAAATACATCCCTCCGTTAGTAAAATCAGTTACTGAGGACTAACGGTGCAAATATATCACCGTTATCTCACATTCGTTAAGAGATATTTACGTAAATCGTCCTTGTGGCAAGGAACAAATTGCAACCAAAGTCCCTATTTAAAGTTAAAGTTATTTGCATAAATGGTCCTTGTAGTTAGGCCAGTCAAGTGCCACGTGTCACCACCATAGTAGTGCCACGTGTCATCGGTTGGGTCGGGTCGGTGCATGAACCGGGTTGCCACGTGGACCAATGAGGTGGTGCCACGTGGCATTGTAATATATCACCAATTTGTCACCCTGGATTCGAACCCGGGTCATTTGGGTGAGAAACAAGGCTTTATGTGGGCTAAGCATAGATTCAATTATTTCCCTACATTTAATACATAACCCTTTCTAAATTTAATAGCCCATTGTTCAATTAAGTTTTTGGTCATTAATTTACTGAGTTATATAACTGTAAAAAATAAATAAATATACCGTCGGACTCGTTATTTCGTGCTCTTTCCAATGGTATGCTCGGGGAATTTTTTCGACTTAGTTTGAACCTCAAAAAATGCGAAAATCATCGTTTTTTCTTTGTTTTCGCATTTTGAGGTCCCACCAAGTCGAAAAAATTCCCGGCATCTCTTCGACTTTCGTTTTTTGCTTTCTTTTCGTGGTATGCTCGGGGAATTTTTCAACCGTTTGAACCTCGAAAAATGAGAAAATCACCATTTTTTTTTGTTTTGCATTTTTCGAGGGTCCCAACAAAGTCGAAAAAATTCCCAGCATACACCGTGCTCTTTCAATGGTACTTGCCGAGGGGGAATTTTTTTGACTTCGTTTGAACCTCGAAAAATCCGAAAATCATCGTTTTCTTTGTTTTCGCATTTTCGAGGTCCCAACCAAGTCGAAAAAATTCCCCGAGCTATTCGACTTCGTTTTTGTGCTCTTCCAATGGTATGCTCGGGGAATTTTTCAACCGTTTGGACCTCGAAAAATGAGAAAATCACCATTTTTTCTTTGTTTTTGCATTTTTCGAGGTCCCAACCAAGTCGAAAAAATTCCCCGAGCATACCTTCGGGCTCGTTTTTTCGTGATCTTTCCAATGGTATGCTCGGGGAATTTTTTCGACTTCGTTTGAACCTCGAAAAATGCGAAAATCATCGTTTTTTCTTTGTTTTCGCATTTTTCGAGGTCCTAACCAAGTCGAAAAAATTCCCCGAGCATATCTTCGGGGTCATTTTTTTGTGATCTTTCCAATGGTATGCTTGGGGAATTTTTTCAATTTCAAACGAACCTCGAAAAATGCGAAAACAAAGAAAAAACGATGATTTTCGCATTTTTCGAGGTTCAAACGAAGTCGAAAAAGTTCCCCGAGTATACCATTGGAAAGAGCACGAAAAAACGAGTCTGACGGTATATTTATTTATTTTTTTACAGTCCATATAACTCCGTAAATTAATAGACCAAAAACTAAATTGAACAATTGGGCTATTAAATTTTAGAAAAGGTTATGTATTAAATGTAGGGAAATATAATTGAAGCTATGCTTAGCCCAGTTGGGAAAAGCCTTGCTTCTCATCCAAATGACCTGGGTTCGAATCCAGGGGTGACAAATTGGTGATATATATTACCAATGCCACGTGGCACCACCTCATTGGTCCACGTGGCAACCCGACCCGTTTACTGACCCGACCCGTTTACCGACCCGACCCGATGACACGTGGCACTACTATGGTGGTGACACGTGGCACTTGACTGGCCTAACCACAAGGACCATTTATGCAAATAACTTTAACTTTAAATAGGGACTTTGGTTGCAATTTGTTCCTTGCCACAAGGACGATTTACGTAAATATCTTTTAACGAATGTGAGATAACGGTGATATATTTGCACCGTTAGTCCTCAGTAACTGATTTTACTAACGGAGGGATGTATTTGTGCCAACTTTACTAACGGAGGGATGTATCTGTTGAAACGTTTGCGAGAGGGATGTATGGTGCGAAACGAGGTAAACCACAGAGATGTATTTTGGAGTTTACTCATAAAAAAATTATAAATATCAAAGAATCCAAAAGTCACCCCATAGAAAAGGTCATAGGACAATTAAACCAAATAATACTAATATCACAAGCCCAAAATCAAAGTAACTACTTTTGTTTTGTGTCGTCCGTTGAACCGAAAAACATAAACGAAGCAATAAAAAACGAATCTTGGGTAATTGCTATGCAAGAAGAGCTAAACCAATTTGTTAGAAATGATGTTTGGAAATTAGTTCCAATACCTAAAAATCAAACTACAATTTGTTAGAAATGATGTTTGGAAATTAGTTCCAAAACCTAAAAAGTAGCTTGTTTTGTTTTGTCTCAACCATAGAACCTAAGAATACACAAGAAGCCATAAAAGATGAAAGTTGGGTAATGGCTATGCAAGAAGAGTTAAATCAATTTGTTTCTAACGATGTTTGGACACTCGTCTCCCCACCTAGTAATCAAACCATAATAGGAACCAAATGGGTATATAAAAACAAGTTAGATGCAAACGGTGTAGTGTTTAGAAACAAAGCTAGACTCGTTGCCCAAGGGTATAATCAGCAAGAAGGAATAGACTTTGATGAGACCTATGCCCCCGTGGCTAGATTAGAGTCTATAAGAATACTTCTTGCTTATGCTTGTGCTAATGATCTTAAGCTTTATCAAATGGATGTCAAAAGTGCTTTTCTAAATGGTTTCATTAATGAAGAAGTATATGTAGCTCAACCTCCGGACTTCACCGATTTTGAAAAACCTAAACATGTGTATAAGCTAAAGAAAGCCCTTTACGGTCTTAAACAAGCTCCAAAAGCTTGGTATGATAGACTCAAGTCATTCTTAATCAAACACAACTACACCAAGGGGTTAGTTGATAACACACTTTTTACTAAAAAAAGAGAGTCACATATAATCATTGTTCAAATATATGTAGATGATATTATATTCGGATCTACTTGTCAAGACATGTGTGATGATTTCTCTAAAATCATGCATGACGAGTTCGAGATGAGTATGATGGGAGAACTTAGTTTCTTTCTTGGTTGATAGCATCAAATAGTCGTGAATATTAAGTGTCAATTTCCCCCGATAATGCTTGTAATTTATATAATTTATATGGATTTACGCTTGTTTTCCATTGTTTTCCACTTTCAGGTAAATTACGAGCATTGGAGCTAAAGAGACGCGGAATTGGAGAAATATCAAAGATTTATCACAGTATGCTGACTTTGAAGAAGTTACGGCGTAACTCATCTCTCACATTACGCCGTAACTAAAGCGTGACTCAGAAAACCAACTCATCAGAAGGTTACGGCGTAACTCTCCCCAAAGACTACGACGTAACTATATTAGGTCAAATGAGGTTCCACGCCGCTGATAACTACGCCGTAACTATTTCATCAACTCTGGCGTAACCAAGTAATATTGAAGATACGGCGTAACTACTTATAAGGTTACGCCGTAACCAGCAGATCTAGTGCAAATAACGAAGAAATTAAAGATCACGGCGTAACTATTTTATTAGTTACATCGTAACCCAGATCTGGCCTATAAATACCCTATGATTTTCAGCATTTCAAAGCATCCCATTCCATACATCACAACCAAAGAACGTGGGAAGAAGCCAAAGGCAGGTCTAGAGGAGCATACGGAGCTGTCTTCAAGGGAGAAATCACTCCCCTACTGTGGAAAACTAGAAGGAGGGTTGAATAGTTTTACCAATTAAAATTTCGTTTTAAAACATTTAGATCAACTTATGTCAATCTATTTAGATGTGTATGTTGGACGTTGATAGATAGATATATAAAAGTGTAATGAAAGATAAAGAGTAAGAAGCACACAACCACGACACGAGTTTTTATAGTGGTTCGGCTACAAGGACACCTTCCTTGCCCTACTCCACTCCCCGAGTCACCTACTCGAGAGTTCGTAATCACTACACGACACCAACTCCTTATGGCGGAGAAGCCTTCGCAACGTCGCCTACTCTTTTTCCGGTACTAGGCTAACCACCGGGTTCTTTACACCAAGGTGAACCACACCTACCACAACGTCTCCTACTCTTTATCCGGTACTAGGCTAAGTACCGAATTCCATTACAATGGAGGAACTACTACCCAACACTACACAACACCTAATCCCAAAGGAGGCCCACTCTTTATTACAACACCATCAAGGATATCAACATCCTTGGAAACAAACTATCACTATATGTATATGGATGCACCTCATTGATTATGCGACCTTGGCATTCTTCACTAATGCCACTTGATTTGATTTCTAGGCATCCTTCACCAGTGGCCTTGACAAAACGCTTGGCACCTTTCACTAATGCCTTCATCTTGACACCTTTAGAATTCTTCACTAATGCTCTTGACACGGACGTTAAGCATCTTTCACTAATGCTTTTGTCTTGACTTTTTCGGCATCCATCACTAGTGCCCTTGACACAACACTTCTATAGAGGAAGAAAGAACTATCAACAAGAGAACCTCAGTAGTCTTGATGATGACGAAGCATGGAAACTCTTGGACTTGAGCTTGCTCGACTTCAAGAAGTGGTGATCTCGCCTTTAAGAGGAACCTAGAGAATCACACAAAAACAAAAGACAAACTACATAGAAAGATCCCTTAGGATCAGTGGTTAGAGAGTTACAATACTTGGGGAAAGTATGTGTAAGAGTGGCAAGCCAAAAGGAAGAAATGGCTCACTATTTATAGTGGAGAAACAACTACTGTTCCACGAATCCCTCCCTCAAGAGATCCGTCTAGTGTAAAACTAGGGATCCGTGGGACGCTCCTCTTTGCCCATGGGTATTTTGGTTGTGGGTCATGGGTCATGGAATATAGGTTGATCCATGGGTATTTCTTTAGATACAATGTATCAAATGAGTGCAATGTATCTAGTCAAGTGGGTATGGGTCAATACCATGGGTTATGGATGTGCTCCATGGGTTGTAGTTTTTACCCATTATAATACATACTAGTTATGTATATATTTGCCCAATATGTAAACACTAGTTGTTGTACATATGTATTACTAAATCATAAAATCACTTATACTTGTTTTAGTGTTTTATGTGAAAATGTAAGTGTGTTAGAAAACTATTGGCTCAAACCATTTAGGTATTTTATTTGTTTCGTTAAAATGATTTTACGTTTGTTATCGACAAAACATTAGAAGATCGTAAAATATAAATAAAAGTTTTTACGGCTTATTTGTATTAACACCTACGATAAGCATTAGCATTTTATCTTTTCTTTACTTTCGATTCATGTATTTCGTAACATTAAATATTGAATTTATTTGTATGGTTAATACGAGCGGCTGAGCACCTCTTGGTGCTGGCCTAGTTATGATTCCTTAATTGTTTTGTTTGCGTTTACATTACTTCCGTATAATTATTTCTAAGTGTATGCATGCATAGTTTATTGGTAGCTACCCTTGTTTCGGTAGTTTTGAATGGCGGTAGAGGCTAGTTGCTTAGGAGATATGACCAACTGACCCTAAGTGGGTAGACTAAGATGGGATGGGTAAGATATGACCAACTGACGACCCTTTCTACTTGTGCAATTTGACCAACTGATCACCTACCGTTTGGATGAACATAAGAATTAGGGGGTGAGTGTTTAAGTTGCTAACACCCGGGCACTCACTATGATAAATCTAGCATGTAGCGGTACTTAATGACTTGGCTTAGGGGACCAGGAACAACTGGACTTATAAAGGGACACATGACTTCTCTAGTGGTGGCATCTTTGCTGACAGGTTAGGGCGAATTGACCAAATGCTGTCCTCTCGAATTTGACCCCACCTGAAGTAATTGGAAGTAAGTAGACGTATACATTACTAGCTAGGAGGAATAACTAGTTAGCACCACTCTCCTCTATTGATTAAACCTTTGCCTTTTATCTGCTTTCGTAGTTAATTAATTAATTCCTTATCGAAATCATATTAAAAACTGTGACACCTAGACTTAGTAATAATCCAACACACATAGCTCTTGGGACGACCTCGGTTTTACCGAATACTACACTACACACGACCGGGTACACTGCCCGTTAGTGCATTAGGGTAGACCATAGGTATAACGAGACTATATAAATATTAAAACCTGGTCAGTAAAACCTGCATCAAGTTTTTGGCGCCATTGCCGGGGAGTTATATTAGGATTGCTATTAAGTCTTTCATTTTCGTTTTGTTTTAAACTTTTCTATATTTCTCACGATCATTATTCAAGTTTTCAGGTACCATGGAAGTTGTTAACATCGATGACCTCACTCTTGAGGAATATTTGGCGTTAACAAGAGCAGAACAAGGGTCGGGTCTCGTAAGACCGGCGATTGGAGCTGATGTCCGTTTCGAAATTAAAGACCAATTTATGAGGGAGCTTCGTGCTAACCCTTTTTCAGGAAACAGGGACGAAGATGCATATGAGCACGTTGAAAATGTCCTATACATCGCGAGCCTTTTTAACATTCTGGGAGTATCTCATGATGCTGTTATGCTAAGGGTATTCCCCATGACTATTACTGGGGCTGCCAGAAGATGGATTGAAATATTGCCCGCCGGGGCAATTAATACTTGGGCTCTACTCAAAAAGCACTTCATCCAAAGGTATTGTCCGCCGTCGAAGATTTCTAACCAGCTTTTGGAAATCCATAATTTCAAACAACAAGATGATGAAACGTTGTATCAGGCTTGGGATAGATACAACTATCTCCTTTACAAATGTCCTACACATGATCTGAACAACCAGCAAAAGGTCAACATCTTCTACAAAGGAATCAACGTAACTACGAGACAGATGCTGGACTATCAAGGACCTATTCCGAACATGACTCCTACTCTAGCAATTGAAGCCATTCAAAAAATGGCTGATCATTATCAAAAATGGCACGACGGAGGAAGCAAAAGCAACCAAAGGGGAAGTTTTGACGGAATTGCAGCAATTGCTAGTAAAATTGAAAATCTAAGTCGAGATATGCTGAAAGTCAGAGAAACCGTTCATGCCATCCAAGTGGGTTGTGAAAGCTGTGGGGGAGGACATCTCACGAAGAATTGTCCTCACGTTGACAAAGAAAATATAATTGAAGAAGCCAAATATGGAGAAAATTGGCCGTTTTACGGAGATAATCGAAATAGTAACGGATACCGTGGAAATTACAACCGTGGGCCTTATGGAGACAGAAAGCCCAATCTTGAAGAAACAATTAACAAATTCCTGGAAAGTTCAACCCAAAGACAAAAGGAACAAGATGAGTGGTTAAAAGAATTCCAGGAAAACACTGACATAAGCCTTTCCAATCACGACACAACCCTAAAAACCTTGAATCTATGGTGGAAAAGCTTAGTGAGAAAGTGAGAATGGATAACAATAAACCAGAAGGATCAAACCCCACAATGGAATGGAAAGTGATTTTTGCTGATAATGACTCGAAGATACAGGCCAAAGATACGGATTCTGGTAAAAATTCCGTCGACAGATCTGAGTTACGCCGTAACCTGTCTGAAGAGTTACGGCGTAACTATGTTTTTGACAGCGATCATGGGGTTATGAAGAATGTTGATAAGGACGACTCTAGCGAGTTACGCCGTAACCAAAAATCTGAGTTACGGCGTAACTGGGATACATGGGCAGACGAATTCCTCGAAGTAGACGAATCAGGAACACCGGAGATTAACGAATGGTCCCACGATATTAACTTATGCCCTCTGTCCCCATCTAAGAGGAAATATCACTGGTGCAAAAAGATACCCGTAGCTAAGGGGGATTGGTATGATCTATGGGCCTCGTGTGACCCTAGAATTGAAATTTACGATGATGAAAGACTGGAGAAATTCATGTGGCCTGCATATACTGATGATGAAAGACTGGAGAAACTCTCCTTCGAAGATGAAGAGGAGCCACCTATCACTCACTGGTGTACTCCGATAATCATAATCGACGATGAATCCACACGAGCATGGCCTACGTGCGACCCCTTTCGCGAGTATTGCAACCGCGGGGATAGTGTAAAAGAAGAAGAATGGACGTGCCCTCACGAGCTTGAAAGACATAATATCAAGTTCAGGGATTTGACATTTGATGATTGGTACGTAATACAATTCGAGAATGCTAAGATTAACCTGAATCTTCTTAAAAAGCTCAAGATTGACTACGATGATCATAATCAGAAAAAGGAATTGGCTAATAATGACATCTACTGCATGGAAGATCATTTAAGCAAAGCTAACAACAATGAAACCCGAATTCATTGGTGTGAAAGGATAAAATCTCCTGGGGAAGTTTTCTGGGCATCATGCAACCCTTATGACGAAAAATGTAACGGGGGAAGCAGCTTAAAGAGATTGGGAGATGACGAATTCTTTTGGACCTCAACCAACGATAAGGAAAGGACAAGTTTGCCTTGGTTGGACAACTTAGGATTTGACAGTTGGGTGAAGATCAAGTATGGACATGTAGATACGTTAACACAAGAAAAGATTTGGAAAGAATACATGAGTAAAAAAAATTCAAACAACGAGGGTCCTAACAACTCGAGTGAAATAACAGTTGAGGATGACAAGGATTTGGTAAGAAATGAAAAGGAAGAATGCAAGCGTGTACTAGTGGAGAATCTGCTCGATGAAGAATGGTTTAAAGGTACCGATTCTGACGACGATGACATTGAGGGGATTTTAGATTACCTTGAGTTGCAAGGGAATGAGGAATTTACTGACCCCGACGATGAAGCATATGAGCAAAGGAGGTGCAAACTCCTTGGGATTCCCTACAAGAGGCCACCACCAATTATTGTCGAAAAGTATGAGTTCACTCGCTACCATTTGGGGCCGGAGGAAAATTTTTGCAAAATTCGGAAGATCGAGACTAAAGAATACCTCCGCACTGCCACGAATGTCGCTTGGGTCAGGCATAACTTGATGAAAGACATTGAGGAAGTCGGGTAAGTCCAAAGGCCCCCATAAAGCCCCGCGGCTCTGAGTCTAACTTAAAGACTCGTAAATAAAGAAAAGTGCTCTTTCGAGAGACAACCCGAATTATCTCTTTCTTTTGTTTTATTTCCATTTCTGTAGGGTTTTGTGTTTTTTACCATTTTTCCAGGAAACTTGGAGTGATTGCTGCAGCTTGCTGATCTGACCCTAGTTACGGCGTAACTCATCTCTGTGGTTACGCCGTAACCTACCCCTTGCAGCAGAATTTCATATGCATTACTGATTACGGCGTAACACCATCTCCATGGTTACGCCGTAGCTACACACTTACAGCCTATGCCAGGTTTTGCCAGTTATGGCATAACTCCCTCTAGGAGTTACGACGTAACCTTCCTCTGCTTTACTTCTTTCTTTTTAAAACACAATAACCTTGTATTAGTATTTTAAATGAACTTTGTGGGTGTGTTCCCTGTAAACCCTCACGAGACTTCACTCGTCCACTTGGGACACCAAGCGGTTTAAAAGGCTTGTTGCATATGCTAAATGCAACCGGGATTCCTACGAAAGTGAGTTAGGTTTATTTTTCATTTTTCATTTTTTTTCTTTTTAGAATTATGCTTGTCGGTAGTGTGATTTCAGGGATTGAAGTTTGTTCATGATGCTTATACGAAGGCACATCTCTTTTTCGTGGGCCTTCTTTCTTTTTGGAGAAAATTTCAGGGAAATTCTCGCTCTAATTCTACTTTTCTCTTCACCTTTATTTAACGCTTAGTACAAAAGGGACTTTGTACAATTCAAGTGGGGGGACGGGAGTAGAATTATCTCTTTAACTTTATTTTGCCCTCGTTTTTCTAGTTTATTTTGAAAAATTATGCCATTTTTAAAATTTTGACATGTTTTTCTTAACCTAACTAGATTAGACCTTAGCCGAGCACATACAACCCTTGATATTATATGGTGAGATTAGCCTTATCCGTTTCTAATATTTTACCCCAAATCCACCAAATTATGAGTGTGCCGGTAGCTTGTAAACTTTAGAACTTGGCCTTTGCATCATTTCGAGACCATAGACGAGGTATGTTGAGTTAGCTCGATGTATTTGGACTTTTCAGTTTTAGAAGGCAATATTATAGGATTATCAACCAAATAGCCTACCATTGTGTGTCTATCGATTAGTCACCTCGACTTCTCGACCCCTATGTGAAACCCTTTTGTTGCACTCACCTTTAGTGCAAGATACCCCTAGATACACCCATATGAGCCATTCCTTTCATTTTATTAACCCAATATATTGTTTCGATACACCTATACACCTTAGCCTACCCTGTAGTCTTTATTTGTGATTGGGAAGTCATCATTTGCCTAAGTTCAAGGTTCAAGTGGAAAGGTTTGGAAATCACGCTTTCGTCGATGACATATTCCTGAAGATCATTGAAGACCTACCAAATTCCCGTTGTTCATCTCAAGTGGGGGGATATTATGTTTAGTTGTTATTGTTATGTTAAAAAAAATGATTCGAAAAAAAAATTATTATTTTATTTAGTTATTGTAAAAGTGCATTGTTATAAGCACTATGTTATGAGCTTTATATATTTAGTATCGAGGAGGCCACCTCGGTCACATTCGAAGATTGGAGTCGGTAATTATGCCAACAGTTGGAGAAAAGGTAGTGTGCCCATCATGACGTCCTCTAATGACACATCTACCTAGTATTTCATGATCCGATTTCTTGACTTCAAAGCTTGAACTTTGGGCGGACGGTAAGTGGTGATGACTTGGTTATAGATTTAGACTACCTGCTTGATTTTTATTTTACACCATTTATATATCCCATGTCTTATCCTACCCTTGATTTTTATTTTACACCTGCTTGATTTTTATTTTACACCTAGTGATGTAGCGAGCTATCTTTGGTGTCTTGGCCATGGATTTGATCATGTATCATTTATTCTGTCCACTTTGCCGTGACATGTTAGTAATGACGAGTCACCCCTTAACCTTTGTCGTGTCAACCCATATTGCCTTCAAGAATTGTTTAGCCCTTAACTCTAGTGGTGGAGATTTGTGTAACCGCCAAGCTTATGATAGAATACATGCTATGACTGTGCGATTGAGTGATCACCCCAAAATTGACACTTAGAATAGTTGAGAGATTTGAGTGTTTCGTTCCCATTTCGTGAGGTGTTCGGCTTTGTTTTATTCTAGCATAAGGGATTTGTAAACTTATATTTTCCAGGTTATGGGAAATGTCTTTTTAGAAATCTTTCTAATAAGGTCTACTTGAGGGCAAGTAGAGTTCAAGTGGGGGGATATTTGATAACATCAAATAGTCGTGAATATTAAGTGTCAATTTCCCCCGATAATGCTTGTAATTTATATCATTTATATGGATTTACGCTTGTTTTCCACTTTCAGGTAAATTACGAGCATTGGAGCTAAAGAGACGCGGAATTGGACAAATATCAAAGATTTATCATAGTATGCTGACTTTGAAGAAGTTACGGTGTAACTCATCTCTCATATTACGCCGTAACTAAAGCGTGACTCAGAAAACCAACTCATCAGAAGGTTACGGCATAACTCTCCCCAAAGACTACGACGTAACCATAAAAGGTCAAATGAGGTTCCACGCCACTGATAACTATGTCGTAACTATTTCATCAACTCCGGCGTAACCAAGTAATATTGAAGATACGCGTAACCACTTATAAGGTTACGCCGTAACTAGCAGATCTAGTGCAAATAACGAAGAAATTGAAGATTACGGCGTAACTATTATATTAGTTACACCGTAACCCAGATCTGGCCTATAAATACACCACGATTTCCAGCATTTCAAAGCATCCCATTCCACACATCACAACCAAAGAACGTGGGAAGAAGCCAAAGGCAGGTCTAGAGGAGCATACGTAGCTTTCTCCAAGGGAGAAATCACTCCCCTACGATAAGCATTAGCATTTTATCTTTTCTTTACTTTCGATTCATTTATTTCGTAATATTAAATATTGAATTGATTTGTATGGTTAATATGAGCGGCTAAGAACCTCTTGGTGCTGGCCTAGTTATGATTCCTTAATTGTTTTGTTTGCGTTTACATTACTTCCATATAATTATTTCTAAGTGTATGCATGCATAGTTTATTGGTAGCTACCCTTGTTTCGGTAGTTTTGAATGGCGGTAGAGGCTAGTTGCTTAGGAGATATGACCAACTGACCCTAAGTGGGTAGACTGAGATGGGAAGGGTAAGATATGACCAACTGACGACCCTTTCTACTTGTGCGATTTGACCAATTGATCACCTACCGTTTGGATGAACTTAAGAATTAGGGGGTGAGTGTTTAAGTTGCTAACGCCCGGGCACTCACTATTATAAATCTAGCATGTAGCGGTACTTAATGACTTGGCTTAGGGGACCAGGAAAAACTGGACTTATGAAGGGACACCTGACTTCTCCAGTGGTGGCATCTTTGCTGATAGGTTAGGGAGAATTGACCAAATGATGTCCTCTCGAATTTGACCCCACCTGAAGTAATTGGAAGTAAGTAGACGTAGACATTACTAGCTAGGAGGAATAACTAGATTAATACCACTCTCCTCTATTGATTAAACCTTTGCCTTTTATCTGCTTTCGTAGTTAATTAATTAATTCCTTATCGAAATCATATTAAAAACTGTGACACCTAGACTTAGTAATAATCCAACACACATAGCTCTTGGGACGACCTCGATTTTACCGAATACTACACTACACACGACCGGGTACACTGCCCGTTAGTACATTAGGGTAGACCATAGGTATAACGAGACTATATAAATATTAAAACTTGGTCAGTAAAACCTGCATCATTGGTCTACAAATCAAACAAGTAGAAGATGGTATCTTCTTTAATCAATCTAAATACATTAAGGAGATGTTAAATAAATTCGGTTTAGAAGAGTTAAAACCAATTAGGACACCAATGTCATCCGACACTAAACTCACAAAAGATGAAGACGGCGAATCCGTTGATAACACAAAATATCCTGGCATGATTGGTGGTCTTCTCTACCTCACGGCTAGTCGGCCGGATATCATGTTTAGTGTTTGTCTATGTGCTAGGTTTAAATAAGATCCTAAAACATCACATCTAGAAGCCGTCAAAAGGATATTTAGATACATTAAGGGTACAACTCAATTAGGATTGTGGTATCCTAAGGGTACGGGAGTAGAAACAATTGTATATGCAGATTCTGACCATGCAGGTGATTATGTTGACCGAAAAAGTACAAGTGGGGTATGTACTTTTATGGGATGTTGTTTAACATCTTGGTTCTCAAAAAAGCAAACGGCATTAGCAATATCAACAACCGAAGCCGAATATGTCTCCGCCGTCAAAGCATGCCAACAAGCACTATGGAAGAAACAAGCGTTAGTTGACTACGACATTCATCTAAGTGACATAGCCATTCTATATGACAACAAAGGTGCCATCGATTTAAGCAAGAATCCGGTATTGCATTCTCGCACAAAGCATATAGAGATTCGTCATCACTTCTTAAGAGACAATGTTCAAAAGGGGAACATCTCTTTTGAGAAGGTAGCTTCCGAAGACAACATAGCCGACGTCCTCACCAAACCGTTGAAGCGAAAACAATTCAACCTACTTCGTCTTGGTCTTGGTCTCATGGAACAATCGTCATAATTTGCTTTTAAACTCTACAAGGTATGTAAACATCAGCCTTCTTCTTTCTGAGTCTAGGATCTCTATTTCACGCACAACTTACAAGCAATATGGGAATTTTCAAAACCCAAGATAAGTTTTACTTATAATTTAAAGTTTTCTCTTAGTTTTCAAGATAAGTACCTTTTGCAAAGACGTAATTGCATACATATTTTTCTCTTTCAAAGAATAAACGGTTTATTCACACATAGAAACCTCTTTTCAAAATATTTTCTAAAAGGATACCTCTTCCCGTATCACTTTCATAAAAGCCATTTCTCACGTTTAGGACAAATCGCTTTTTCATTATTAATACAAAGTAAAAACCCGTTTTCATTGCATTTCATGTCTTTTGAATGCTAAAGAGGACACATAACTAATATGTGTTTTCGGGTACATTCATTTAAGCAACAATGAATTAGGAGCACTCGGGTTATCTCACATAATAGTGTGCTTTTTCACTTCTAGTTTATTTTTCTTTTCTTTTTAGGAGTCGAGATAACCGCAACTCCAAATGGTTTGCATATAGGCACACACTAGGCACAAATGTTTCCAAAAAGGAAAATTTTGAGCTGCCTGAATCACCAGTACCACGGATCCCAGCCTTAATGCTGGACGGATCCCTCAAGGGAAGGATCCGTGGGATCCGTGAGACAAAAGCTAATTTTATCTTCTATTTTTCTCACTTTGGATGAAAACTTCAATAGTTTCAATCATTCCTTTTATTTTTTTTGGAGTATGGTATTTAATGCTTGTGTTCTTATGATTACATGCCTTAAATTCATATCTAATCATTAAATTTTAATCCACATTTTTGGTCAAACATTCATTACAATACATTATTTTTCTATAAAAAAGATTCCCAAAATACTTGCATATTCATCACTCTCAACCTCACAAACAAACATCATCATGTTATCCAAAAAAACTTCCAACATAGATGAATCACCTAGTGCTAGCAATCCCTTTCAAGAAATCCAAAACTTTGTCCTCCCACCTTCCAAAGTACCACCACCCAAATCTAGAAAAACAGCACGGATTAGCATCCGACCTTATTGCTTAGCAAAACAATCATCAAATGGTTCATCACCAACAACTCATTCACCACAAGATGCTTCTATTATAACACCTCCTTCATCACCAACAAGTACACCAACTTCATCACCCATCACATCACCACCTAAGGTCACTCTTTTGGAACTCCTTAAGACTCCAACAAGATCTCAACAAACAAAGCAAAAAGAACTAGCCTTTGTGATACCTCCTACTTCTCCAAACACAATTTTCAAAGACCTTGAAACCTCACCATCTTTAGCTCCCATTGTGTTACAAGAACATCTAGGTTCTTTTCCACCACCACTACAAAACATTCCGGACTTTGATCCGTATTTTCCAACTTTTCCACCACAACTTCCGCATCTTACAAATCAAAGTCATCCGGAAAACTTTCGCACTCATTACCCACATCACTTACATTGTGAACATTGCCAATCCACTAGGGATATTGCAATAGAGATTAGGGAAGAAATGCGAGTCATACTTAACCTCATCCTTGATCGCATCAACATCATTACTCATCAAAACCTCCATCCATAACCTTATGCAAGCATGGAAGGAATCATCTTTATTACTTTTAGTACTTTTCTTTTGAGTCATTTTTTAAGAACAAGTCTTGTTCTTACTTTTACATGCTTGTATGTGGCATAAGTACCACTACATTTTGTTGTTTTATTACAAGGCCTTGTTTACATACCTTGGCTCCCAATCTTGATTCTCGTCAATCACAAGATTATTTTTGCATGTTACTACTAACCCTTTCTTTGTAGGATTTTCTTTTCTCATTTGACGCCCCATTCTAGGGGGAGCTACCGTCAAGGGGGAGTTAGCGATACGTGGACTATTTTTCCACATTTTATTTCTTCGTTGGGTTAACTTTTTGTTTCAACAAAAAGAGGGAGAAGAAGTAAAACTTAGGCTTTCAAAACATACATCCAATCTTAAGTTTTACTCATCATAACATTATGTTTTGTCATCAACAAAAAGGGGAGATTGTTAATACAAATAAACCGTAAAAACGTTTATTAATATTTAGCGATCTCTTTGTGTTTTGTTGATAACAAATATAATGTTATCATAAGTAAAATTATAAGAATACCTGTTATTTTTGTAAAGCATTTAGATATAGTCATTTAATACAAATTGTTGTAGTAAATCATTTGTTGTAATAGTTTATTAGGATGGGTAAAATCCATAACCCATGGTATTGACCCATATCCATTTGACTAGATGCATTGCATCTATTAGATACATTGTATCTAATGAAATACCAATGGACCAACCCATAACCCATGACCCATGACCCATAACCAAAAAACCCATGGGCAAAGAGGAGCGTCCCACGGATCCCTGGTGTTACACTAGATGGATCCGTTAAGGGAGGGATCCGTGGAACAGTGGCAAGTTTTTGCCTATAAATAGAGAGCCATTTCTTCATTTCTCTTCACCCCTCTTCTTACTAACTCTCTCATATATTCTTACACCCTTCTAACAAAAGATCACTTGATCTAGAGAGTTGTTCTTCTTTCTTCTATTGTGATTCTCATATAGGTCCTTCTCTAAGGTGAGATCACGAGCTTTCTACAAGTCATCCAAGTAAGGGGTCCTTGATTGATTTGTTCCTTCACAAGATTTCTGTAGCAAAGATCTTGTACTTGATATTTCACATAGTTGTTGTGTAATAGTCGTGTTGGTTTGGTCCCCCGTGTTACGGACTCGGTATTTAGCTTTGTACCGGAAAAAGGTGTAAGCAACGTTGTGAAGGCTTCTCCTCCAAGTTGAAGGAGTTTGTTGACATAGTGCTTGAACTCTCGAGTAGGTGACTCGGGGAGTGGAGTAGGGCAAGGAAGGTGTCCTTGTAGCCGAACCGCTATAAATCGGTTGTGTCATTTCTATCCCTTACTTTACTTTCTTTACTTGCATTACTATTAGATCTATACTTTATCTTTATCCATACAATTTCACATAACATCGAATCTAAAGTTTTTAGAAGCTAACTTAAAATAGGAAAAACTATTCAACCCCCCTTTCTAGTTTTCCACAGGCCTTACCAAAGACCAAGTTGAGATCTTTAAGAGTCTATAGAAAAGGTATTTTCATGAGGGTAGGACAATTCATCCATCTTTTGTCGACGAAATAAATCTCCGTTAAGAACTAGCTACTATCAACTTCGATTGTCTCCTTGATATCGACGAGCCAACTTGCCCAAGGTTTGTCCTAGAATTCTATGCTAGTGTCATTTCCATAACAAATGAGGATGGTCTCATGGCACTCAACTTTAGAATCAACCAAAATGACTACACCATTTCCCTCAACCAATTCGCTCAAGTGTTAGGAATTTCTTTTGTTGGTACTTGTCTATACTCGGATAAGTGGTCACTCACCATCCTTAATGCAATTCATGACCGTTCTCCTCCTTACCAAACTCCTTTGGTCGACAAGGACGTCATTCGTGAGCACCTCTTCTTTGATAGGGTAGCATCAACCCGTGTCACTCGAGCGGGAAAGGAAGTCAACCGAGATCCATATGGTAAGGAACTCAATGAGCTTAAGCCTCACTTCAAAAAGTGGGAGGAACTCCTTAGAGCCACTGTCATTAGCACCATAGGAAACCGAGACCACATCAATGCTTGCCTATGCTACATGCTCTATAGCTTGTCTACTCGTCAACCATTCAACTTGGCATACTACATTGCTAGGAGGATGGTAGACATTCCTACTCAAGGATCCGTTGCTCTTCCATACGGGATGCTCCTAACCTGCCTTTTTAGAGCTTATGCACCCATTCCGCCAAGTCTTAGAGGGTTGAAACTAGAATATCCACTCATCTCTCACATATTTGTGCCCTTGAGTGATGAAAGAATATCCAAGACTAAGACAAAGGGAAAAAGGCCACAACCTCTAACTCCCTCATCTTCATCAAATAGCTCCGAAGACAGTCTCCCCAACTCAAGGCTTCAACCTCATGAGTACTACGCCTCACTTCCAGAGGTTGAGAACCCAACGGAGGAGTTCAAGCAAACCAAGGGGATGTTCAAATGCCTTGGTAGGATGATGGCCAAGATTTACAAGAAGTTGGATAAGTGCGTTGAGGTTTTAAGAGAGTATTTGGCACAAGGACAAAAACAATGTTGTATGATATTATTTGTGTGTTCTCGCTTCCTAGGATGATAAACTAAATTAAAACATTGATGTGTATTAACTCTTTCATGCAGGGGGATAACATACGGATGTTATCAAATTTTACCCGTTTTCACTTTTTAGTGAAAATCAATAGCCCTTGTTGAAAATACATGCTCCCTTATGTTTATATGAGCGTTATTTCTTGTTCCTAACTAGAAATAATTATCTTCATATGTTTTAAGAAAAATTTCAGGATTCGGAAAAGTCCTCAGGGGGTCAAAAAACACCACTGTCCAAATTTCTGCACTGGACGGATCTCATGGAACCAAATTTTTGGTTCCGTCCATTTTAATTTTTGGTACCGCCATTCTGCACTGGCGAACGAGACGGACCCAAAAATTAGGGTCCATCTGTGTAAAATTTTGGTGCCGTGGTATGCCCAGGTAAGTTGCTGAATTTCACTCATTCCTGCATTCTAAATTACCAAAATTTGTTTCTAGGATAGTTTTTACTTCTTTTTATTCATATTAGAACTAGTTTAACTTACTTAGACATATAGGATATCAATTTCCCACCAAAATTTAAAAATTCCTAAAATTCACCCAAGGAACCATTTTTCATAAAGGAAGGAACCAAAATTTTTGTTCCTTGAAATCCGTGAATGATTTGAACTTCAAGATTTTGCAATCATTAGGACCAATTTATTGCATATCTTGGCCTTTTTACTCAAACCTTCTTGTATGGCTTGACTTAGATGATATGACATGCATTAAAACTCTTCAAAATCATTAGAAACCACTTCAATTGTATGGCTTAACATCAAATCAAACACAATTCTCCATAATCTTGTAATCCTATAAATTAAGAACCTTAAAGATGATCATACTCACACCTCAACAATTCCCATCATCTTCTCTTAGAATAAGCTTAAGCAAAAATGACAAAGTCATCCACATCATCCCCATCAAACAAACCATGTAAGAAAACCGCAAGAATAAGTGTTAGACCTTGTTGTTTCGTAAACCTTAGCTCCTCCTCGGAATCATCACCTCTAAACATTTCATCCCCAATAGGAGATGAAAACTTCATTACTGTAAGCACTCCAACACCACCTCAAAAATCACCCATTATCATCACCACTCCACCACATACTAAAACACCAATTGTCACCTCTCCCCCACCGGCTCCAATCCAAACATCCAAATCACCATCACCACCAAAATCTCCAAAAGGTATTTCCTTTAGAGCTATTCTCAACTCTTCCAACATCTCCAACCCCATTCTTAGAAGACTTAGAAGACCTACCTTCTAGGCCCGGAAATCTACCACCACTTCCGTCATTCAGTACCATTGAGCGAATCACTCATGAACCACCACGACCATCATTTGAACCAAGCGCCCCTTTGGAACCTAGACCTCGTCTCTTCCACCCAATCCATAATGACATTCAGGGACCATTGTCTGGAGACCATGCTCTACCACCTATATCCTTGTCTCCTCATATCGATGACATTGATGAATCCATGTGGGAAGATCACCCACAATCCCAAGCGGAGATACAAGCCCAACTAGAAAACTTCCAAAACTTCTCCAATATGGTGGATTCTCACCTAAATGAGGCTATGCAAATGCAAAATGCTTTGCTTTCCTCCCTCATCACTCCATCAAACACCAACAACACTTCCACCAATCCACCACCACCTAGTAATGATCCTACTTTCCCACCTAGACACGGTTGCTCAAATTGTGAGCGCACCGCCCATCTTAGCGAAAGGACCCAAATCATGGTCCACGAGTTATAAGATGAGATGAGGTTCATCCTCAATCACATCCTTGAGCGTATCAACGCTCTTTCTAATCCACCCCCTCAATAGGATGGTTCTAGATATTTATTTAGGACTTTTTAATTTCTATGTCATTTTTTTTTATTTTCTTGGATATTTTTAAGTTATTTTTCTAATTTTTAGGAGTTCTGTGAAAAAACTAGAAGGGGGGGTTGAATAGTTTTACCAATAAAAACTTCGTTTTCAAACATTTAGATTAACTTATGTCAATCTATTTGGTTGTTTATGTTGGACGTTGATAGATAGATATATAAACGTGTAATGAAATATAAAGAGTAAGAAGCACATAACCACGACACGAGTATTTAAAGTGATTCGGCTACAAGGACACCTTCCTTGCCCTACTCCACTCCCCGAGTCACCTACTCGAGAGTTCGTAAACACTACACGACACCAATCTCCTTAGGGCGGAGAAGCCTTCACAACGTCGCCTACTCTTTTTCCGGTGCTAGGCTAACCACCGGGTTCTTTCACCCCAAGGTGAACCACACCTATCACAACGTCGCCTACCCTTTATTAGGTACTAGGCTAAGCACCTAATTCCATTACTATGGAGGAACTACTACCCAACACAACACAAACACCTAATCTCAAGGAGATCAACTCCTTGTTACAACACCATCAAGGATATCATCATCCTTGGAAATAAACTAATACTTATATGTATAACGATGCACCTCATCGATTATACGACTTAGGCATTGTTCCCTCATGCCAATTGTTTTGATTCCTAGGCATCCTTCACTAATGCCTTTGACTTGACACCTTTATCATTCTTCACTAATGCTTTTGATACGGACGTTAAGCACCCTTCACTAATGCTTTCATCTTGAGTCTATCGGAATCCTTCACTAATGCCTTCAACACAACATCTCTATGGAGGAAGAAAGAACTATCAACAAGAGAACTTCAGTTGTCTTGATGATGACGAAGCATGGCAACTCATGGACTTGAGCTTGCTCGACTTCAAGAAGTGGTGATCTTGCCTTTAAGAGGAACCTAGAGAATCACACAAAAACAAAAGACAAACGACATAGAAAGATCCCTTAGGATCAGTGGTTAGAGAGGTACAATACTTGGAGAAAGTATGTGTAAAAGTGGTGAGCCAAAAGGAATAAATGGCTCACTATTTATAGAGGAGAAAACTTATTGTTCCCCGGATCCCACGGATCCCTCCCACAAGGGATCCGGCTAGCGTAAAGCTAGGGATCCGTGGGACGCTCCTCTTTACCCATGGGTATTTTGGTTATGGGTCATGGGTTGATCCATGGGTTTCTTATTAGATACAATGTATCTCATGAGTTCAATGTACCTAGTCAAATGGTTTGGATAAACCCATGGGTTATGGGTCAATACCATTTGTTAGTTTTTACCCATTTTAGTATATACTTAGTTTAAGTATATATTTACCTAAATATGTAAACACTAGTTGTTGTACATATGTATTACTAAATCATAAAATCACTTATACTTGTTTTAGTGTTTTATGTGAAAACGTAAGTGTGTTAGAAAACTATTGGCTCAAACAGTTTACGTATTTTATTTGTTTCATTAAAATGATTTTACGTTTGTTATCGACAAAACATTAGAAGATCGTAAAATATAAATAAACGTTTTTACGGCTTATTTGTATTAACAATCTCCCCCTTTTTGTTGATGACAAAACATAAAATTATTTTAAGGAAAAACTAAAATTCGTAAAAGTTTGAATTGGAGTTTTTACTCTCTTCTCCCCCTTTTTGTCAAAACAAAAAAGAGCGTCGAAAAGAAACTAACATAAAGTTTTAAGAAAAACATGTAAAAAATATGTAAAGTGAGTAAGTGACGGGAATGGTTCTTGTCTTAACTCCCCCTTGACGATTTCATCCCTTTGTGAGGGCGTCAAGTACATAAAACTAAGTAAGCTAATTGATTCGCAGTTCGAAACAACGTCAAGCTTAACTCACACAAGCTAGTCACTTGTGAATGACTAACCGTAAGAAACTTAAAACGGCTCGGACACTGACCAATAATAAGAAGTGTGTAGTATGTGGGTAACTCAAACGTGTTAGGTTTGAGCACCGAGATCGTTCCGAACGAGGGTTGAATGGAATTTCCAACTCACGTCTCAATAATCGGGATTCGAATGAGAAAAGGGGGTAAAATGATATTATCTAAACTACGGGATAAGGAAAGCATAAGGAACTAAAATCTATGGGGAAACTTAAGAACTAAGGCAAACTACGCAAATCTATATTAAAACGCAAATACGGAATTAAAACGAAACGCGAATAAAAAGCAATTACGTCTAATCTAGATCCTAAAAATAACCTAAAATTACTTTTACTCTAGAAATGATATTTAAAAACTAATTATGAATTAAAACTATTTTTTTAGGAATTTTCTTGAATTTATTAAAATTAAAAACTAATTATTAACTTTAAAAATAAGACTAAATAACTAAAAATTATAAAAACAAAGGGGAAAATTATGGAATTACTTTCTAAAAATCTAAAATAACATAAAAGACTTTTCAAAACTATTTTTTTATTTTTCTGATAATTTTTCTATTTTCTACAAATTTAATACTATTTAAATCTAATTTAAATTGTTAAAAATACCAAATAAAAGGAGAAAAATAAGGAAAAATCTTTTTTATGCTTTTATATTTATCTTAAACTGTTAAAATTGAAAAATTATTTTTTGGAACTTTTTCTCAATTATTTGCAATTAAAGCTAATTAAAAATGATTAAAAACTGATTTTAATTAAGAAAAATAGTAAACAGTAACTAAAAATTATGAAAAATTCAGGGAAATCCTAAAATAATATTCTAAAGTTATGAAAAATAAGAAAACAAGGGCTTATGTGGAAGAAACTGAAGCTGTAGTACAAACTGAGATTAAATAAGCACTAGAAAATAAGCTGATAAGCACTACATTGCACCAACTGATTACATAAGCTAGATAACACTAAGTCTACTCTATAGCAACTTATAGCACCTACTCCTAACAGCTAAAGATCAGATTACCAAGGATTATAGCTAACTGAAATTATAAGCAAAACAGATTTGGGACCCTACTTTAAGCTACTGCAAACGCTTATCCAATAAGCTAACATAAAAACCAAAAGTGTGGTTCTCAAGCCCACCTAGCAGAGATACTATATCTAAAATTTCAGCTAATTTGGACTAGTAATGAAGAAGATATTGATCAAACAAGAACTGGCTAAGACATTAAGCTAACTGATGTGCAGCAAACAGTGGCTAACCCCCACTGTTTGAGCTTATTCAAGGGCTTATGTAATAAGCTAAACTGAAAACTAAAAGTGTGGGACTAAAAACAACCTAGCAAACTGCAAATGTGCCAAATATTAGACCCTAATTACTTGTATTGATCCTTGTGCAGTGTTTGCAAATTCTGCAAAAACTAGCTTATAACCTGATTTTGACTTTTAAAAATAGATTGAAGATTTGACTAAAATGAGATTTGAATGCAAATGTTGAACTGAAACTGATTAAATATGATGTATGACAGTTATAGTAAGCTAGATTATCCAATCTTACACCTATATGTGATGATCTCAGAACCTTGATTCCAACAGTTAAGAGAACAAAACAGGTACAAGCTAATTTTGACTTAGAGCATAACTTGCAGCAAAACAAAGACAGAAATGAACTCAAATAACTATATCAAGCTTGAAGAAACTGATCTAACCCATTATATAAACCTCTAGCACAGTATTAATCACTAATCCAAACACTACTTAAGCAAGTACTAACCAAGGCTAAACTTTGCAAACTGATGAAATGAGATTTTGACTGAATCAAAACAAGTAAAATAACATTAAACTTAACCATTAACACAGATTAACACCATAAATTGACCAAGACTAGATTTGACTTCAAAGTGTTGACTTGTTTGACTTTTCTTAACTTTTTATGTAAAACTGACTTTGAAGAGCAATTCACTACACAATTAGCTCACATAAGCTTATTAAAGCTTATGTGAGCTCCTACAAACAGAGATTAAGCACTTCTAAACACTAAATGATTTTGAAAACAGATTTGAGCATTAAATGGAAAAGAAGGAAATTTGCATTAATGAAAATTAAGATTACAAGACTGGATTCGAGATTACACTATATTAAAGCAGTAAATGACAATTAAAGTAAAGTGGTAACAATTCTCTAAAAACATGAGAAATTGGACAAAGGATTCTTGTGACTGAAAGGGTATATATAGCTGAGCTAGGAGAGGCCTTGGGATCCCTTTGAGAAGCTTCATGAAGCTCTAATCTCTACCATTCATTAATTCCATGTCACCACAGCCAATCAACGAGCTCCATATCATCAAGTGAGGTGTCGTATCCAATGGAAGAGCTTGAAATAGCCACTTGGGCATCTTATCTGCTTTGTCAGCTGTCTAGAAGGTTTGGGGAGATGCTTAGTACTAAGTAAGGTGTTTGGGATTGGTGGTGAGTGGTGCAAGGGTGCGTTTGGCTATGGGGAAGAAAGTGTACTGTTTGGGGCGCGTTTGTTTATTTTAATGTTATTCAAATTAGTTGACCGGGTGGTTGGGTTGACATGGGTCTAATACCGGGTCAAAGGTATCATTCGGGTGTGGGTTGATATATTGGACGGGTTGGCTAGGTGTTGGATTTGGGTCATGAGATGTTGGGCCGAAGGTTTGTGTTGGATAATGGATTATTGGATTTACATTGGACATGGACTATTATTGTGATAAATGGTAACCATAGGGACCAATAATGTAAATTCGGATGTTTGAGGGACCAATCATGTGAATCTGAAAATATCCTCCAAGGACCATCTTTGTCAATCTTTAATAGACCAGGGACTAAATTTGCAACATTTGATTCTTTAAGGGCCATTTTTGTCAAATGCTGAAACTTGAGGGGCCATTTCTGACATTTCTTCAAACTTTGATCAAATCTTCACAAATCATCCTCGGAGATTAGAAATCTTCATAAATGCATGATTCTGACCTTCCGGCTCAGCTTAAGCTCTCTTAATCTCTCGTGCTCGGATTTACGTCTGATTTGGTTCCTTTTTGCGTGTTTTTACATATCCATACCTGCACAAGCACAAACTCAAGAAAACCACAAATATTAGCAATAAACGGCTCTTTCTTGGTTATTTTGGGTCAGTTTTGATAACAAAAAGGTATGTGTTTTAGCACATACCAAAATACCCCAGACGAAACCATTGCCGTGTCCTCACGCAATGCAATCAACTCACGCTTCTAAAACCAAGGATTTCAATTTCTTTCTACTAAACCATTGATACGTCCAAACCATCAAGTTATCTCACACAAGCTAGCCACTTGTGAATGACTAACCGTAAGAAACTTCAAACAGTTCAGACAAACCAATTAGAGAAGAAGTAGTCAATGTTCCTCAAAAGAGATTAAGAAAGCCTTAATTCTAAAAACGCCCCGTTTACCTTTTATTTCACATATAGATATAACGATTAAGCACATTCCGGTTATGAATGACGGTTTTTTGAACTTTCATGTCGATCAATAACTCCAACATTTTTCAAACGACACGTTAGGATCACGGAGTAGAAAATACAACACAGCGTGAAGTGACCATACGGATAGAATACATCGTCCCTGATTTTTCACAAGTCCCAAACTAAGCGTAAAACCGAAATCATTGTTAAGTATGACTCTAGATGCTAACACTACCCATGGAAGTTACTTGTGTAATTACCTTTTGCTCCCATTTTCCTATTTTCCTCTAGAATTTTTTATTTTTGTGAGAAATGAATTTCTTCAAATTCTCGTTTCGATAACTTTTATTCTGATAAAGATACAAAGCTAAGTCGCTAATTAGTTATCCATCTTCTCTCAAGAACCATTGTCGTAAAAATGAGGTCCACATCAAGGAATTTTTATTAACTTATACTTCATTTTTCATTTTCATTTTTCAACATTTTTTTTTTTTTTTTATACCTTTACTTATATGAGCTGTGAACCAAGGAGATTCACGGGGTAATTCCAAGACTATAGGCTTCATGAAATGAGGATCCCGGCTGGCTAGGCTAAGACCTCACTCAATCCTGGCTAAAGATCCAAGGGTCCGATCTCGACACCGCAGCTCACAACTTTACTTATTACTTTATCACATATCACTTATTACTGATTACTTATTTATTACGGATCCTTGATGTGTACCCAATTTTTAAAACAAATATTCTTTTAAGAAGAAAAAGAATTAACTATCGCCAAAAACTTAACATCTCTAATTATTTAGACAGATATGGGGTGAAACAATTTTGTGGGAACAAAAAGCCATAAGTACCTTCGATGGGCTCTAAAGAGAACCAACTACTCCACGCTTAGCATCTAAACTCATAAGTAACTCTATCATTTCTCGATCTCTGCAAATTTAAAATCCCAAATAATGAGATCCGCAGATGCTTAGCCGATAATTTTTAGATTATCTATGGTTAAGGGAACAAGCTAGGGCTCAACACGCCCGGTCAAGTCAGAATTCTATTCCTACTCTCACCAGCGGAAAGTCAATCAAGGTGTCAAAACATATATTAACTTAGCAAATGCTTCGTCTAATGAAATCAAGTTATGCATATTTAAAGTCACTCAGGGAAACTTGCAAAATCTTGGCCTTGTGAGCTAGAATTCGCATTTTATAGCTTCTTATCTAAGAGACTAGCCAACTTTTCAATCAAAAAGACTTAACAAAAGCTTACAAAAAAAATTTTAAATTTTTCTCATTTTTGCGCAATTTTTCATTTTCCAAGGAAAAACGGGGTTGCGAGAGTACATGACAAAAATAAAGCAAGTGCGGTCAAATCAAATCGAAGATTACCCTACCCCAGACTAGAACGAAACATTGTCCTCAATGTTTAAAGCAAGGGTATCACGAAAATCTAAAAGCCGTTTATTAAGTATGCTCAAAGATAAACGTTAGTCGATAAGATTAGGATATCGGATTTCCATCAGCATCGATCATGAAACTCGAGTAGAGAAAATGACAAACTTCGAGCACGAGAGTCTTCATATCGGGAACATCCTAAACACAACATCACAAACAACCAAACACGAGAAATCGAAGAGGCAGACCCCTTCGCGTCACTTATTAGAAAATAGAAAGAAGATAGATGGATAAGCATGGGGTGCCTCCCACGAAGCGCTACTGTTTTTGATAACCGAGTCGCTAGCCTGACTCGTCCCCGAATTCATTTGTCCTTGGGGAAGAAAGTGGTAGAGATACCAGGGTCAAAAACGGTGTCCTCATTCCCGAAAGAATGAGACTGGGTGGTTTGGGAGGGAAAGAAAATGTCGGGCTCCAGCACATAAAGAATGACTCCTCCCAAACTCACATAAGGCATATGAAAGATCGATCCATCATCCGGCGGTTTTGCGGGCGGACGAAAGGATGACGGATCAACATGAGAAAACTCCAAGAAAGATGGGAGCTCATGGTAAAGGATAAAAGCTTTAGGCTCACAAATGAAGGCATCCAAGAAAGGATCCTTATATCCAGAAATGATTTTAACAAAAGGCTCATCAATGCATATCCCGGGTTTAAAGATTTTGTCTTCACATGCGGGCTCAACGGGATACGTGATGGTGGACTCATCAAAAGAAGGGGAGTCAAGAGAACCATCAAGAACAACCATATCCCCATCGGGATCATGCACAACACCCTCAATACCCGGTGGTATTGGGTCATTAATAGCATCCTCAATGATCGGGTCATTTGTTGGAGTATCGGAAATCTCGTTCAAAACTTTACTCATATCAACCTCGAAGTAGAATCGCTCAAGAATCGGAGGATAAACATCATCAATAGTGGGATTGCCACTAATCTCTTCATCAAATCGGAAAGTCTCAAGCTCGGGAGAGAAATCACTATCTTTAACGGAGATAGGAGGCGAACTCGAATTATCGTTTAAGGCTTCAATCTTAGAAATGAGAAGATAAACATTTGACAATGTTTGACGTAATGCTTCATCCTCGATCTCTATATCAACGGGCTCAATCTCTTCTTCTTCTGGCTCAAAATCGTTTACTTCTTCTATATGGACGGGCTCAGAAGGTAAATCGTCGACAAAATCGATGTCTCCATAAGAATCATCATCGGAATCGGAGAACATCTCAACATGATCATTCAAATTATCAAGAGAAGGCTCATCACAAATATCAACAACCCCAGACTCTCTTGGGATTGGGATAAAGATCTCAGCACTAGACGATTCCGTTTCCGGAATAGTACTAAGAGGCTCGTCCCCCATTATGAGAGAGTCAACGGGTTCAACAATGTTTGAAGAAATAGAATCTTCGACCTCTTCCAAAATGACGTCACTTCTCTCAACCGGCGTGAGTGAAGGGGAAGAGTCGGAAATGAGAAGCTCAGAAATGAGAGATGGATAAGAATCCGGAGGTGGGACAAGTGGTGTGCTCTTAGAGCTAGCAAGTTCCACCACTTCCGTTGTAGTCTCCGGTTCTGTCTGTTTAGAAATCGTTTTAAGCTCATAAGTTCGTTCTGTTTTGTTGTAACTCGACGGACTCGTAACAGCGAATCGTGAAAGAGAAGGATCGATTCTAGAATTCTTCGGATTAGAGTCGAGAGTACAAACGGGAATCACCTCGGGTTCAGAAATATGTTCCATCTCCCTCACCGGAGAGGGAGTAGGAATCGAGGGTTCATTAAGCTTACATTTCAAAATTTTTGGTAATGCTTCAAGTTTTTCAATGTTGTTCAGAAAAGCACGATGTTCAAAGAAATCGTATCCGTGACCCTCGGTGGGTTCTTCGGGTAGCTCTGGAATAGTGTGATCGTCTTCCATAACTTGAACGGGTTCCTCACTAACACATTGCCGAGCTTGAATGCGGCTTAATAAGGTTTGAAGCATGCTTTCAATGTGGTTTTGACGTCGCTCAAATCTTTTTTCAAAATTGATGGAATCGTCATCGATAACCCCGGTGGGTTCTTCAAAAGGGCGACACATACAAGATTCGCGATAAAACCCACACCCTTTGCAAAAACAACGTTCACAAAGTGAATCATCTCTTAATAGATCTCTACAATTAAAGCAATAGGGTTGAAAGAAATTTTGAGACTCCATGAGAATTAATCATAAAAGAGGGATAAGAGGAAAGAATTATCAAATCAGAGGGTAAAGAAGAATATTTTTGGGTTTTTAGAAAACATATTTTGAAAAGGAAAATCTTTTTGGGTTTTTGAAAAAGATATATTTACAAAAATGACGGTAACTTCACTCGGGGAAGGATCTTCAAATGCACACGATTCGAGACGGAATACGAAAAAACGCTACAAGCCTTCCCCGGCAGCGGCGCCAAAAATTGATTCGCAGTTCGAAACAACGTCAAGCTTAACTCACACAAGCTAGTCACTTGTGAATGACTAACCGTAAGAAACTTAAAACGGCTCGGACACTGACCAATAATAAGAAGTGTGTAGTATGTGGGTAACTCAAACGTGTTAGGTTTGAGCACCGAGATCGTTCCGAACGAGGGTTGAATGGAATTTCCAACTCACGTCTCAATAATCGGGATTCGAATGAGAAAAGGGGGTAAAATGATATTATCTAAACTACGGGATAAGGAAAGCATAAGGAACTAAAATCTATGGGGAAACTTAAGAACTAAGGCAAACTACGCAAATCTATATTAAAACGCAAATACGGAATTAAAACGAAACGCGAATAAAAAGCAATTACGTCTAATCTAGATCCTAAAAATAACCTAAAATTACTTTTACTCTAGAAATGATATTTAAAAACTAATTATGAATTAAAACTATTTTTTAGGAATTTTCTTGAATTTATTAAAATTAAAAACTAATTATTAACTTTAAAAATAAGACTAAATAACTAAAAATTATAAAAACAAAGGGGAAAATTATGGAATTACTTTCAAAAAATCTAAAATAACATAAAAGACTTTTCAAAACTATTTTTTTATTTTTCTGATAATTTTTCTATTTTCTACAAGTTTAATACTATTTAAATCTAATTTAAATTGTTAAAAATACCAAATAAAAGGAGAAAAATAAGGAAAAATATTTTTTATGCTTTTTATATTTATCTTAAACTGTTAAAATTGAAAAATTATTTTTTGGAACTTTTTCTCAATTATTTGCAATTAAAGCTAATTAAAAATGATTAAAAACTGATTTTAATTAAGAAAAATAGTAAACAGTAACTAAAAATTATGAAAAATTCAGGGAAATCCTAAAATAATATTCTAAAGTTATGAAAAATAAGAAAACAAGGGCTTATGTGGAAGAAACTGAAGCTGTAGTACAAACTGAGATTAAATAAGCACTAGAAAATAAGCTGATAAGCACTACATTGCACCAACTGATTACATAAGCTAGATAACACTAAGTCTACTCTATAGCAACTTATAGCACCTACTCCTAACAGCTAAAGATCAGATTACCAAGGATTATAGCTAACTGAAATTATAAGCAAAACAGATTTGGGACCCTACTTTAATCACTAATCCAAACACTACTTAAGCAAGTACTAACCAAGGCTAAACTTTGCAAACTGATGAAATGAGATTTTGACTGAATCAAAACAAGTAAAATAACATTAAACTTAACCATTAACACAGATTAACACCATAAATTGACCAAGACTAGATTTGACTTCAAAGTGTTGACTTGTTTGACTTTTCTTAACTTTTTATGTAAAACTGACTTTGAAGAGAAATTCACTACACAATTAGCTCACATAAGCTTATTAAAGCTTATGTGAGCTCCTACAAACAGAGATTAAGCACTTCTAAACACTAAATGATTTTGAAAACAGATTTGAGCATTAAATGGAAAAGAAGGAAATTTGCATTTATGAAAATTAAGATTACAAGACTGAATTCGAGATTACACTATATTAAAGCAGTAAATGACAATTAAAGTAAAGTGGTAACAATTCTCTAAAAACATGAGAAATTGGACAAAGGATTCTTGTGACTGAAAGGGTATATATAGCTAAGCTAGGAGAGGCCTTGGGATCCCTTTGAGAAGCTTCATGAAGCTCTAATCTCGACCATTCATTAATTCCATGTCACCACAGCCAATCAACGAGCTCCATATCATCAAGTGATGTGTCGTATCCAATGGAAGAGCTTGAAATAGTCACTTGGGCATCTTATCTGCTTTGTCAGCTGTCTAGAAGGTTTGGGGAGATGCTTAGTACTAAGTAAGGTGTTTGGGATTGGTGGTGAGTGGTGCAAGGATGCGTTTGGCTATGGGGAAGAAAGTGTACTGTTTGGGGCGCGTTTGTTTATTTTAATGTTATTCAAATTAGTTGACCGGGTGGTTGGGTTGACATGGGTCTAATACCGGGTCAAAGGTATCATTCGGGTGTGGGTTGATATATTGGACGGGTTGGCTAGGTGTTGGATTTGGGTCATGAGATGTTGGGCCGAAGGTTTGTGTTGGATAATGGATTATTGGATTTACATTGGACATGGACTATTATTGTGATAAATGGTAACCGTAGGGACCAATAATGTAAATTCGGATGTTTGAGGGACCAATCATGTGAATCTGAAAATATCCTCCAAGGACCATCTTTGTCAATCTTTAATAGACCAGGGACTAAATTTGCAACATTTGATTCTTTAAGGGCCATTTTTGTCAAATGCTGAAACTTGAGGGGCCATTTCTGACATTTCTTCAAACTTTGATCAAATCTTCACAAATCATCCTCGGAGATTAGAAATCTTCATAAATGCATGATTCTGACCTTCCGGCTCAGCTTAAGCTCTCTTAATCTCTCGTGCTCGGATTTACGTCTGATTTGGTTCCTTTTTGTGTGTTTTTACATATCCATACCTCCACAAGCACAAACTCAAGAAAACCACAAATATTAGCAATAAACGGCTCTTTCTTGGTTATTTTGGGTCAGTTTTGATAACAAAAAGGTATGTGTTTTAGCACATACCACTAATGTTTTGCAATTATGTTTGCAAATGGTTCGTCCTTGTGACGAACATGCTCCCCCTTAAAGATTGCAACTTTGCAATGGGGTGTCATGAAGAGTAATCCAAATAAGGATTCAGTTGCAAATGGATTTGCAATGTATGGTTTGACACAAAGCTCCCCCTAGCTTTATGGTGTCAAAATCTTCATGTGTATTTTGAAAATCTACAAAATAAAGATTAGAAAACAAGAGTATAGTGAATAATTTCCTAAAAATAAGACTCAAGTTAGTAGAAAAGTGTTCTTCTGTACCACGGATCCCACGGTTCCCTTTGTGGAGGGATCCGTCTAGGCATTTTGGAGGGATCCGGTTGTCTGGTGACAGGTTCTTCAACAATGAAGATATGCCAAACAATGCTAATAATGAGGTGAGATATGTATATAATTGGCAAGCATAAGCACAAAGTAACATAGCATATAAGTAATCATTCAATAAAACCAAGAGATAATCAAACAAATATCTAAAACTAAGAGAATGATCTAGCCATACATTTTCTACTAATAAGTTACTAAAGCCTAGAGTGCAACAAAGTGCTCGAGTCTAGGAATGAGTAGACTTGTTGATTTGGTCCAATATTTCAAGAAGATGATTAAACATGAAATGTAACTCATTTCGTACTTCTTGAACAAGTTCTTGGGTGATTAGACAATTTGGGCAATTATTGTCTTGATTGGGAATCAGAGTAAAATGGATGTTTTGAGGAGGCTCTACGAATGATTGTGGGGTTTAATTTTGAGGTGTGGGATGAGGTTCTACTAAAGGTGAGGGTGGTGGTAATGGAAATTCCTCCAAATGATCATGTCCATGATTGTTCCTTGTTTCCCATGATGGCCTATTCAGTGTTGTGGGTGGTTCCCTATTTAACGAGAAAGTTGGTGAGTGGGCGGTTTTTGGAGGCGAATGCTCTAATGCATAGAGATTTGGGCGAGGAAGAGGCTCGTTAAATCCATGCTCAAGTAATGAGGACTTAGACGGCTTGCTAGAACTAGCTATGTTTGGTTTTGAACTAGATGACCCTTTTTGTAGCCCAAAAGGTTTGATGCTAATCCTTGCGGTTCTCTTAGCAATTATTGAATTAGTTTGTTGAGGTGGGATTCTCCCATTGTCCTCTCTTATGGGAGATGATTCGGTAGATGAGATTTCATGGATCATATGACCCTTTCTTTTGGATGAGCCTTTTGTTGTGGAGTTGTTGCTAAGAGCTTTAGTCATGGTGGTGATAAGGATGCTATATGAGCTTTTAGTGACTGATTTTTTGAGAGCTAGGTGGAAGTGATGCCCTAACCTTAAGAGTGTTTGGTTTATAAAGGGTAATTTGAATTAGAGAATTAAATTCTTGGCCACTAAGAGGATTAAGCATGCACTTAGGATTTTGATCAGCTCTAGAGAGACAATAAATGAAAGCTAAAAGTGGTTAGATAACCAAAAGGTGATTTAAAATTAAAGAGGGAAGCTGGTTTTAGCTTTCTGCAGCCACGAATCTCGCCGATCCCTCTCACCAGGGATCCGTCTGGTTATAAACCAGGGATCCGCCTGTCAGACAGGTTCTAGGTGAAGTGATTATGCTTTTGTGAGGTTTATTACCTATGTATTTCGAGGTTTTGACTTAATTATGAAGTTTTTAACTGTTGGATATCTTAAATGCTCAACCATAATGGGTGATGGTGCTTTATGATGGTTTTGGGTAAGAAAATTGACTTTAGGTAGTCTAACTAAGTGTTTGACAAGGATACCATTTGATTTGATATGGAGAAATAGTGGTAATTAGTCCTAGAAGTCAGATGATGACTTAAGAAAAAATTACTAAAATCTTAAAAAATAAAGAAAAAATGAAAAACTAGTTTTGAGTCTAATTTGGAGTCAAAAGTGATTAAGACCAATTTGATAAAATTGATGGATATACCAAACTAAGTGTTATGAGATGTGATAAATAATGTGTGAGCGTTGGATCGGAAATATGGTGAGTTTTGAAGAGTTGATAAATCAAAAATACTTTGAAATATATCCTAGGTAAGCCATGGGTGATTGTGAGGCTTTCAAATATTTGAGGAAGACTTAGTTAGCTCTAATATCTTATGTTTGACTAGTGTGAGGTGATCTAGTGAGCTATTTTGATATAAGCAAGTCTGTATTGCTCATATGTAGTCACGGATCCTGTGGTTCCCTTCTGGGAGGGATCCGACTAGTTATAATGCTGGGATCCGCCTACTGCAGATCAGAAGGCTTTCAGCAAATGTGCAACTTTGCACTTTTTAGAAAATGCTTCTCCTAGTTGTTTCTATAGGGACTAAATGCAAGAACAAAACAAATATAAGGCATAGCAAAGTAGGGAGAGCTAAAATTTCTTAAAATGAGTGACGACGACCACTTGAATGTTTTCAAGGAGTCGTAAAATCTCATTCTACAACTTCCTAAGTTAAGATTGTTTAGTGCCAAGATATGGCAAGACCTACATACTACACTATCCTACATAAGCATTGTTTAAGTGTTACAACCCATTGTTTGAAATTGTTCTTCACAAATTTAGGTCTTATGACCTTACCTCATTTCTCCTCTCCTTCCCGTCTTCACCCGTCCTCCACTCTTTATCATACCATCTCTACTTCTTTTTCTTCAAGAAGTTGGCGAAGCACTTGAAGATTCCCTTGGTTTGTTGCCATTCGGGTGATGCACCAGGAACGTCCGGCAATTGATTGATGTAGTCCAAGGGGTCGATATCGGTATTTCCGAGTGGGTTGCTACTTCCTTCACCTTCTCTTTGCCTCTCCCTTTCTTCCGAGGAATCCGTGGGTGGGTGAGGCCTTTTGCCATCTACCATAAACCTTGTAGTTCTTCCCTCGGTCAATGACACCATAAACTTGTTGCAAAAGCTATGATCATAGGATTGCGAAGAAGGATCTAATGCAAAGATGAATTTAGCAAGACGGGTTAGAAGCATTGCATACGGAAGCACCATTTTGTACATGCTTCTTACACTTGCCATTCTCTTGATCATGTAGTAGGCAAGGTTAAAGCGAGTCTCAGTCACTAGACAATAGATCATGAAACTTATACATGCGTTGGGGTCATCCTTATTTCCTACTAGGCACACCACATTCTCCCTTATCACATCTTCCCATTTCCTATACAATCCGTACATCTCGGAGAGCTCCATTGGGAAAGGATCCCTATAGATCACTTTTGACTTCCTAGTGACCCTTGATGGGGATGCTCTTGGCATGAACACGGTGTCCCTCACCGTAGTTGCTTTCGGGATTATCATGTGATAGATTGCATGATGATCAACCATAGAGTGTATCTCCTCTAACGACTACTCATTAGAATACATACAAACACCTGGATATGGAACCCCTATTATTCTTCCAAACTCTACAAGCGAAAAGGTGTACTCATGCTCATTTATGGTAAAGTTAATCGAGATGGACCCATCATCATTTCTAACAATCCCCATTGTCTTGTAGAAATCGAGTACAAAAACCGGGCAAATTTGTTCGTTTATTTCCAATAAACAATCAAACCCAATAGCTCCAAAAACTTCTCTTATGTCGGTATTGGCAAGAAATGATGGTTCTACTACTCGACCTTCGTGAAAGAGTCTCTTTTCGAGCATTTAAAGGCTTTCCTATCATCCGGACTAAGTCCTTCTTTTCTATGGTACATTGGCATGTAATGAGCGGTGTCTTGGTAATCTTGTTGTTTGTTGCTTGGCATGATTGTTCCTAAACAATACAACCACAATGTGGTGTTAATTGTGAATAGTAACCTAGAGGGTTTGATCACAATTTTGCTCTCATCATCTTTGTTGAATTCAAGAAATATGTTTAATTTGTATTAACAATGTTAATTCTTTGATTTAGATTATCTTAGAAAACAATGTGGTGACAAATTATGATAAACCCATTTGAACCCAACTCTTAAAGATGAAGAAATTGTGATCCTAGAAATCAAAGAATTAAAATTAACAATGTAGTAAAGATTATACTTACACAAGTGATTGTTATGCTTGAGAGAAATGATTAAATTGCTCCTTTGAACAGTAGCTGTGTTCTTGTTCGTGAGTCTTTGAGGTGAATATAATTGTGGAACATCCACATTGATCATTACTAACTTATCCTGTCTTACGTTGCACGATCCGCGGATCCCTCTCATTTGGGATCCGGCTAGTGTAAACGCAAGGATCCGGCATGACAGCAAAAATCAGCTTAAGCATTCCTTGATAACTTTGGTTTGGGAGTTCTAAAAGCTCATAGAATTTGATGTTTAGGCTCAATAACTTGTGAATTGAGTTTATTGACGGTTTAGTACTAATCCTACTAGACGTGGTTCCCTTTTTAAGAATTAGTCACAATTCTTAGAAGCTTTATCAAAGATTATGATAAAATCCCATTTTATCATAATATAAGAAGTTTCACATGAAAATTTATTGACATAGATGGAGCGTCAATAATTCCTTTGTGATGGATAATGATTAAGGCTATCGAATAACCAAGAAATCATTATTACGAGTTGGTAGTGTAGTCTATACAAATCAATCGAAGAATACTATTCTTGATGATGACTTTAATATAGATAACTACTAGAGTAATTACTAATAGATATTAATTATTCAACTAAGATTTTAACAATAATAAAAAAAAATTAAATTATTAACGATCATACCTTAGCTAAATATTCTTTTTAAGAAAAGAAGTATTTAGATGAAATGCTTTGTGATCTTCTTGGAATCTCCAGATTCATGTGTGAGAAACACAATACTAAACATTCTTTTTGTGAAAAGAAGTATTTAGATAGATTCTTCATGATCTTCTTGGTAAGCCCGAATCCAAGTATGGAGAATACTTAACAAGAAAAATGTTAGAACATTCTATCATTGTCCAACAATAAACATTATAATGATTTTTTTTAAATGACTTGAAAAATCCTTCTTTGTAGTTTTCAAACATACACGGATCGTATCAAGTTTTTAAATTACAACATACTCTAAGAAACTTGGTAATGAAGCTCTGATGCCAATTGTGAAAACTAGAAGGGGGGTTGAATAGTTTTACCAATTAAAACTTCGTTTTAAAACATTTAGATTAACTTATGTCAATCTATTTGGTTGTTTATGTTGGACGTTGATAGATAGATATATAAACGTGAAATGAAAGATAAAGAGTAAGAAGCACATAATCACGACACGAGTATTTATAGTGGTTCGACTACAAGGACACCTTCCTTGCCCTACTCCACTCCCCGAGTCACCTACTCGAGAGTTCGTAAACACTACACGACACCAATCTCCTTATGGCGGAGAAGCCTTCACAACGTCGCCTACTCTTTTTCCGGTGCTAGGCTAACCACCGGGTTCTTTTACTCCAAGGTGAACCACACCTATCACAACGTCGCCTACCCTTTATTAGGTTCTAGGCTAAGTACCTAGTTCCATTACTATGGAGGAACTACTACCCAACACAACACAACACCTAATCTCAAGAAGATCAACTCCTTGTTACAACACCATCAAGGATATCACCATCCTTGAAAATAAACTAATACTTATATGTATAACGATGCACCTCATCGATTATACGACTTAGGCATTGTTCCCCCATGCCACTTGTTTTGATTCCTAGGCATCCTTCACTAATGCCTTTGACTTGACACCTTTAGCATTCTTCACTAATGCTTTTGACACGGACGTTAAGCACCCTTCACTAATGCTTTCGTCTTGACTCTTTCGGCATCCTTCACTAATGCCTTCAACACAACATCTCTACGGAGGAAGAAAGAAATATCAACAAGAGAACCTCAGTTGTCTTGATGATGACGAAGCATGGCAACTCATGGACTTGAGCTTGCTCGACTTCAAGAAGTGGTGATCTCGCCTTTAAGAGGAACCTAGAGAATCACACAAAAACAAAAGACAAACTACATAGAAAGATCCTTTAGGATCAGTGGTTAGAGAGGTACAATACTTGGAGAAAGTATGTGTACAAGTGGTGAGCCAAAAGGAAGAAATGACTCACTATTTATAGAGGAGAAAACTTACTGTTCCCCGGATCCCACGGATCCCTCCCACAAGGGATCCGGCTAGCGTAAAGCTAGGGATCCGTGGGACGCTCCTCTTTACCCATGGGTATTTTGGTTATGGGTCATGGGTTGATCCATGGGTTTCTTATTAGATACAATGTATCTCATGAGTTCAATGTACCTAGTCAAATGGTTTGGATAAAACCATGGGTTATGGGTCAATACAATTTGTTAGTTTTTACCCATTTTAGTATATATTTAGTTTAAGTATATATTTACTCAAATATGTAAACACTAGTTGTTGTACATATGTATTACTAAATCATAAAATCACTTATACTTGTTTTAGTGTTTTATGTGAAAACGTAAGTGTGTTAGAAAACTATTGGCTCAAACAGTTTACGTATTTTATTTGTTTCGTTAAAATGATTTTACGTTTGTTATTGACAAAACATTAGAAGATCGTAAAATATAAATAAACGTTTTTACGGCTTATTTGTATTAACAAGTTCTTTATGTATCAACACATCCTTTGTCTTCCATTTTATGACTTTTAAGTCATAAAAATTTTAACAAATGAATGTTGTTTCTTATGTGGTTGTTGGTTATTACTTGTTGGTTGGAATGAATTGTATAATTGTGGTGATGATTGTTACCAACCTTTCTTTTTTAGCTTTTCACAATCCATGTATCCTTCTCTTGGCATCCAATTAAGGGGAGCATTGTCCAAGGGGGAGAAAATGGCTCGGGCTCATTGCATTTTTTGCCTCGCGTCTTCTTTTTGGTTCGACAAAAAGGGGGAGAATATTATTGAACTTGATATTTGACTTTCAAAAAGTCAACACCATGCTTTGACATTCAAAAAGTCAAAATTGTTAAAGACCAAATAATTGGATAAACTAGTCATAAGATAAAATAAACTTTTGATTGTCAACTTTATCTAACTGACTAGTTCTTTCAAGTTCAAATTAATCTCATATTTTTATAACTCTTGTACAACTTTACATCTTTGATAAAAATAAAATTTATGTTTTGTCCTCAACAAAAACGAGGAGATTGTTAATACAAATATCGTCATTAAACGTTATTTATATTTTATGATCTTTACCTAGTTTTGTTAACGACAAAAGTAAATTTCATTTTTGTAAGTATAAAGCTTGTCAAGATTAATAAGACATTAAAACAAGCTTTCATTCAATAAAGTCTTCATCACTTAAGCATTTACATCTTATCACATTTTGATTAGTTATGTATCAATTAACTTTGATATCTTTCTAAACCATAATGTGCATCAACATTTTTAGAACAAGTATGTTTTAATTTTTTAAACACAACATTACATATGTATTTACTTTTAACATATTAATTCTAAAAATAGAAAACAACATATTACATCATGGCTTGCATCACATTAGAAATCTTTAGAAGATTTCATAGAATATTTTATTTAGATTTGGACTCTACATATTTTATATGATCTCGGTTAGATTTGGGTGATCTTGGAAAGATTTTTGTAATCTTTACTGTCAGATCAACGTAACCAAAAAATAACAAGGGCGGAACCTTTTTTTTGGTTCCGTGGTTTGTGGCATCTGTTGTTCATTTGGCCTATAAATAGCAAGCCATAACTTTAGAAAAGTATAGTTTTTGTCAAATCTTTAAATCGCGATAACTTCTTTGTAATAAGTGTGTTTTTAACAAATAAGATATCCACGGAAAGGTATTTAAGTATATTTTCTAATTCCCAAACTCTAAGTTGCACAACTTTGAAAAAAAGACATGATTACGACCACTAATAAGCATAAAGATTGAACCTTTTTATAAAAATGCATTTTTATATAGTAACAAGTATAAAGTTTGAATGGTTGTGTGTTTAGTTTCAAGGATTAAAATTGGTATCTCTCTGATACCATGTAAGCAGTAGAAGTTTATGATTCGAGTTTTTACTATGTTATTCTTTTTGTAGGAAGCAAAATATATAGATACAATTACATTGAGGAAACAATTCTAAACTAGGAAATAACTTAAACTAATTCTTATAATTACACAATTAGACTCATATAATTACCGAGTGATTCCTTAATACGTATTTTTTCTATAATTACATTTATTTACAGCTCATGTAAAAAAAACACCATAAATAGCCTTATGACAATAACATGAATAAATAAAATAAAAACTAATTTAATAACTTTTGATTGGTTCAAAAGAGTTGTGTAAAGCTCTGCACATAAATAAGGTTCTGCACTGAACCCTCACTTAAATATATATGTTTCGAGCGCGGAGAGACGGGAATGTTATGCCCCGCTCCCCGCCTCAAACCCGTTTAAAAATAACATTAAACATGTTTCTCTGTTCACAATTTGAGTTTCCCGTCAAGTTGGGGCTTTTTTGTTTTTTGGCATCCCTAGTAGTAGGGGTGGCAATCGAGTCGTGTTCATGTTGACCTATTCGGGTTCGCATGTTGGCGGGTTAGTATAACCTCTACCCAAACACGACCCATTTATTAATCATGTCAAGAAACTAAACCCTAACCCAGACCTGCATAACATGTGTAACCCGTTTTATGACCCGTTTAACATGTCTAAGTAAATAGGTCAAGTGGTAAATAAGGTTGGTAGTTTGTTGATTTAACTAGTTTAAATGCAAAAGTGATATAAGGATCTAAAATATGATAAAAATAACATACAAATAAATATACGACGATTTATAGAGTTATAAGTATCAATTTCAATAATATATGAGGTATAATCATAATTTACTCATATTAACTACATAACAAAATACATTTAGTTCACATCCAACATAAAAACCGGGTTATATAGATTATTTTTAGAATCTTATATACTTAAACGGGTTCACGAGTTGACCTGTTTAACATTTACTCAACTAAACACGACCCGTTTATTAAACGGGTTAGACGCGTTGATATGTTTTTTGCCCAAACATGTTTAACCTCAACCCAAACTTATTTAACTTAGTGTCAGGTTCGTGACGTTTATCATGTTGTATCAAAAATTGCCACCCACACACCTAGCAGTAATAGGATGAAAACAGGCAACTGGTAGCAAGAACCAAAGCTTTATCATTATCATAATTAGATAATGAAAGTTTCAGAAACGTTGTATCGTGAAACCTCCACGACCTCTTGTGTTGTGGATAAATTAAAGTAGTCTTATCCGAATGTTATGCAACTTTTTGATGGTAATTATATGCTACAGTTTCTGGTTAAAAAGTCGGTAAATCAGTTATGCTAATATCTGAATTTTTATGCCAGCTTTTAAATGTTAGAGTAAATGATAGTACTAAAAAGTAAATGATTCAGTTACTCCTTTTTTGTTAATAAACTCTTGCCTTCCAAAAAGCATGAATTCAGTTATAAAAAATGAAATTGTAACAGTAACAGTATTTTAAGATCTTGTTATAATTACCAAATACTAAAATAAATAACTGTAAGGGGGGTGGCAACACACATGGTATGCCATCGGCATCGTGCGGTATGGTGAGGCAAACCATTGCCACCTACGCGGCATCGAGCGGTGAGGCATGGTCTGCGGTATTCATTGCCGTAGCAGCATGGAAGGAAAGAAAATGGAGCGTGTCTCCAACGGTCCAAAATATAGCCGTTGGCTATTTTGAGTTAAAAAAAAAAAAATCCCCTATAAATAAACACTTTAAATCACCAATTCAAATCACAATCTTCTCATCTTCTTCTTCCAAAAATTATATTTATTAAAAGGATGGATGCTAGGAACGGTAAAAATGGTTCCACCTCATCCAAAGGTCGTGGACGAGGCTCTCGATCACAACCCGATCGTCCGCAAGTTCAATCACAACCATCTCTCTACTATCCCCAATGTACAATCACAACCTTTAAGTATTAAGTATTATGTAATTTTTTTTTATTATTAATGAAATATTATGTTTTTATTTAATTGTTTGATTTAATTATGAATTTAAAAAATAAAAAATGAGTGAGGTATGAAATGATCATTGCCACTAAAAAACTATGGTGAGGTATGAGTGAGATATGAAATTAGGTGGAATGAAATTATTGATGGGTTGTGAGGTATGGTCCTAAACCATTGCCACCCCTAATATTTGAATTAGTTTATTACGTTAGTCTTAGCCGACAAATAAGAAAAACAGATAATCAGCCACGTGTCAATATTCTATTGGTGGGACCCACGTCTAGACAATCGTGATTCACTTTTATTAAAACGTTCCCTATAAATACTCCTTTGTTACGAGTAATCCATTTATCATTTGAGAGTTATAAGTCTTTTATCTTATCTTTTTTCTCAAGAACACTTGTAGTAATTTTACGCTTGCTGCAGCAATGGCTGGCGGAGGACTAGCAGTCGCCGCCCGTGGAGGACAGCAATTCGAGGCAAAAATAACGCCTATTGTTATTATCTCATGCATTATGGCTGCTACGGGTGGCCTTATGTTCGGTTACGACGTTGGTGTTTCAGGTTAACATCGACATATACAATTTTATAACGTTTTTTTCTTCTTCTTTGCAAGTGGTTTATTGATCTTGTTGATGAAAATGAATCGTTTTTTAGATATTTTTTTTATACTTTTGAGTTTTGACAAATTCATATCATAATTTGGGTCCGCGTTTTTTTGAACATTTGCATATTCACTTGTTGATTGTATAGACTAAAGAACCAACTGCATAATATTCGTGCCAAACTTATATATTTCGTGCCAAATTTGTTCTCTTCATGAACATTTGACATGAACACAAACACTTATAAAAGTCAACATCAAATATATTTGCCAAAACTAAATGGATATAGTACAATCATATGAAATGGAGATTTTTTTTTTCCTTCTTCTTTTTTGTGAATTAAATCAACCAGAAATTTGAACTGTTTTTATTTATTGTCATAAGCTAGCACTTAAAGCACACGGATGTAACAGTTTTTTGAAATTAATGAAATTGAATATTGTCACGGAGTTAATTAGTTTGTTTAAATTTCATTTATTGCTATGTATATTTTTAAGTCAAATTTATTTGGTTTGTTGCTATTAATTTATAGAAAAATAATTTAAAGCTATATACATTTACAGGTGGAGTGACTGCTATGCCCGATTTTTTGGAGAAATTCTTTCCAGTGGTGTATAGGAAGACAATCTCAGGCGATCTTGGTAGTAACTATTGCAAGTATGATAATCAGGGGTTGCAGCTATTTACGTCGTCCTTGTATCTTGCTGGACTTACGGCAACTTTCTTCGCGTCTTACACTACGAGACGGCTCGGAAGAAGGATTACCATGTTGATTGCAGGAGTGTTTTTCATCATCGGAGTCGTTTTTAATGCGGCTGCTCAAGATCTTGCCATGCTCATTGTTGGAAGGATCTTACTTGGTTGTGGTGTTGGTTTTGCTAATCAGGTTTGTGTTTGTGTGCTACGATGTTTATATAATTATTCTGAGTTTATGTTACTTGTTTGTAGCTCAAATAAAGTTAAACTGTCTTAAAAATATCAATTATGATGCATGATTGAATACCCTAATTAGCACAAACTAAGGAATCGTTATAAAATTAGATAAGATTCTAAAAGTATAAGAACCAAAATTTGGATACTTACCAAGTATACATGAAAAATAGATAATATGTATTGTATACCTAACATAGAGAACCAAAATAACTAAAAATCAAGAATATAAAACTTATTTGTTCACTAATTAGGAAAGTGCAAACTTTTGTAAATAAATCTTAACCCTGAATTCTATTAAATACAATCTTATTCTTGATAACTAATTACTTTTATATAATCAAAGGCTTTGTTTTTAGGTTGATTTAATTTTTAAAATAAATCCAATAGCAAAATGGCTATAATGTATTTTTTGTGGAAGAGGTAACTTTATTAATGTTTTTCTGGAAGAGGTAACTTTAGACCATCCGTAAGAGAGCCACATAGACTCGGTCTTCGTCTAGGTGACAAAACAAGCACGCGCCTTCCCTTATTAGGGAGCCCTCCAGCATCCGTCTTAAGGTTATTTTCGAGACCGAGTCGTGTGGGATTTGTTGTGTATGTCGGTGTTTTTATTAAATAGTTTTTATGGAGTATATTTGTGTTTAAGTGGAGTATGTTTTGGAGATAAAGTTGGTTATCTTAACACTAAATTAGTAGTGAAGTTAGCTATATAAAAAAAGAAAACTGAGGTGACAAATGCCATCTTGAGTATCTTTATTACAACCGGTCTATTAAAATAAAAATGGCTATAATGTATTGTCTCGACACGTTGTAGTATATAGTCTATTTCTAATCGTTTTATTTGATATTTATGAACATTGACAATAGTTTTTGTCTCTACTTCTGTCTTGGTAATAACTTATCTATGACTCAACAATTAATTAAGATTTTAAATTAGTAAAACTAACTAACAAGAACATACAGCTTGCACACATAAAGTATATAAATACAAATAATTGACTAGGATCTGTCAATAATATCTGTTAGAAATTATACTAGTATATTTTTCCACTTATTCAGATTCTAATTGGACTTTAAGAGTTTGATACGTGAGCATAGTCAATATTGGCGAAGTTGATTTATTTACATTGATGGTCTATTATTTTGTCACTTAATACATGTTGACTATGTATATTGTAACTAGGTAGAGTAATGATGTGTCAAAAGTTTAATATAAATTGTCTAATGTCATTATATGTTTGTTACATTGAATCTTGTTCTTATTCAAACTAGTTTCTCATGAATAAAAGATGTAAAAGAATTAAAAATTATGCTAATGAAAACTTATAAACAACAAAAGTTATAATTGCATTAAATAAAAAGATATTTGCTTCACATTAAAGTTGAAATAAAGCAAGATAATATATGTGTAGTCTTTAAGGTAACATATGGTCCACTACCACTTCACGTAAGTTTTAAATTAAGTTCACTTTGTAGTTTCATTCATCATGCGTAATATGATGGACACAATTCACTTAAATAAATTTAATTACTCTTAACAGTCTTTGCACGTCATATTTCATAAAGTATAAATTTTAGTTTCAAAAAAAGAATATCATCTCCTTATTTTCAATATTGGTTGATAAGCTAAAAAGGTCCTATCAAAAAAGAAAATCATGGGTTTTGTTTGACAATTGAAGTCTACTACGATGTCTAATCTCTAATGCATATTTGGGGCCACAATCAGTTTGGCATGCTTTGAATATTTTCATTGATTTTGCTTTATGAATCTTGTGATGCATATTGGTTTCAAATCACGATCACTAATTAACTTTTGTGTTAGATAAAGCGACTTGTTACCATATGATAATGTCTATCTGTAAGATTCCAACTTTCTTGGCCCTTTTACTCATATTCTTATCTCTTTGTTACAAGTATTATTTGGAAATACATTTTTATTTGGATCTTGTTTACAAATGGATAGAAGGATAAATTAACATATGCTTCTATTAAAATTGTCTAATAATTTAGCAAATTAGCTATTTAAGCTAACAAAAATTCAAAAAATATTATACCCTACTATAGCATATCGGTTATTACACATAATTTCTAATTTCCTCCTATTGTCTAGCACAACTTTACAATAAATTTCATTAGTAAGTTTTTTCAAACGACCCGATTGATTACAAATCTATAATTATTTATCTCTGACTTAGCATAATATTAATTTTATATAGTACTAATTACTATATATAACCGTCCTAAACTTTAGTTAGTATTTAGGGTATGTTTGGCACGGAGCGGTGTGGAACTTTTTGAAGCGGTAAGCGATGAGCAATGAGCATTTTAATTTTTAGTAGTCGTTTGGTAAAAGAGCGATGAGCTTTGCTATTTTTTATAAAAAATGCTCATTTTTTCAATGTTACTTTAAAAAGCTGTGAGCGATGTGCGATGAGTTGTGGCTACTGCTCACAGCTCACTGCTATTGTCCACTGCTACTGCTCACCGCTACTTTTTTTAAACACACCCTTAGGAAGCCTAGACCTGTAGTCTTTGTAGACTTGAAAGATCACATGCAGATTGAAGGCCGGGCACGTTTCTGTTAATAACATAAACCAGTTATTGGGTGATAATATAACTTTTAAACTAATTACATTTTTAAAGCTAGTGTCACAAAAAAATGATAGAATTACAATAGTAAACTGTGCTATAATAATTTCATTAAAATGACGTTTTGTAATTGTTTTTGTATTTATGTGAATGAATTACTCGTATTAGTTTATTAATGATGCCTACAGTTTCTTATTCTAATTGTTAGATGAGAGTACCAGTGAGAGCTCTTTCTATTAAAATGCTTATAGTTATGGGAAGAAGTCAGGTTACATGTCGACATAAGTGTTGTTTGGTAGCTAGACAGAGTTCCATGTTCCAAGTAAGAAAAGAGCATGATCTATTTCGTCAAATTGGTTAATTTAGTAGAACAAGAGAACTGATTTACAATTCTGTCACATGATAAACTTGTTTATGTACGTGACTATATTAGTATGTTAAGTTTGAATAGCACAAAAGTTCGGCAAAAGTTAATATGTAAACAATAGAAACACATGGATATGATCCTTGATTCTAGCTAAAAGAGATTATATAGAATTAGTAACTAATAAAATAAATGATTGGCAGGCTGTTCCAGTTTTTCTTTCAGAAATTGCACCAACAAGGATACGTGGGGGTCTCAACATATTGTTTCAACTTAATGTCACAATCGGGATTCTTTTTGCCAACCTTGTGAATTACGGCACAGCAAAGTAAGTCTAAATTTCATATTTCACTTTCAAACATTTTAAAAGTATACTTGTTTTCTAATCAGTGTTGTTAGTCTTCAACATTTTGCAACAAACATAGACCTAATCCGTAAATTATTCACTTTTGTAGGATTAAACCCTGGGGGTGGAGACTCTCTCTAGGATTAGCTGGTATCCCGACCTTGCTTCTAACGGTAGGTGCACTCTTGGTGGTCGACACGCCCAACAGTTTGATTGAACGAGGCAAATTAGATGAAGGAAAAGCTGTGCTCAGAAAGATTCGTGGAATTGATAACATTGAACCAGAGTATTTAGAGCTTGTTGAAGCTAGTCGTATTTCTAAGGAAATTAAACACCCTTTCCGCAATCTTCTCCAACGTAGAAATCGCCCACAACTTGTTATCGCTGTAGCATTGCAGGTAAAATGTTGTTTCACAGTTACAATTACCATGTTATGATATATTCTTTCAAAAAATATAACTTACCTTTTTCTTGTTTATGTAACAGTTCTTCCAACAATTTACTGGAATCAACGCAATCATGTTCTATGCCCCAGTACTTTTCAGTACATTAGGATTCAAGAACGATGCCTCGCTTTATTCAGCAGTCATTACGGGAGCTGTAAACGTCTTATCCACCGTTGTATCAATATACTCTGTAGACAAACTTGGCCGTCGGTTCCTTTTACTCCAAGCAGGAGTTCAAATGTTTTTGGCGCATGTTGTGATTGCAGTTATACTAGGACTCAAGGTTACCGACACTTCAGTCAATCTTGGCACTGGTTTCGCAGTCCTAGTCGTGATCATGATCTGCACTTTTGTTTCAGCATTTGCATGGTCATGGGGTCCATTAGGTTGGCTCATTCCTAGTGAGACATTCCCTCTTGAGACACGATCAGCAGGACAAAGTATAACAGTGTGCATTAACTTGGTGTTCACATTCATTATGGCACAAGCATTTCTATCCATGCTTTGTCATTTCAAATTTGGGATCTTCTTGTTCTTTGCGGGTTGGGTTCTTATCATGTCGATTTTCGTGTGGTTTTTGGTACCTGAAACGAAGAACATACCGATTGAAGAGATGACTGAAAGAGTGTGGAAGCAGCATTGGTTGTGGAAGAGGTTCATGGATGATGACGAATATTCGGAAGATGACTTAGCCAAGAAAAATGGCATAGCTAACAATGGTTTATAGATTTGATCGAGTGTTTTTGTTTGTGCAACATAGGAGAAAAAGGTTACATGGAAAACATTACATAAATAAAAATCGTGGAGTTTGTTTTAAGTAGTACAGTAATAGTTATGATTTTGTTTTGGTTTATTATTATAATCGGTAATCAGGTGTTGCTTAAAGGTCAAATAAATAAAGTTAAGGGCTTTAGGCTCCTGATTTTTCTAAGGCCCAAACTTTATTAAAGTTTTTTATATTAGAGTCAGTCACATCAGTTTTCCAGCCATCATATCTAGCTTCACGATTTTAAAAAGCCTGAAAAGTCCATGCTTATTAACAACGATATAATAATTGAGAATTTTGAGCATATTTTATTTTATATATTTGGCCTACAATTTATAAAAAGCCCAAGCCTAATACTATATGTAAATAAAAATCAATGTGCAAGTCATTAAGCTAATTTTGTTACTGCATAAACCAAAATTATTGCTAAACTTCTTTTAGACGTCTGGTTTTCCTATTTTTATTTTTTTTCACTTTTATCTTTTTTTATTTTTATTGTTAATTTTTTTCCAAAAGAAATTATCTTCTTTGATCACTCAATTAGTTTCTCATCAATCTAACTAATAAAGACCAAAAACATAAAAGAACTACAACATTAAAAAAAGAAATTAGATAAATTAGCTAATTTATCGATCGAGAATGGTATACTATGCAAAATTGGATTTTAAGACTTAATCAAAGATTTTACTTTCCATAGCCTTTTAGGGGATCTCGAGACGGAAGAGGGTCTAAGACGTTAAAAAAGTTAGAAAGATTAAATTATATAAACAGTTTTTTTGCAAATAACTTTAAAATTTAAGGCTTCGTTTTAAAATTTCGCTTTAGTCAGAGCTCTAGCCTCTAGGTGTGGTCTCGCTACCACCTCACCAAAGTGACATGGCACTTTCGTTGTGCCTCGCCCTCACACCGGGTGAATTCGTCATAGCTCGCCAAGAAGGAGCTCGTCGTCTGCACGACGAAGCAAGTTTTCGTCCTTTTTCGTATTGTTTTGTCTATGGAGCGTTTGGTTTTTTTCAATAAACATAAACTTGTAATGTTTATATATTTAGTAATGTTTTATAACTTAGGAAGTGAAAATACATTAAACTTGTAATGTTTTATAAATTAGGAAGTGAAAATATATTAAATATTGAATTGAAAATACAAATTACATATTAATACAAACTACGATACAGAAATAAAAATGAATATACAAATTACAATGAAAAGTCTGAGTTATAACCCTCGTCGTAAAAATCATAACCCTCTGAAATCTTGCTCTCTTCATAATCGTTCTACAAAATGTCAAACAAGTTGTTCTTGCGGTATTCTGCTTCCCTTGCTTCCTGCTCCCTAAGAGCAGATTCCTCTCGTGTTGCGTTTTTTTATGTTTTTTTTTTTCTTTTTTTTTAAACATCAGTTTATTGTTTGTTGTATGAAGCTTTTTACTCATCTATTATCTTAAAAAAAATTAAAGTTAGCTTAATGTTGATATCTATTGAACAATAAACCGATTAACTTAATGTTGTTTTCGCAAAAGATTTAATGCTTTAGTAGTGACATTGAGAAAATCATGTAAACAGTTATGAAAATTTGTTTATAGCTGTTGTGAAAAACTTCCAGTCCAATCCATCTTTAATGATATGAAAGATTTGTTTGACATGAGAATTGGTGTTTAATTCATTCAAAATTAAAATTTATATAACGACAAAAGTTTAATGTATATCAAGCATTTTACTACTTCGTTTATCATTTAAAGAATTCTTTGAGCTAGCCGTCCATCGGGCAGACCTTGAATCTAATTGGGAGGAAAATCTTTGGGATCTATCTTATTTCCAAGACAAAGCCATTCTTGCACCAACACATGGGCAAGTTGACAAAGTTAATGACCAAATGATTTCCCAACTTAGTGGCAGAGAGAAAGTATATTATAGTTCGGATACAGTCACAGATTTAGATTTGGATTTTAATCATACCGAGGATATGTACTCTACAGATTTTTTGAATACAATCAAAATGTCTGGACTTCCACACAATAAATTAGTTTTGAAGATTGGCACTCCGGTTATGTGTATGCGGAACATTGATCAACGAGGTGAATTGTGTAATGGAACCAGGTTACAAGTATTGAGAATGAGAACCAATAACATTGAGACAAAAATGTGATAACTCGTAATTTCAGGTCATTTCTCAAACTTTGAAAATTTTACTATTCACCTAAGGAATTTACTATTCACTGATTACTATTCATCATTTTACTATTCATAATTTTTGAAGTCGATTTGATATTTTGAAAGAGTATTTCAAAATTTTACTATTCACGAAACACTATTCATTCCCGAAGAAAAATCACTATTCATGATTCACTATTCATCATTTTCGTAAATTAGGTTTACGAGTATCAAGTACGCGTAACCTTGAGGGTTAAGCTGCGTATTCATGGAACATCATTGAAAACATTTCATATAGACTAGAGTTAGTCTACATATCATCAGTAACATCATCTCCATATTAATTTATGCACGGGTTTGCATATTTCATTAACGCGTATTTATTTATTAAATAAACGCTATCGCACGATCATTTATTTTGAATAATTGATCCGACACTTTCAAAAATTATCCTAATATATTTTTATACTCATTTTAAGACTATAAAAATTATATTATTAATTTACCCGATGTTTTAAATTTATTTTGTATATAAATTGTTATATATTTATATTTACGACGGTTTTCGTAAATTCAACTCGATCATTATTTATTCACTCAATTCTTGCGAGAAATGTATTTTTATAATTTTTATGACTTCGATATATTTTATTTTGTTCCGTTAAAATCGATTTCTAGCTAACGCTACACTTAATAATTAATTTTATGTATAAACTACACATGATACTTACACTTAAATACATTTAACTTCAAAACCCATCAACCCTTTACCCAAACCACCCTTGGCCGGCCACCCCCCCCCCCATGACTCACCATTTATTTTGTAAATATCTTACTAAATGTACACATACACCATTTATATTAGATATTTGCTTATTATACAATATATACTAGATATTATCTTCCATAACACATAGTTATACATTTTCAAGGTGAAAACTAAATCAAAACCTCTCCTCCCTTTTGTGAAGAACCAGCCAAGGCAAGGAAACCAAGCAAGAAACATAAATTTTTCAAGACCAAGTGATTAACAACTCTAGTATTACTTCTATTTTAAGGTTTTGCAATAAAAACCTAGGAGTATTTAGGAAACCTAGTTACTTAAACCTCATCATATAACTAGTAAGCTTTTCATGATCTTTACTAATCTTTCATAATCTTACTTGAGTTATTTTTATCATCCTAGTACAAATCATGCAAGTATTACGTGATTCATACCACTTTTAAGTGTTTTTAATACTTATAATGAGTTTTAATCATCCTATAATTAATCCCTTGAAACATATCATTGTTGATAATGTTTAGGAACCCATGACACCCTAAGAAGGTTTATGGTAGGTTTAGAATAGATTTGGTGTTGATTTGAGGTGATTGAAACTAGTATTACGCAAGAAAAATCATTTTCGACAACTTTAGATTGTGGTCTGATCGTTTTTGCAAAATCTGGAAAATTCAGCAGGTCATGAAGTATTTTGGGTTATATTTCCAGAAAATATACTTTAAAACGAAACCGTGGTCGCTTAAACGGGTTAAAACGGATTTATAATGAAGGAGATACGCTATTTTCAAGTTTAGCGGCAAAAACTATATTTTCTGAAAAATGGTAAGCTGTTAAGAGTTATTTATAGGGCAAAAACGAGTTTTAAACCTTATCTAAATGAGTCGATTTGTCCAAAATATATTAGTATACTTTAACACGAAACCAAGGATATATAAAACGTAGAAAACGGACTTATAACGACTAAGCTATACACATTTTAAATAGGGATATTGTAACTATTTTATACAAGTATAACACTTATATATTTTTACTAGACCAAAGTGGTCATCGCTAGTGACCGTGTTTGGAGTCATTTTTCATATCGATAAAATAGTTTTGAGAAAACGATGTCTTCAAGTAAAAGTAAGTTCACCTAGCCTATTTTCCAAAATGTTCAACCGTTTGTCAAACGGAGTTGTAACGAATATTATTTGGTCACTCAAACTTTGCCGAAAACTAACCTTAAACAATATTTTTAGTCCGACTACCCTACTTCACATACATTTTTCTCCATGATCGAGACCTCTATGATCAAAAGTTAAATGCTAAGACTTTTAGATAATGTGACAAGCTTTCCAAAACCATTGAGTTTGTTTCCTAACACTCCATATTCACTATTTTACGACTAGCTTTTCGAGGCCATTTAGTCACTTTCATGAATTGTCAAATTATATTGTTTTACGACGAAAATCTATAATTTCTTAATAAATCACTAAATGACTATCGTAGGATATCATTTCAACGTAAGTACTTGTAAAGTAATTTATAACTTGACAATACGTTATAAACTTATTTTTCGACGATAAACTTTATTTTCAAAAATGCACAAGTGATATGGATATCATATGAGTTTGCATGCATAACATTATATCATGACTTATATTAGATCATATCATTCATAATAGGTCACGGTTAGAGATTGCGCCTCATTTCAGTGTACTCACTTTTGCCATCACATCATTGTACCAAGTGAGTTTCATAGCCCCGTCTTTCAAGTTTATACTTATTTTCAAACCTACGGGGGAGAATACATTGCACGTCATTTTTATTACGATACCAAGTATATAAAATTCATTACATTGCTTAAGTTACCTCATTTCCAATTGAATGTCCCCATTTCATAATCATGAACCATTAATTCCGGAAGAAGCGATGGTAAGTGAATAGATCTATTGAGGGTGACTCCTCCATCCGGGTTGGTGGATTCCAACTGGTCAAACGGATGCATTTCATTTAATATCGTAATTTGAGTTGTTTGGCAAAACACTCTGTTGGGGCGAACATCATGATCAGTCTAGCTTCGGTGTCATGTGCTTATAGCAATTGTAACATTTTTATGTGGCATATTTGTCATACATGGCCTATACTTGTGGTAGTCGTATTAAACATTTTCATAAACTCTATGAACTCACTCAACCTTTGTGTTGACACTTTTAGCAATGTATTTTCAGGTATCTAAGGCATATACTTCATGGCATGCATAAGGACTTATCATAGAGTCGCGGTGACGACGCGTCTCACATGGGTTTTAAGCACTTTAAAACATCGTTTGGATTGTAACAAACTTATTTCCGCAAATGTTGACTAACTTTTGGGACCTATCTTTTGTAAACTCTGAATGTTTTATTATATCAAACGATGTGTTTTCCAAACGGTACTTTAGGTCGTTCAATATAACTGTAACTGTGATGCTATTGCAGTCATCCCCCAGGAATTCCATTCCGCTGCAAAACAGGTATTTTGGGGGTGTGACAGATTGGCATCAGAGCAAGAGTTATAGAGAACTAGGTTGTATCATTGACCCTAGACTATAACTACATCATCATAGCATCTCATCATTTCATCATAAGTGCATAGTCACTATACATGCGGTTTTATACGCACATTATGCGGGTTATTTACTTTCATTTCAAATCGATTGTCACATTAATGTCTTCAGATACCCATCCCATCATACTCACATCAAACTCTGACATGGAGGATACCTTGTCATTCCCTACTATAGTTTTAACATCAGTTGACTCTACACCAGACTCACCACACATATTATCCGATGTGGAGACTGAAACCTTTGAGGAGGGCGAAGTTGCACCTACACCATCACGATCACCATTGATTCACTGTAGGATCAGGACAGTTTCTATCATTCTGTCGGGACAGATCATACCATTTGGTAGGACTTATAGGCTTAGTCCTAATGGACCTATTAGGATGCTTATTACAAGGAAGAGAATACATTCTCTTACCCTCATTATTAGATCACCTGCTACTCATGTAATACAACCACCATCAGCTAGTCATACCACTATTAGTCGTCCAATAGTGCATACTCTAGCTTTACCTCTGAAACGTCGCAAGACAACACGAAAGAGAGTAGCATTTCATTCACCATTATCTCCTAACTTACCACTAGGATTTCCATCATCATCATCATTATCATCTAGAGCACCATCCGTGCCATCACATCTCATAGACGATACTCATACACTTGACTTGCAGCTTGGGAAACGTGCATGATTTGACACACCATTACCATATATCACTAAAACTATAGACACTACACCATCTTATAGGTTTGAGGACTGTGAGAGTTTCAAAGCTATTGCTGCTAGACAGCCTACTGCTCCTACACTTGAGACATGATTAGACCATCAACAAGAACAGATAATAAGTACCTTTCTATCTAATGTAATCCTTATCATTTATTATCTCCACGATAATCACAACCTTTGTTTATTTCATTCCCTATTCCAATTGCCCAATCTTCAATCATTTCGCAATGACATACCACTATCTTACTAGGGTTTTGGGCAACTTTATTCTTGACTAATTAGGAGACTATTACCATTCTATGAGGTTCTCCCATGTATCCTACAAACCATTCAACAAATCTTATTTCAAGTTATTTTGCTACCACTTTATGAAATTATTTCACATAATTTTATTTCAAGCTATTTTACCACCATCTTAGGAAAGTTGTTTCACAAAGTTCTAAAACAATTTGTTTTGTTACCACCCTATAAATTGATTTTCAGTCATTTTATCAACTATTTACTACCATTATGCGAAACGATTTTCATGTTACTTTGAAAAATTGTTTGAGCCATTATCTTACAAAACAACACGTTGAATACCATCAAAAACTTCGGAGAAACATAATACCATTTCAACAAAACCAAGCATCACATCATTTTTCCTCGATTATACATAGCATGATCACCTATGTATAATTCAGGAAGGATTATGTCATGAAAGAAACAAGCATTATTTCAAACTTCCTAAAACGATCTTCATTCATAAGCAAAGCTTTGTAATCAGATAAATTGTTCATAAACATTTCTTTTGATAACACTCTATAGATACCTACGCCATTCATCACTCACTCAACCGATAAGTTGAAATTTTACCAGTGACCTTTTTCGGAAAGACTTTCCATACCATCTATGAGGAGGATTCCTCGATACAAGAAAACAATGAAATGATTTCAGAAATACCAACAAGGACTAGAAGTATGTAGTAAGATGTTTCAAAACTCAACAAAAATCTTAAGACATCATGAGACATTCCGAACCACTATCTTTGGACTAGAAGCCAAATTATATCATTTCAAAAGCATCAGCTGGACCGAGTTACAAGATTTAGTACAAAGCGAATACCCACTAAGTAACACTATAGAGATAAACCAAGTCTCCTAACTGAGACTACAGAACATTTAATTAAACATGGCCTCAACGATATGTGAACTTCCCTGCAATGAGTTTCCTTCAAAGGATAATTGAGTTAAATTAAGGTTATCGATATAAACTTCCCCTAAGGCATTGTGTTCCCTAGAAATTCCAGATAACCTCACTTTCATATCAAGAGATGCAACAGGTCTGAATATATCGGACAATCGATGACTCTCCATTTACAAGTGAAATCAGAACAAACATTCTTCGACATAGTATGAGCTGATATTTAAGTTTTTGCTAGCATGATAACAATCTCAGTGATGAGCTATTTTTAGAAGCACTCAATATCGGAACAAATCTTGAAAATCAACCACCACACCACATCACCTAAATATTTAAGGTTTTGTGACTTGACAACATATAGCGTGGAAATATTTCGATAAGAGAAATTAGGAGAGACACCATCAAACAATAAACATTTTAGTAATGGAGATTAAGCACCTTAGGCAAGGAAGACTCAAGTCATGATATTCGCTAGAACTAGAAACATGAGGAATCACAACTGTTACCCATTATCTATTCTTTTCAATAATGTCCTTATTGACAGACTTGATATTTTGAAATTTAGCACGAAACACGTGGTATCAATTTCAATTATACCTAATATAAGGTAGCCGATTCACCTTATACTTCTGACAATTATTTCAAGATTCCCATGGAACCTACTAGGACATGAGTACCGCCTATTATCCTCAGCTCAATGGTCAGAGCGAGAGAATAATTCAAACATTAGAAGATAATAAAGATATACCCAAAGCATGTATGATTTTCTGGAAATTATTAGGCAAATCTTTCTTCATCGAACAAATTCCCTTATAACAATAGTTATCACATAAACATACTGACTGCACCATTTGAGGCACTCTATAGTTGAGGTGTCAATCACTTATTCACGGGTCAAAATCAGGAAAGTCCAATTCACTAGTCCGTAACTTATTCATGAAACAACAAATAAATCGTACAGATCAAGAATCGGTTACAAGCAACAACAAATAGATAGAAAACTATGTCGATATACGACGCAAAATATTGGAAATGTGTTCCATAAGTCACAAACCATTAGAATTTCAAGTTGACACAGTGTTATGTTGAAAGTCTCGCCTTGGAAAGGCGTGGTACGATTCAGAAAAAACTCGGGAAGACCCGATGCGACTCAAAATATCCTCACCTTTTCACCGATAACACCATAGAACCCAACATGGACTGAATTCAGGGATTGAATTCCTTTTTGGGTGGGTGTGTTAATACAAATAAACCGTAAAAACGTTTATTAATATTTTGCGATCTCTTTGTGTTTTGTTGATAACAAATATAATGTTATCTTAAGTATAATTATAAGGATACATGTTATTTTTGTAAAGCATTTACATATAGCCATTTAAATACAAAAATGTAGTAATTAAGCATTTGTTGTAATAGTTTATTAGGATGGGTAAAAACCATAACCCATGGATCTTAACCCATACCCAAGTTGGCTAGATACAATGTATACTTAGATACATTGAATCTAAAGAAAACCCATGGACCAACCCATAACCCATGACCCATAACCAAAAAACCTATGGGCAAAGAGGAGCGTTCCACGGATCCCTAGGATTACACTAGACGGATCCCAAGTGGAAGGGATCCGTGGGATCCGGGGAACAATGAAGATTTTTGCCTATAAATAGAGAGCCATTTCTTCATTCTAACTCACCCCTCTTCTTACTAAATCTCTCATATACTCTCATTCTCTTCTAACATATAGATCACTTGATCTAGAGAGTTGTTCTTCTTTCTTTCTATTTGTGATCCTCATATAGGTCCTTCTCTGAGCCGAGATCACGAGCATTCTACAAGTCATCCAAGCAAGGGGTCCTTGATTGATTTGTCACTCCGCAAGATTTCTGTAGCAAAGATCTTGTATTTGATATTTCACATACTTGTTGTGTAATAGTCGTGTTAGTTTGGTCCACCGTGCTACGGACTCGGTATTTAGCTTTGTACCGGAAAAAGTGTAAGCAACGTTGTGAAGGCTTCTCCGCCAAGTGAAGGAGTTTGTTGACATAGTGCTTGAACTCTCGAGTAGGTGACTCGGGGAGTGAAGTAGGGCAAGGAAGGTGTCCTTGTAGCCGAACCACTATACATCGGTTGTGTCTTTTCTTTCCCTTCGCTTTACTTTATTTACTTGCTTTATCATTAGATCTATACTTTCTCTACATCCATAAGATCTCACATATTAACGAATCTAAAAGTTTTTGAAACTAACTTAAAATCGGCAAAACTATTCAACCCCCCTTCTAGTTTTCCACAATTGGCATCAAGAGCTAAGTTTATAAAAGTTTTAAAATAAAATTGTATTTCAAAAACTTTTCGATTACTATGGGTTCTGAAAATTATAAGGAAGGGCAATCTATGCAACGACCACCACTTCTTGAAACTAATGGTTTTATATATTGGAAAAATAGATTCGAAACATATGTGAAATCTAAAGATATTGATCTTTGGTACATTATTGTTGAAGGCGACTTTGAGGCTACCTCAAATGATGATAAAGGAAATATAGTTAACATACCTCATGATAAATTAAGTGATGAATTGAAGAAAAAGCTTTCTAAAAATAGTGAAGCAAAAATGGTTTTATATAATGCTTTACCCAAAAAGGAATTTGAAAGAATTTCTATGCTTAAAACCTTTAAAGAAATTTGGAATTCTTTAGTTGTAACTCATCAAGGCAACCAACAAGTTAAAAATAATAAAATTGATTTATTTGTTCAACAATATGAACAATTTTCAATATCGGATGAGGAAACTATAGATCATTCATTTGCTAACTTTAATACTATTATTACATCTTTACAAGCACTTGATGAATCTTTTTCTAGCCGTAACCATGTTAGGAGATATCTAAGAGCACTTCCATCGAAGTGGAGATCCAAGGTGACGGCGATCGAAGAGTCAAAAGATTTGACAATCCTCACTCTCGACGAACTCATAGGCAACCTAAAAGTCTACGAGCTTGTCCTTGCTAAAGACTCTGAAGCCTCAAAGGTGAAAGAGAAACACAAATCTCTTGCCCTTAAAGCCAAAAAGACTTCAAGCGATGAAGAGAACTCCTCTTCAAGTAGTGACGACGAGGAGTACGCCATGGCGGTAAGGGACTTTAAAAAGTTCTTTAGAAGAAAGGGAAGATACGTCAAACAACCGTATGACGATAAGAAAGGCTTTCGAAAAAGCAAAGAGGACGAGAAGCCAAAAGATGATCGTACTTGCTTTAAATGTGGGGACCCAAACCACTTTATTAGTAAGTGTCCCAAATGGGATGATCAAAAGCGTTCGTGAGCGGCACGTGGGGAATGAGCGACGAGGAGGACGAAGAAATTTGTCTCATGGCAAATGACGAGGTATGTCACGAATACTATAGTAGCTCATCACTTGATGACGACTCATTGCATAATGAATATGATAAACTATGCAATATTAGCTTAAAACTAGTTAACAAAAACAAGCTTTTAAAGAGTCAAAACCAAAGTTTAGACAAAGAAGTCATAGAACTAAAAGCAAAACTAAAACGTTTGGAAAAGGGTAAAATAGCAAGTGGTGAATGTGAACTTTGCATTCAACTTCAAACACTAGTTGATCATCTAGATTCTAAAATTGCTAGAATGAGTACGAACACTTTAGATACGATATTAGATGGTGTTAAAACCGGCAACAACCAAAAAGGTTTAGGTGTTCAACAACTTGATCCATCAACTAGTGAAAATAAAGAAACAAAATTTGTTAGGGCACTAGAAAAACCAGCCACTGTTGTGGCGGATCCCATGGATCCCTTGATAAGGGAACCGGCTAGTGTACAACCAGGGATCCGTGGATCTGCTGTAGCAAACAATAGCAATAACGTAGCTTCTTCATCTAGAACTGAGTTTGTTATAGTTAATAGGAAGAAACCAACTCATGTCACCACTAGACAACCACCTCCAAAATATAATCCTACTTTTGCAAGAAACAAAGCTCCATCTTTTTCAAAACCTAATTTATTTAGGAGACCTAATAACGTTTACCCGAAAAGTAACCATCAAATGGGATGGAATCCAAATATGCAAAACGGTTTTCCTTTTCAAAACTTTGCTCCATGGAATGCATACTCATCTTATCCATACATGTCTAACATGAATGGAATGTTTAACACTAATGGACCCATGAACAAATGGGGACCAAACTTTTGAGTTTATTATTGTTTTAGGTGTGCTTAAAGGTCGACCTAGACCCCGATGAATGGGTCAAGGATAGCGGGTGCACGAGGCATATGACCGCAATAGGATCTATTCTCCACATATGAATCCGTAAATGGAGGTAATGTGGTGTTTGGAAATAGCAAAAGTAGAATCATCGGTAAAGGTACGATTTCTAACAAATCTCTAACCATTAACGATGTGTGTCACGTAGAAAACCTAAACTTTAACCTCTTAAGTATAGGACAAATATGTGATAAAAGTGCAATGTACTTTTTACCGAAACCGGTAGTAAGATACTAAAAATGGCATAACCATAGGAAGAGGAATTAGGAAACATGGAGTCTATGTCATTAAAATCGGTAATGAACCTAAAGACAAACTATGTCTTACCTCTATGGATGATACTTTGACCTTATGGCATCGAAGATTGGGTCACGCCAACATGCGACTTCTTCAATCGCTATCATCCAAAGATCTAGTAAGAGATCTACCTAAGTTGAAATATGAACATCACTTTTGTGATGCTTGTAATGTAGAAAAGCAAGCTCATTCTAGTCATAAAGCTAAAAACATGGTCTCTACAACTAGGTGTCTAGAATTACTACATATGGATTTATTTGGTCCATCCGCTATCCAAAGTTATGGAGGCAACTACTATACTTTGGTCATAGTGGATGACTATTCTAGATATACATGGACAAAATTCTTAAAGAACAAAACGGAAACCTTTAATTATTTTGAAATATTAAGCAAAAAGATCCAAAGACAACTAGGAAGTCCCATAGTGTCTATTAGGACGGATCATGGTAGGGAATTCGATAATGAAGTGCAATTCGAGCTTTTTGTGACGCTAATGGTATTACTCACAACTTCTGGCCCACGCACTCCACAATCGAATGGGGTAGTAGAAAGAAAGAATAGAACCCTACAAGAAATGAGTCGAACCATGCTTAATGAACAATCCATACCTCAAAAGTTTTGGTGTAATGCCGTTGATACTTCAACGTACATACTCAATCGAGTCTTAATTAGACCAATCTTAGGAAAAACTCCTTATGAGTTACTTCGAGGCAAAAAGCCTACGTTAAATCACTTTAGAGTCTTTGGTAGTAAATGTTTTATTCTTAACACTAAAGATTACCTTACAAAATTTGATCCTAAATCAACCGAAGGTATCTTTTTAGGTTACTCGCCAAATAGCAAAGCTTACGCCATATTAAACAAAGAAACAATGAAGGTAGAAGAGTCATTAAATATAAAATTTGATGAAAGTCCACCCAAACCCTCTCCACCTCTTGTCGATGATGAGATTATAGAAAGTGAAGCTATAGTAATAAAGAAAAAGATAAGTGAAGAAGAAGAACCTCTAAGTGATGAAATAATAAACATTAAAGAGTCCAAAGATCACCCCGTAGATAAAGTCATAAGAAAGCTAAACGAACATTAAGGTCTCAAGTTCAAAACCAAAGTAGCTTGTTTTGTTTCGTTTTAACCTTAGAACTTAAGAATACACAAGAAGCCATAAAAGATGAAAGTTGGGTAATGGCTATGCAAGAAGAACTAAATCAATTTTTTTCTAATGATGTTTGGACACTTGTCCCTCCACCTAGTAATCAAACCATAATAGGAACCAAATGGGTTTATAAAAACAAATTAGATGCAAACAGAGTAGTGTCTAGGAACAAGGCTAGACTCGTTGCTCAAGGGTATAACCAACAAGAGGGAATAGACTTTGATGAGACCTACGCCCCCGTGGCTAGATTAGAGTCTATAAGAATACTTCTTGCGTATGCTTGTGCTAATCAAGTGATGATGACGAATATTGCTCCGGTAGTGAAGATGAATAGTATGTCATGGCAGTTAGAGATTTCAAAAAGTTCTTTAGAAGAAGAGGAAAGTTTGTAAGACAACCTCGAGAAGAAAAGAAGCCATTCCAAAAAGTTCGGGATGACAAAAAGGGTAAAGGTGAAAGAAAGTACTTTAGATGCGGTGATACAAGTCATCTAATAGGAG
>OU343221.1:183314177-183483780 GCA_910596185.1 Chrysanthemum makinoi
GGATATTGGATTTCACATACACATCAAACCATTAACACAAAGTAGTATAAATGGAATTCTAGAGAGAAAGTTAGAGGTTTAGGGAACTTAGTGAGAGAAAGTGAAAGATATTATTATGAGCTCCAACTCTCTACCTTGGAAGGTAGAGAGTATTTATAGTCTTACAAAAAACGCCACACAACGGGCGTGGATCGGGCATACAGATGGGTAAAGACCCGTCCGTCCTCCACGGTGTTACTAAACTAAATACTACTTAACAAAATATAACTATGACTCTGAGCTTTCTACGATTACATATACTTGAGGTGACCGACTCTTTAATACCGGAATTTCTAATTCCTAACAATCTCCCCCTAAGGGAGGTCACCTCAAACATATACTAAAATGACATTGAATACAATCGGATATTACATTAACAATTGATCTTGCATTCTTGATGTAGTACTTTGCTCGAAGCTCGTAGTCATTGATTCCACTCATTGCATGTTTGGTTAATCCAAGTGGAGGTCTTTTCCTGATCCACGTGATAATAATGTTGAGCCAGCTTTTGAGATCATCGGCTAATAGAAAATCTCTGATACATCCATTGTGGTGTTGGTATTATGTGATGTTGTGACCTTCGGACCGACATGCTCACATTTCGGATCATGATATCTTCTCATCAGAGTAGCGGAAGCTTTAGTTGATTCATGATATTGGCGGCGTAGCGAAGCATGGAGTGAAAATATCCGAGTCATTGATGCACTAATCATGATTTCTTTTGAGATGAATGTGTTAGGTGAGCATGTGGCTATGGATTGACGCTTCATTACGATCATTTGCAAGCGTCGGGTGTACCTGCATACAGGCGGTTAGCAATAAAAGCGCGCGAAGTGTCTTTGATCACTTCGATGAATTGAGTACCGCGGCCCACGGTTCCCGTTGATCGATTACAAGATGCTTTTGTGATCGGTATAATTCAAGAATTTCCTTGGACGGGGTTTGCAATTGCTCTAGTTGTTCTCAAACCGGAACGTCTCAAAGAAGACAACACGAGGTGAGTGAACCAGGCGAATTCGTCCAGCGATTGATGAAAAGAGATTTGAAAAACAATCGTGTATTGCTCAATAGAAATTGTTTTGCAATATAACGAAGGTTTTAATGAAAATCAATTATCAATCATAAAACACCTTTTGATTGGAAAAAATTAGTACATTCGGCGTGCTAATGAAAAGAGTTTTAAAGCACACAGACCGGTTTATCAAAGGTATCCGTCAATCCATAACTGAACGGAGATTGATTCAAAAGATTGAATCGCCCCATTGTTTACGTTCGGTTGTCACATGGTTGATCGTATAATAGATCTCACATGCCACCTACCGGGGAGCTTGTTAGATGTTGGCTCGAAGGCTTTCCATCTTCATTGTGAATATGTAAACATATCACTTTCGGATGTTACGCAATACCACAAGGATAATGCGTAGGACTCAAGATATAATCTCTCTTTCCACATTGTGTGAAGCAGAGAGTCTTCATTGAAAGTGTCCTAATGAGATTTATTGATGATCTCGTGGCTCTAGACTCAATTTGTGCATATTTGGATCCTATATAGGAGACTAGGGAGAGGGTCTCCTCCTTCAATATCAACAATCTCTAAGAGAAAGTCGATAGATAATGTGGGTTCCGTGAGAATGAAACAAGTCCTTTTAAGAGGAACTTGAGTGGTTTGGAAAGTTGAAGTGCGGTCGTCCTTTGGGTCCATGACGTCTTGTCTTCAATACCGATGTTACCATCAGTAGCATATGAATTGAACCGGTTTACGCCTAAGGTTGAATAAATGGAGGGCTATTTGTTTTCACCCTTTTCTCATTCAATTCTTTTTAATTCTTCAACCCCTTCAGTGCTTACCGAGACTTCATAGCTATAACTTTGTTGGGTTTATTCGATTACTAGCTCGTCTCAGTCCGCACTCTTCCCATATCTCATTTTTCTCCTTTTATCATCATACCTAAGAACTCTACACTAACTAGTGGATAGTCCCTGGGTAGATCCCTCCGGTTCCGGCGGATCATGGGAACACATACCTAACCTTATCATCCTTATATCACCATACATAATGTAAAGTTGGTCGGTCTTTTTGGTATTGTTCATCTGCCATAGGAACCAATTGAAAACCATTTGAAAATCAATCCGGATACTTATGATATTTTATCAAAGCATTTTGTACCTGAATTGTTTTTGATATTTTTAGAAGAAGAACTCCCTCTCAACATGTGAATCAAGTATTTGAAATAGTTTTGCACCGGAGGCAAGAGAAAGAATTAACTTCTTTGATTACCATTTTCTAAAAAAAATATCAACATCACTTCCCTAATCAAATCAAGTAGATAAAGCATTTTGGGGAAGGATGAGGTTTTCATGATTTTGCTCCCCTCAATATGTGCCTCGAGATTTGAAAAGAGTTTTGCACATACTAGAGAACGCACATTGAGATAAGTGATCACGTTTCAAATCATAGGTTTAAGATAGATGCTCCCCTCAACATGTGCATGGAAAATTTGAAATCGTTTGTCACATGTGGGAAGGAAGACATGTACATCCTTATAAAACCATTTACCGAATTATCAGTTTAAATCCAATTTAAATCACACATTCTCCCCGATCACAATTATCAAATCATTTGAGATTTGTGATCTCTTATAGATTTAAATTGATTTTGAAAGCTTTTAAGGAGAATTGTGACTTGATATGAAAGCGTTTTAAGCGATAAGGATCGGTTTTAAGACTTTAAACTCCATTGATAAAACATGCATGTATATCTTTTGAAAACAATTTAATGCCAAATAACTTTTTAATTTAATTGAAATCATTCTCCCCTCAATCAATGACATAGGTTGTTGATTGAGAGATAGATATTTTGACAAATAAGTCCAGATGATTATCAAAAATAGAGACTGAGTTATTTTTCAAAGCATTTAGTTTTCGGCAGATAAATGTTTATAGAATCAGAGCATGGAATTTGAAAACATGATAAAACATGGCTCTGTTCTTTCTTTTAAAAACGGTTATTGCTGAAAATGACAATAAACCATTGTTTCTCTTTCTCCCAAAAATATTTTTTTTTTTGATTTTTTGATTTTTTTTTTTTTTTGAATTGAACAACATCTAAAGTCCCATGTCATTCTTTGAATGACAGCACAAAGACCGTAGATATTATCGAACCAGAAAAACATGACAAAATGACAATATTTTTGAAGATTTTTGAATTTTTAGTTTTTATGGATTTTGAAATTTTTATATTTTCTATTTGATTTTAGGTTTTATAATTTTGTATTTTGTTTTTGAATAGTATTTACAAGAGATAGATGAGGATAGACCTTTACTCCTCGTCTTCCTCATGAAGGCGTTTGAGTGTTTCTGGTTGAAGGCTTTTCAAGCCAAGTCGTGGAAGAATAAACTCAAAGCGTTCTCTTGGAAGAGCTTTGGTGAAGATGTCATCGCTAAGCGATATTAGACCTCACAAAATAGAGTTCCACCACACCTTTTTCCACTTGTTTCCCGATGAAATGATGTCGAATGTCGATATGCTTTGCTCTTGAGTGTTGAACGTTGTTGCATGAGAGAGCATTAGCACTTTTATTATCCTGATGCTGTAGAGGATTTTGTTGAATTCAAAGCCATAGTCGGATAATTGAGATCTCATCCATAAGATTTGAGCACAACAAGATGACATGGCTATGTATTCACCTCTGTAGAGGAAATAGAAGTACTCATTTGCTTCTTTGACGACCAGCTCATAAGCTTATCACCCAAAGCGAGCACCTCGGATGCCGGCGAGTATCTTGACATCTGCATGATCGGCATCTGCATAGGCTGTTAGTGACATACCGGTGTCCTTCGGGTACAAAGTCCCATATTGATGGTTCCTTGGAGATACCGAAAGACCCGTTTAACGCTTCAAGGTGCTTTTTAGTAGGCTTAGCACGGTATCTAGCACACATGCAAACAGCGAACAAGATGTGCGGTCTACTAGGCGTGAGGTACATCGGGGATCCAATCATACTACGATATTTTGTTTGGTCAATCATGATCCATGAGTGGTCCTCATCTAGTTTGGTTCGATCAATCATGGGGTGTCAACAGGGTCACTTGAATCAAATCCAAATTTCTTTAAGATCTCCGTTGCATATTTAGATTGATTTATGAAAATGCCTCCGGGACTTTGTGAAATTTGTAATCCCAAGAAAAATGACATTTGTCCCATCATTGACATTTGAAACTTTGAACTCATTTCATTTGAAAACGATCACATTCCATTGGGTCGGTCGAGGCAAAAATAATATCATCAACATAAATTTGAACATGAGTTAAATGTTTGCGACTTCACGGTGAACAATGTAGGATCAACTGCTCCTTTACTAAATCCGGTTGATAGAAGAAACTTTGACAATGTATCATACCATGCCCTTGGAGCTTGCTTTAAACCGTAAAGAGCCTTCTTCAACGATAAACGTGAGTAGGATGCTCTTGATTCACAAATCCTTCGGGTTGGCGGCGTAGAGCGACTTCTTTAAGATCTCCGTTCGAAATGCCGTCTTCACATCCATCGATAGACTACCATGTTCTTACTAGCGGCATTAGCCAAAAGATTCGATTGCCTCGATTCGAGCAACAGGAGCAAAAGATTCTTCAAAGTCTATACCCTCCTCTTGGCGGTATCCTTTAGCAACTAATCGAGCCTTGTTCTTCAACACATCACCATGCTCATCAAGTTTCACTTTGAAGATCCATTTTAGAGCATTGATCATAGCACAATCGGAGCGGTACTAACTCCCATACATCAAGTCGATCAAACTCATGAATTTCATCTTGCATGGCATTGAACCAGATATCTTCATTCATGGCGGTTTTAACATCTTTTGGTTCGATCTTAGATAGTACGGAGTTGAAGAAGCACCATAAGGCATCGGTTTCAAGTTGTTTCCGGGTTGATCAGGCGAGAGGATTTCCAATGATGTTGTCTAATGGATGATCGTGAGTCCATTTTATAAGGTGTTCATGTGGTAGTTGTTGAGGCTGAGGTAGCAGAGTCGATGTCTCTGAAGAAGATGGTTCGATGATGATTAGGGAGCAAATATGTTTTCAAATGGAGCATCTTGAGGAGTAGCAAAGGGATTAACTTCATCATTGATGCCAGAAACATTTCCATGATGTACATTTGAAGAATGATGATTTGTTGATGAGGCTGAAGGATCGGCGAAGGTGCTTCTTGACTTAAAGATATTGAGACTGAGGGATTGACTTCATTCACAGGAATATGAGCATCCTCTGTTGTAGGGATCAACACCTCATTAGTACTTGAATCATAAAGTTCATCAAACATAGGATCAAACAATTTCTTTAAATCATCTTCGGATGGAGGTACATATGGAGTTTCTTGAGAAGAGTTTGGAACAAGGGATGAACCAATGGGACTGATTTGAAGTGCGGGTCCGGCTGGATTGTCAGAGCCATTTGACCGGTCGACTCATCAAGCGTAGCGTGAATTGTTTCCATGATATTTCGGGTTCTTTTGTTGTAGATTCGGTATCCCTTTTGTTTGGTGCATACCCTACAAATACTCAATGTCGCTTTAGCTCTAAGTTTGCCTAAGTCTTGACCCTCATTAGTTGGATAGCACAATGCACCAAACACACGAAGGAAAAAGAGATTAGGTTTTCATTGTGGACAAGTTCATATGGTGTCTTTCCATGAGCGATGTGAATCGAGGGAGCGATTTTGTGTGTAGCATGCAAGTGGCAATAGCTTCACCGAGAAACATTGGAACTTTTGAGTAAATCAGCATTGTTCGAGCGGCTTCTACAAGAGTTCGATTTAGTCTTTCAACTACACCGTTCCGTTGAGGAGTTCGTGGAACACTTCTTTGATGGCTGATTCCAATGCTTTCATAGAATTCACTAAGATGTTTGTTAACAAACTTCGGTTCCATTGTCCGTCAGGATAATTCGGCCGGTTTTGTTAAGTCGAACCTGCAGTTGTTTGATGAGTTTGATGATGATATCAAGAGTTTCATCCTTTGTCCTTAAGAACTTGACCCAAGTGAATCTAGAGTAATCATCAACTATAACTAACACATATTTCTTCCCAAAGATATTCTGTACTCTCATTGGTCCACATAAATCCATGTGAATTGTATGAAGAACTTCGTGAGAGTTAGTAGGTTTGGGTTTATGGGCATACTTCTTGCTTTTTCCCAATTGACATCTTGAACAAAGATGATCCTTTTCATACTTTAGTCGAGGTAAACCTACAACTAAGTCCTTTCTTGAGAGATCATTGATGGTGCCGAAGTTCAAGTGATTGAGACGACGATGCCATAACCATGACTTTGGTTTTGAAGCCTTTGACAACAAGCAAATTGGAGAAGACTTCATCATATCTTCTATAGAGATGGTGTAAAGATTTGAACCACGAGTTCCTCTTAAAAGTTCCTTACCATCAAGTTCTCTAACAAAACAAGTATGTTTTCTGACAGCTACTTCTAGATCGAGTCACAGTAATTGACCACAGAGAAGCGATTATGACCAAGACCTTCCACATAGTATACTCTAGAGATAACACTATCACCAACAACATAATCACCATAACCCATAATTGCACCGAAATGATCATTACCGAATCTAACTGTCCGATGAATTTGCTCACGAAGTTCATGAGCGCGACCGGTCTCGGTCATATGCTTGGACTTGAGTCCGGTACCCGCGAGCGATTTGAACGATCTGCTGAACACGACAAGAATGGATAACGGATAATTGGGATCCCCATGCAAGAATGGGTTCCACTTGGTTAGTAACAAGATGGTGGAACACCCACATCGAAACGAAACATCCATATCGAAGTAGAAGCAATGGAATCATTGGGAATAGATGCAATCGGTGTATCGTATTTGACCTATTCAAAGTATGTTCACTTCTTAAGGGAATAGTTCTACCAATAGGCATCCATTTTCTAGTGGGCATAATCTTAGTAGTTTGAGAGTAAAGCTGATTATTCTTATGGCCAAAAGGTATCCAATAATAACCTATCTTTATAAAAGTTCTTCCTGTGGGTTTCCCCTGTTTTCTAACAATCTTTCGCTTTTGCCTTTTTGCCTTATTTGCACGATTATTAGCATTAACAATTTTAACTGGCATTTGACAGCATTAGACAAAGCATTCACACCATATTCATGATTAGCAAGAAATTCAAGCGGACATCATTACAAGGTTTGCAAATAGTATCGAATTGAATTAATTACGATGCGCCTAAGGCTAATACTAGAATCAACACGATTCGTTTTATTCAACTCAAGCTTAAAGTTCCTAGATTGGTCTTCTACTCTCTTCCAATGCACATTCTTAGCTTGCAAGGTCCTATCATTCCTTGTATTGTCTTGAGACTTTGACCTGCTTGCTTTAAAGTCACCGATTACTCTGTAGAGGAATGGAAACATTAGTTGGTTGATCTAATTTTTGCATTCCTGAACTTGATGTGCAAGGATCTCAAGTACTAGAAGGCACATTAGTGTATACTTTCTTAAGACTGTGATTTGAGCTTTTGAGGCACAAAGTTCACTTTCTTAGCACTAACATATCCGGAATCTGAACTACTTGAAGGCACATTAGTGTTTCCTTTCTTAAGGCTGGGCATAGAACGGATTTCCTGCTTGGCACTAGGCATAGAACAAGGCATCAGAGCTTTGCCTTTTGCACCTAAGGTTAAGGATTTGGGACATGTTGCAATTACACATTCTAGCAACTCTTGAGATCGTTTGGCCTGGAGGCAAGCAAACCTAATTTCACTATCAAGAGGTTTGTTGATGAAATCCTCTTCGACAATCTCACGGAGACATTCTAGACTATCCTTAAGGTGAGCACAGTATTCATGAAAAGCATGTTCATTATTCCTAAGATGCAGAGGAATATATTTAAGCTGTCACGTTGTATTTGCAATCTAAGGGTGACTTTGAGACAACATTCTTATTGAAAACAAGTGGCGTTTCCCATTTCCACGACTTCTGATTCTCAATTTCCTTTTGTAAAGACGTTATTTTTCGTTGTTTTGGTCACGGGTGACTTTTATTGAATCATATAACTCTTTAAAATGTCGTTTAACTTTTTCATTTTCTTCTAGAAAACTCTCGTTTTCCTTTTGTAAGGCATCAACTAAGTTTTGAAGATGAAAAGTTTGAGAATTCTGAGAATCTAAAGGAGGAGGCATTTGGGAGCTTGTCATATTGTTCGTTTGACCCTTTAATTGAGAGATTTGGGCTTTCAACTTTTTGATCGTGTTGCAATGAGCTTGAATCTGTTCATCATGTTTGTTAATTTGAAAACCGCATCAAACTCTGGAGCATCCGAGGATGTCTTGATATTTGAAGTTTTGACATTTTCTTTAAGATGTTGATATTTTAGTTGTAAATTAAAATGCTCAACTTCTAGTTTAGAAAAATGTTTAACCAAATTGTCGTGATCATCCAGTTCAATTTTCTCGTTTAGTTTAGAATTAGTTTTTCAAGCTCAATGACACGATCATGGGAGACTTTCAGGGCCACAGATAGTTCATGAAATATGGAAGCATTAATAGAAGCAATTTGAGCAAAGATTGAAAAGATATCTTGAGCAACACATTCAGTAATAAGAGTCTCATTTAAGGTATGCAAGTTCTTCCTCTCAATCTCATTATATTTTAGTGCACGCTCATAATCACTAACTTCAACTACCATTGCATCAAATTCCTTTTCCATTCCCTTAATATCAGTTTCTATCCCCTTTTTAAGACTCTCAAAGTGATCTTTTATAAGTTTAAAGAAAGGCATGACCTCAGTTAAATAACATTCTTTCATTTGCTCAAAACCCCTTTCTCCTTCCGTTATACCAGTTGGTGTGATCCTTTTCTTGCAAGTTTTCTCAAAATCAACAAATAGTTGAAATATAACATATTGGCTAATTAAGGTCTTGCTTTTAGTGGCAATTGTTCTAGGAACAAGATGCATTGGTGTATTAGGAGGATACACAGTCGCTCTAGGCATTTTCCATAGGGAGGGTTTGTTTCAACAATATTTTCGACTTTACCTTATCTAAATCCTTTTCCGAGAAAACTTGTTCGGGAGTCAACAATGTCTCGAGGCTTAAACATGTTCAAGGAAATCCAGTTTTCCTTCTTGTAGTCATGGGGAGTGATAATTATTTTTTCTCTTTGCATTTAGGATCATCTAATTTTTTGTTCATCCTTTCCCTAGTGACTTCATATGATTTCTTATCTTCCTCAGTGCACTCAACGCAACTAGGTTTCGTCTAGGTTTAAGAATTCTCATTGCCATCATAAGATCACACTTTGAGCATTTCTAGCTATCTTTAATTACTCTCGGGGTTGGGTTCCTCAATAATGGGAATGCTATGCTTATCGCTAGAACTCTATGTTTAGTGACCATGTGAAGCGATCTGAATGGTGTTTCCTTGTATGTACAACTTGTTTTCAAGTTTGTTTTTCAAAGTTTTTAGATTAGAAAAATCTCTCAAGAGTTTTGATTCCTTTGCATTAAATTCTTGCTTAAGCATTTTCACATTTTCTTGAAGTTCTTGTTTTTGCTTAGCTGTTTTAGAAAGTTTTTCTTGCAAGGAATTTAATTCTTGTTTCAATACTTCTTCTCTAAAATTACTTTTCTAATGTATGCGCACTTGGTCATCCATTTCCCGCTCACGAGTGGTCAACTCAAATTTAGCACGTTGTTCATAAATAGCAACACGTTCTTTATAGGCATTTAGTTTAGAAATTACGGAATCATCGAGGGGCACATGCTGTATTCATCAAAAACATAGTCATTGTTGACCGCAGAAGATGCATCACTTGGTACAACTTCACTTTCACTTTGTTTCACATATTGATCATATGGGATAATATCGATATTACCCATATTTTCAATATTTGATTCAATAGTTTCAGTTGATTGTACTTTGTCATGTATCTTTTGCACATCAAGATATCATTATAGTTTTAATACCTCGAGATGAGTTTGTCTTTGGATGGGCCACTAGTGGTGAAGAAGAGACCTTGGGAGAAACCATTGGAGAAATGCTAGCCATAAAATTGTGTGTGCCGTAGGTCCATCATCCACATCAGAGTCGTATGCATCACAATCAATGACTTGAAAGGCATTCGATGATTGTGACCTATCTCTAATAGGGCTCATCCACATCGCATCATAGGTCTTGGCATTGCCCTCAGCTAGAAACAACAATTCCTCTTCATCCAAAGCAGCACCATTGTCCCGAGCTTGTACAAACATCTTATCTCGAAGTAATCAAGATTCTCGTGGACTTTGGAGATGTGCGGTTCCTTGCAATGTGTCCCTCACCACCACAGTTATAACATTTGATCGGCTTAGCTTGACCTTGGTTACCATTCCTTCCTCGATTCTGATTGCCAACATAACCTCTACCAGCTCCACCTCTTCCCGATCATACCTTGTCTTTCTGAAGGTTGCACCGATCCTTCCATCTTTAACAGTGGCTTGATTGTGTGGGTTAGATCTTTGATCGAGGTTGTTGTTGGTTTGTGGGAGAGAATTCATGTTTTGACTAATCTGAAGAGCTAGTTGATTAATGAAGTTACCCACGTGTGCATCGAAGATCGCTTGTTTGAACATAGGATCGGGAATGAGTTTGTGATTACCATTACCCAAGGGTATGACTTGTGAAGCTTTGGTTGTGATTCCGATGTTTGAGTAGAAGGCGGTTGAGTCATTAGACGAGCTTGTCTCTCCCTGGTTGGTTTTGAACTGATTGAGAATCAATTTTTCAAACATAGCATGTCTCTCATTCCGAAGGAGGAAGGCATAGAGTTGCTCATAGTTTGTATTCTTCAATCCTTTAGTGAGCTTCACGGCAGTGACAAACTTGTGCCATTCGGGATTCATGTTGTTCACAAATTTTGAGTTCAATTGAATGTTAGGCATAGTCATTCCGATGTTCCTCATGTCATTCACTAACTTATGAAATCTCACATAGTACTCATAGACACTCTCATCCGGTTTCATCTTGAAGTGTTCAAATTCGTCATAGAGTTGGGATTCTCTGTCTTCCATAGTTAATTCTGAACCTGAGAGAAGCATCTGAACATTATCCCAAACGCCTTTGCATCGGTGTTGTGATTGATCAGCTTGTAGATGTCTTTAGGAAGACCTTGAAGAACAATGTTTGAAGCCCCGATATCAGCATCGAATCTCTTTTTCTCCTTATCATCAAGCTCATCATACATTTTAGGTCTGTCCATTCCGTAAACAAGAGTACCATCTTCATTAGTATCAAGTATGTCTCTAGTCGTCTCAACTCGATATGGTCCTTCATCAATGGATTTAAGAATGTTGACACCGTTTTCCTTTCCAAGGCGCATACAATCGATTCGTTGAGCCCAAGAATCGTAGTCGATTCATCAAGCATGGGTGGGCAGTATCCGACCCCGCTTGAACATCCTCGCGATGGAGATGATAGTAGGAACGTTGGTAGACATGTTAACAGATAATACGGGATTTTATAACTCTATGATTAAACCGAGAAATAGATTCTTTCACTGGATTTTACTAAATCAAGAGAAAACCGTAAGCAATCACCCAAGTCGCTAGAGGATAATGCACCAAGTCGCTAACACTTAATTCGCTACACCACTAATTAAGCTAGAGTCCCAAGTCGCCAGAAAAATGCAAGTCGCTAAGTAGTAACTCGCTAAGGCTCAAGTCGCTAGCAAAATTTTGGCAGACAATTAAGCTACTCAAGTCGCTAAAGATACAAGTCGCTAAAGAGCAACTCGCTACCACCAAGTCGCTACCCGTAGTGGAGAGTCCACTACTTGTACTGTAACTCGCTAGATCTAAGTCGCTAGGTCTAAAACCGTAACTCGCTACAAATTTGTAAAGCAAGTCGCTACGAAGAAAGTATTCCGTGTGTTAAGTCGCTAGCAAGAAAAACCACATAAACATCACTTTTCAATCCAAAACAACCCAACCAAGATGATTCAAGCTTACCAAATGAAAACCTACACACTTGTGATGATTCTAAACATAAAAGTACTAACAAAATCCAAACTTTAACACAAGAAATCAACCAAATGATGCACAAACCACTAAACTTTTTCAAACTCAAAAACCACCTAAAAACCGCTAGAAATCTAAAGATGTGTAAGATATGATCTAACCATGGCTCTTGATACCAATTGTTGGATATTGGATTTCACAAACACATCAAACCATTAACACAAGTGGGTGTATAAGTGGAATTCTAGAGAGAGAAAGTTAGAGGTTTAGGGAACTTAGTGAGAGAAAGTGAAAGATATTATTATGAGCTCCAACTCTCTACCTTGGGAGGTAGAGAGTATTTATAGTCTTACATAAAATGCCACACAACGGGCTGTGGATCAGGCATACAGTGGGTAAAGACCCGTCCGTCCTCCACGGTGTTACTAAACAAAATACTACTTAACTAAATATAACTATGACTACGAGCATTCTAACGATTACATATACTTGAGGTGACCGACTCTTTAATACCGGGAATTTCTAATTCCTAACATATTGTTTACATTATTTCACTAACATATCTAAGATCAACATCAATTGATCTTTCAATAAGTTTCAAAACAAAGTTTTTAATCGGTAAACTATTCAACCCCCTTCTAGTTTTCCACAAGTTCCCTTCAGGTATCTGAGAATTCTTTTGGCTGCAGTGAGATGGGATTCTTTGGGATTGGACTGATATCTTTTTGCTGCAGTGAGATGGGAGTTCCCTTTAGGTATCTGAGAATTCTTTTGGCTGCAGTAAGACAGACTGAGAATTGTATGTCCGGTGGAAGCGATTAGATACATCGGTGAACCTACAATCCCCACGAAATGAGTTTGATTGACTGATTTGCTAGTGAGATCAGGTCCAAGGTTGTTAGGAGGGACCATTGATGTCTTCACTGAGACACAGTCAGAGATCTCATATTTCTTCAAAATATTTCTGGTGTATTTCTCTTGACTGATTTAGATTCCTTTATCAGTTTGCTTGATTTGTAGTCCAAGAAAGTAAGTGATTTCACCCATCATGCTCATTTCAAATTTCTTTGTCATTAGTTTTTCAAACTGTTTGCAAAGAGTGTAATTTGTTGAACCAAAGATTATGTCATCAACATACACTTGGACCAGGATCATATCTTGTTTTGTCCTGTAGATAAACAATGTGTTGTCTATCTTTCCTCTGACAAACTTGTTTTGAATCAGGAAGGCTGAGAGAGTTTCATACCATGCCTTGGGAGCTTGTTTAAGTCCATAAAGGGCTTTGTCAAGCTTGCAGACATAGTCAAGGAATTCACTACTCTCAAAGCCAGGAGGTTGTTGAACATACACATCTTCCTTGAGTTCACCATTCAGGAATGCACTTTTTACATCCATTTGGTAAACTTTGAAGTTCATGTAGGTAGCAAATGCAAGGAAGATCCTGATGGCTTCAAACTATTGAAATTCTTCTTGCATAGCCTGAACCCAGCTTGGATGTTTTAGAGCCTCAGTGACACTTTTGGGTTCTATTTCTGATAGAAAATCAGCATATAGACATTCATTGGCTGAAGCTGTAGTTAACTTAGCGCCATGCTTCTAGTGAGCATGCCCTCAGTGGGTTCACCAATGATGTTTACAAGCTCAATGTCCCGAGATTTTGTCCACTTACTTTGTGGTCTAGGATCTGCGCTTGAAGAGGTCACTAGAAACTCGTGAGTGAGTTGGTGCGGGAGCCACATAATCATTAAAATCATCTGTTGAGATGCTTTATTCAGGTTGGGGTACTTGAATCACAGGTTCCTGAACATTTGGTTCAATATTACCTATCCCAGTAGGGACTGATTGATTATCAATGAATTCACTGATGGTTGCTTGAGGAAGGTTGTGGGGCAAGACATAGTATGAGATGTCAGCATCAGCTTGATAGGAGGAATTGATTTTAGTGTTGAACTCATCAGGAGGATATCTTGTTGAGTCATCAATTCCTATTTCCTCCACTGAGGTATTGGTGAATTTGATGCTTTCTCGAACTTTCATCAAAGGTGACATGAAAGGTTTCCTCAACTTGTTGTCTTCTGGTGTTAAACACCCTGAAGGCTTTAGAGATCAGTGAGTAACCTAGGAAATATCCATCATCAGCCTTTGCATCAAACTTGCCTAGGTGATCCTTGTGGTTGTGAATGAACACAGGACACCCAAACACAGGAAAGTAGCTGATGTCATGAAGTCTACCTTTGAATATCTCATATGGGGTTTTGTTATGTCTTTTGACAATGATTGACCTATTTTGAGTATAACAGGCTATTTTGACCGTCGAAATGCTTTGAGAGTGCTGAGCCATTTAACATAGTTCTGGCAGCCTCAATGAGAGTTATGTTTTTTCTTTCAGCTACCCCATTTTGTTTAGGGGTGTAAAGAGATGAAAAGTTTTGGTAGATTCCCTTTTCATCACAGAAGGTCTCAAGCTCTTGATTTCTGAACTCAGTTCCATTGTCAGTTTTGATTTGTTTAACAGTAATGTCATTCTAGTTTTCAATTTTCTTGATGAATGACATTATTGTATCAGCTGCCTGACTCTTTTTGGAAAGAAAGTATACCCAAGTGTATCTTGAGAACTCATCAACAATGATAAGTGTATACTTCTCATGCCTTTGGATTGATCTAGGGACAGGTCCAAAGAGATCCATGTGCAGGAGGTGAAGGCAGCTTTTGATGGAGAAGTTTTATTTTGTTTTCAATGATGCTCTGTGGTGTTTGCCTTTTTCACAGGCTGAGCATGGTTTATCTTTTGCAAAAACCAGTGATGGTAAGCCAAGGACCTTGTTTTGTTTTGCCAAGTTGTTGATGTTTTTGAAATTTAAGTGAGAGAGTCTCTTGTGCCACAGCCAGTTGACAGTTTCAATGGCTTTGGCAAAGAGACAAGTTCCATCTTGAGAGAGTGTTGACATGTCCATGACATAAACATCATCTCTCCTAGGAGCTATCAAAACAACTTCTTTGTTGGCATTGAAAATGGTGCCTTGTTTGTCATTGAATTGCACAATGTACTTAGCATCACATAATTGACTGACACTGATGAGATTGTATTTTAGACCATTGACATAAGCTATTAAACTATTCCATTGCAGTTTACTGAACCATAACCTTCAGTGGGACATGATGAGTTATCACCAAATACTACCTTGGGTCCTGGTTCCTTTACATACTTGTTCAGATATTCCTTGACGCCAGTCATGCTTCTTGAGCAACCACTATCTAGATGCCATATAGGCTCCCTGGCGTGTCTCTGCACAAATAGTAAACTGAATTACTTTCTCTTGCTGATCGACATGCTAGTGGGCTTGGGTCTAAAGGTCTGCTTGAATTTGGCAATTGACTCATGGTCAGTGGTTGTGTGCATTGTGCTACCACGGGTTTTGCATTTAGTGGTGAGGATGACTCGGTGATACGGGTTGCTTTGAACTTCCCCTTGCTTGGATGACACTGTCATGATGGGATGTCTCATGAGCTGGATTTCCGCAAATATCACAGCATGAGTTCATAAGACAATCATCAGGATGATGATCATTAAAAGCCACATGTGGGCATGGAGGAAAAGGTTTTGCTCTATTCCTGTGAGCTTGTTTGGAGGTTGAAGCATTTTGATGACCAGCTTTTGAGAGTCTTGCTTCATGAATGAACTTACATACCTTGTAAGTGATCGAAGTTCGTGATCATCCTTTTGCGATCATACAGAAAAGGATTCTGTAGCAATTGTTAGTGGTATGACTGGTATAATGGCACAGATCACACTTTTGCTTGGGTTTGTTGTTGGATTTTGACTTTGAGGAACTAGAGGATGCTGACTTAGTTTCCTTGATTGAATCAGGAGCTTTTTCGATGTATTCCATCTTATCAGTCGCTTCCTCACAAGTTCATCGATTCTGAATTTGATCAATTCGTGGGGATGAAGATGTGGAAGTATCAGTGGGAGTAGACTCTTGTTGGATTTGTTTGTTGGTCTTTTCAGGATGGTTCTACCAAGTCCAGACCTTTCTTTTGGTGAATGAGGATTGAATTGTAAAGGAGTAAGCTCAAAGCTTGGTGCAGCACCCTAAAGAGGTTTCAGGGGTGGAATCTGCTTGAGATTCGGACTTCGAGATGTGTTCAGTACCACTGGGCACATCGGGAAGTCTAGCATGCTCTTTAGAGCTTGGCTTTCGAGCTCCGATATTTTCGAATCGAAATTTGGAAGCTTACTCTCAGGGTTAACCCGTTCAATCCAATCACTGGGCTTGGGAATAGTCAACATATTGGTAATCATGCCACCAGACACAAATGGCTTTGGACTCTGGTCTTTGTTGTGAGAGTCAGGGAGATGATCTTCACTTATGACTCTCTTTTTGCTCTTGGGGCTCCCACAACATCAAATACCCTTGGATTCTTAGCAGTACAACTTTCAATGATATCTTTTTCCTTTTTAAGTTCATCTTGAAGAGCCTGATTTATTTTGACTAGTTCAGTGTTTTGAATTTGCAAAGTGACGCCTCAAGCTTAGCTTATTTTAAAAGCAGTTCATCCCTACACTTGTTTAGTTCAAAACTTAGCTTGTTATATTTTGAAAAAGATTTAATCGTTGCTCTTCTACAAACTTAAGGTCAACATTGATATAGTTCATATAAGATCGCCAATCGAGTCATCATCCATAGAAAGTAAAATATTTACCTTCTTCATTGTGATGTTGACCTATTCTCTATTCTTGGCATGATTTTTCCCAACAGCTAGCTTGTCCTCTTCTGAAAGAGCCATCAGTGCACTGACTTACACCATTTCATCGTCGAGGAGGACTCGTCATCCCGGTCGAAGACTTCAAAGCAACTAGGCCCTTGTTTTTACCCTGCACGCATTTAACAGTTGTTTGTTGTTTCGAGGGAGTGGCCTCAAGTAGTGCTAGCTTGGCTTTGACTTTCCTGTACTTAGCTTCAAATTCAACAGTTTTACTTTGATCAGATTTGTTTTGAAAATTTTGATGAGACCGATAGATTTTTGGTTGAAATTTGCTAAAGCCGAGGACCTGATTTGACCTCGATGGTTTGTAAGAGGGTTTGAAATTGTTTTGAAAAAGTCTTTGGCAAAATGACCTTTTTATGACACTTAAAACATTCAGTGTCCTCATTTGCTTTAGCATTGGAAAAAACTTTGTTTCTTTTATAAACCTCAGAGTTAGCAAGGAGTGTCCTTTCTGAAACTCGATGTTCAGGTCATTTAGGTACTCCTCACTTGATCTCTCATCAGGCTTATCATCTAAATTTTCCGAAAATCATGAACCACACTGTTAGAATAAAAGCAGTAGAGATAGGTGATGAAGTGGTGGTCGGGGACTTCTTGACTTCTGAGACTTCTTCAAGTCGTGGTATCGTTTGTTGACGAGGTTTTCCTCATAGACAAATTTCCCATATATTTCAGGAAGTTCAAGATTCTGGATATGATTAGCATTTCTAAGTCCCCTGAGAGAAATTCACCACTTCTCAGGGAGACTATTGACAAAACCAACATTGATTTCATGTTTGGACAATTTAACACCATCATTTGACAGTTCATTTAACAAAGTTTTGTAACGGGTGTAAGTTTGAGACAAAGTTTCGAGTCCTTAGCCCTGAAGGTGTTATACTCAAGTTTCAGGTCCATTATCATGTTTTCCTTGGTATTAGATGGACCTTCATGACTGTGGACCGGTCATCCCGGTTTGTTTAGTTGTACTACACTTATAACAGACTCCATAATATCATCAGGAAGACAAGATATGATGATACTTTTGAGCCTTTGTTCCTGGTTGACCACTCTCCTCTCATCCCGAGTCCACTGAGCTTCAGGTTTAGGTAAACCTTCAGCAGTCTTTGGGACAAATGGACCTTCATTAATACACTTTATGTAGTAAGGTTCCATCCCAGTCAAATAGCAAAGCATTCGCTTTTCCATTTGTTAAATTTACCAACTTCTAGTCGAGGGGCAACAGCTGAATAAGCTCCACCCTTTTTGTCGACAAGTTAGGGCACATCAATTTCGACCATTAGGATCACGATTTAAAAGCGTTTTTGGCGGCTTAAAAGAGGTTTTATAACCACTGCTCGATACCACTTGTTGTTCCCGTTTCACAATCGTATAAAAACAGTTAAAACAAATAAACAAACAGATTGTGAACAATGACTGAATTAATGTAAGTAAAAACACACTGATTAATTTTCAACGTTTATATCCTTGATTAGAAATGAATCGAAAGAATCGTTACCCAAGTACTTGCGGAATAGTACTTAGGATTGAAATGACAAAGTATGATCTCCTCACTAAGCTCAGGCTAAGCCTGAGCACAACTACAAAGGAACCACTGAGCTATCTCAGGGACAAAGTTGTATTTGGAGGAGAGAAAGATGGCTTGTGTGTGTTTTACAATTAGTTCACAAGCTTAAAATCTTCCACTCCAACTCTTATGCTATTTATACAAGTATGGTATTTAACTCTTTCCTAGAGGACAAACTGACAAGTTACAGAAGACAAAATACTGATGTATTTTGTCTCTGTTTACAAAGGCTATTTTGGGTAAGCGATGAGCAATGAGCATTTTGATTTTTAGTAGTCGTTTGGTAAAAGAGCGATGAGCTTTGCTATTTTTTAGAAATGCTCATTTTTTCAATGTTACTTTAAAAAGCTGTGAGCGATGTGCGATGAGTTGTGGCTACTGCTCACAGCTCACTGCTATTGTCCACTGCTACTACTCACCACTACTTTTTTTAAACACACCCTTAGGAAGCCTAGACCTGTAGTCTTTGTAGACTTGAAAGATCACATGCAGATTGAAGGTTGGGCACGTTTCTGTTAATAACATAAACCAGTTATTGGGTGATAATATAACTTTTAAACTAATTACATTTTTAAAGCTAGTGTCACAAAAAAATGATAGAATTACAATAGTAAACTGTGCTATAATAATTTCATTAAAATGACGTTTTGTAATTGTTTTTGTATTTATGTGAATGAATTACTCGTATTAGTTTATTAATGATGCCTACAGTTTCTTATTCTAATTGTTAGATGAGAGTACCAGTGAGAGCTCTTTCTATTAAAATGCTTATAGTTATGGGAAGAAGTCAGGTTACATGTCGACATAAGTGTTGTTTGGTAGCTAGACAGAGTTCCATGTTCCAAGTAAGAAAAGAGCATGATCTATTCCGTCAAATTGGTTAATTTAGTAGAACAAGAGAACTGATTTACAATTCTGTCACATGATAAACTTGTTTATGTACGTGACTATATTAGTATGTTAAGTTTGAATAGTACAAAAGTTCGGCAAAAGTTAATATGTAAACAATAGAAACACATGGATATGATCCTTGATTCTAGCTAAAAGAGATTATATAGAATTAGTAACTAATAAAATAAATGATTGGCAGTCGTTCCAGTTTTTCTTTCAGAAATTGCACCAACAAGGATACGTGGGGGTCTCAACATATTGTTTCAACTTAATGTCACAATCGGGATTCTTTTTGCCAACCTTGTGAATTACGGCACAGCAAAGTAAGTCTAAATTTCATATTTCACTTTCAAACATTTTAAAAGTATACTTGTTTTCTAATCAGTGTTGTTAGTCTTCAACATTTTGCAACAAACATGGACCTAATCCGTAAATTATTCACTTTTGTAGGATTAAACCCTGGGGGTGGAGACTCTCTCTAGGATTAGCTGGTATCCCGGCCTTGCTTCTAACGGTAGGTGCACTCTTGGTGGTCGACACGCCCAACAGTTTGATTGAACAAGGCAAATTAGAAGAAGGAAAAGCTGTGCTCAGAAAGATTCGTGGAATTGATAACATTGAACCAGAGTATTTAGAGCTTGTTGAAGCTAGTCGTATTTCTAAGGAAATTAAACACCTGTTGATGCATAATCTGGCGCGGGCAGGATTCAACGACTCTCCTTGGTCGTTAGTCGTCTTCTCGAGCCCTAGTAGACCTGTCAACAAAGAGAACCCGTTAGGAGTGGACCCGAGGCCGTAGCCCCGGGGTCCACCTCCGACGGTCAAGTTAGTATCGGCGTAGTGTAGCCAATATATCTTAGGGTTAGAGATAACATGTCATGTATATATAGGCATGGATTAGGGTTTAGATCGTAGAGTGGGCCGCATCTGCCGGGCCTGACCCATTCCTGGCCCAGTCCGGACCATACGTCCACAACACCCTTTCCGCAATCTTCTCCAACGTAGAAATCGCCCACAACTTGTTATCGCTGTAGCATTGCAGGTAAAATGTTGTTTCACAGTTACAATTACCATGTTATGATATATTCTTTCAAAAAATATAACTTGCCTTTTTCTTGTTTATGTAACAATTCTACCAACAATTTACTGGAATCAACGCAATCATGTTCTATGCCCCAGTACTTTTCAGTACATTAGGATTCAAGAACGATGCCTCGCTTTATTCAGCAGTCATTACGGGAGCTGTAAACGTCTTATCCACCGTTGTATCAATATACTCTGTAGACAAACTTGGCCGTCGGTTCCTTTTACTCCAAGCAGGAGTTCAAATGTTTTTGGCGCATGTTGTGATTGCAGTTATACTAGGACTCAAGGTTACCGACACTTGATCAATCTTGGCACTGGTTTCGCAGTCCTAGTCGTGATCATGATCTGCACTTTTGTTTCAGCATTTGCATGGTCATGGGGTCCATTAGGTTGGCTCATTCCTAGTGAGACATTCCCTCTTGAGACACGATCAGCAGGACAAAGTATAACAGTGTGCATTAACTTGGTGTTCACATTCATTATGGCACAAGCATTTCTATCCATGCTTTGTCATTTCAAATTTGGGATCTTCTTGTTCTTTGCGGGTTGGGTTCTTATCATGTCGATTTTCGTGTGGTTTTTGGTACCTGAAACGAAGAACATACCGATTGAAGAGATGACTGAAAGGGTGTGGAAGCAGCATTGGTTGTGGAAGAGGTTCATGGATGATGACGAATATTCGGAAGATGACTTAGCCAAGAAAAATGGCATAGCTAACAATGGTTTATAGATTTGATCAAGTGTTTTTGTTTGTGCAACATAGGAGAAAAAGGTTACATGGAAAACATTACATAAATAAAAATCGTGGAGTTTGTTTTAAGTAGTAATAGTTATGATTTTGTTTTGGTTTATTATTATAATCGGTAATCAGGTGTGGCTTAAAGGTAAAATAAATAAAGTTAAGGGCTTTAGGCTCCTGATTTTTCTAAGGCCCAAACTTTATTAAAGTTTTTTATATTAGAGTCAGTCACATCAGTTTTCCAGCCATCATATCTAGCTTCACGATTTTAAAAAGCCTGAAAAGTCCATGCTTATTAACAACGATATAATAATTGAGAATTTTGAGCATATTTTATTTTATATAGAGTAAATTACATGGTTCGTCCCTGTGGTTTGGGCGAAATCACTGCTCTCGTCACTCGATTTTTATTTTTGCATGGTTCGTCCTTATAATGAAGTTTTATAACATCGTTCGTCCTTATCAGTAACATGCTTCGTCCCTGTGGTTTGGAAGAAATCACTACACTCGTCCTTCGGCTTTTAGTGATAAGGACGGATGGTGTTATGAAACTTCATTATAATGATGAACCATGCAAAAATAAAAATCGAGGGACGAGAGTAGTGATTTTGCCCAAACCACAAGGACGAACCATGTAATTTACTTGGCCTACAATTTATAAAAAGCCCAAGCCTAATACTATATGTAAATAAAAATCAATGTGCAAGTCATTAAGCTAATTTTGTTACTGCATAAACCAAAATTATTGCTAAACTTCTTTTAGACGTCTGGTTTTCCTATTTTTATTTTTTTCATATTTATCTTTTTTTATTTTTATTGTTAATTTTTTTCCAAAAGAAATTATCTTCTTTGATCACTCAATTAGTTTCTCATCAATCTAACTAATAAAGACCAAAAACATAAAAGAACTAAAATATTAAAAAAAGAAATTAGATAAATTAGCTAATTTATCGATCGAGAATGGTATACTATGCAAAATTGGATTTTAAGACTTAATCCAAGATTTTACTTTCCATAGCCTTTTAGGGGATCTCGAGACGGAAGAGGGTCTAAGACGTTAAAAAAGTTAGAAAGATTAAATTATATAAACAGTTTTTTTGCAAATAACTTTAAAATTTAAGGCTTCGTTTTAAAATTTCGCTTTAGTCAGAGCTCTAGCCTCTAGGTGTGGTCTCCCTACCACCTCACCAAAGTGACATGGCACTTTCGTTGTGCCTCGCCCTCACACCGGGTGAATTCGTCATAGCTCGCCAAGAAGGAGCTCGTCGTCTGCACGACGAAGCAAGTTTTCGTCCTTTTTCGTTTTGTTTTGTCTATGGAGCGTTTGGTTTTTTTCAATAAACATAAACTTGTAATGTTTATATATTTGGTAATGTTTTATAACTTAGGAAGTGAAAATACATTAAACTTGTAATGTTTTATAAATTAGGAAGTGAAAATATATTAAATATAGAATTGAAAATACAAATTACATATTAATACAAACTACGATACAGAAATAAAAATGAATATACAAATTACAATGAAAAGTCTGAGTTATAACCCTCGTCGTAAAGATCATAACCCTCTGAAATCTTGCTCTCTTCATAATCGTTCTACAAAATGTCAAACAAGTTGTTCTTGCGGTATTCTGCTTCCCTTGCTTCCTGCTCCCTAAGAGCAGATTCCTCTCGTGTTGCGTTTTTTTATGTTTTTTTTTTCTTTTTTTTTAAACATCAGTTTATTGTTTGTTGTATGAAGCTTTTTACTCATCTATTATCTTAAAAAAAATTAAAGTTAGCTTAATGTTTTTTTTTTTTTGAAAGGCAAAATATATAAACCAACAAAGGGAACCAAAACAAAAGAAGGCATCCACTTTACAACAAGATGGTTACAAAAGTGGACCCAAAAAAGAAAGCATGCAACCAAAACACTACATATGCTAAAACAAATACATCACAAAAGCTAGAATTCTAAATTGCTAAGCCAATCACAAAGCCATCCTTGATGTCACTGTCTCAGGAAGAAATAGACCCACAAAAGTTGAAAACTCAGTCAAGGAGAACCAAATGATAATCAACTGCATTACATACAGCAAAACAAACAGACCCACAGAACCAGATCTTACTGCCATGCTGCACACACTACAGCAGCCACCGGAACACTGCATAAAACTTCATATTAGACTTTTTTAAAATTCCCATCATCAGACACAACATTTACCCGGATCAAAAAGTTAGCTTAATGTTGATATCTATTGAACAATAAACCGATTAACTTAATGTTGTTTTCGCAAAAGATTTAATGCTTTAGTAGTGACATTGAGAAAATCATGTAAACAGTTATGAAATTTTTTTTATAGCTGTTGTGAAAAACTTCCAGTCCAATCCATCTTTAATGATATGAAAGATTTGTTTGACATGAGAATTGGTGTTTAATTCATTCAAAATTAAAATTTATATAACGACAAAAGTTTAATGTATATCAAGCATTTTACTACTTCGTTTATCATTTAAAGAATTCTTTGAGCTAGCCGTCCATCGGGCAGACCTTGAATCTAATTGGGAGAAAAATCTTTTGGATCTATCTTATTTCCAAGACAAAGCCATTCTTGCACCAACACATGGGCAAGTTGACAAAGTTAATGACCAAATGATTTCCCAACTTAGTGGCAGAGAGAAAGTATATTATAGTTCGGATACAGTCATAGATTTAGATTTGGATTTTAATCATATCAAGGATATGTACTCTACAGATTTTTTGAATACAATCAAAATGTCTGGACTTCCACACAATAAATTAGTTTTGAAGATTGGCACTCCGGTTATGTGTATGCGGAACATTGATCAACGAGATGAATTGTGTAATGGAACCAGGTTACAAGTATTGAGAATGAGAACCAATAACATTGAGACAAAAATGTGACAACTCGTAATTTCAGGTCATTTCTCAAACTTTGAAAATTTCACTATTCACCTCGGGAATTTACTATTCATTGGTTACTATTCATCATTTTACTATTCATAATTTTTGAAGTCGATTTGATATTTTGAAAGAGTATTTCAAAATTTTACTATTCACGAAACACTATTCATTCCCGAAGAAAAATCACTATTCATGATTCACTATTCATCATTTTCGTAAACTAGGTTTACGAATATCAAGTACGCGTAACCTTGAGGGTTAAGCTGCGTATTCATGGAACATCATTGAAAACATTTCATATAGACTAGAGTTAGTCTACATATCATCAGTAACATCATCTCCGTATTAATTTATGCACGGGTTTGCATATTTCATTAACGCGTATTTATTTATTAAATAAACGCTATCGCACGATCATTTATTTTGAATAATTGATCCGACACTTTCAACAATTATCCTAATATATTTTTATACTCATTTTAAGACTATAAAAATTATATTATTAATTTACCCGATGTTTTAAATTTATTTTGTATATAAATTGTTATATATTTATATTTACAACGGTTTTCGTAAATTCAACTCGATAATTATTTATTCACTCAATTCTTGCGAGAAATGTATTTTTATAATTTTTATGACTTCGATATATTTTATTTTGTTCCGTTAAAATCGATTTCTAGCTAACGCTACACTTAATAATTAATTTTATGTATAAACTACACATGATACTTACACTTAAATACATTTAACTTCAAAACCCATCAACCCTTTACCCAAACCACCCTTGGCCGCCCCCCCCACCCATGACTCACCATTTATTTTGTAAATATCTTACTAAATGTACACATACACCATTTATATTAGATATTTGCTTATTATACAATATATACTAGATATTATCTTCCATAACACATAGTTACACATTTTCAAGGTGAAAACTAAATCAAAACCTCTCCTCCCTTTTGTGAAGAACCGGCCAAGGCAAGGAAACCAAGCAAGAAACATAAATTTTTCAAGACCAAGTGATTAACAACTCTAGTATTACTTCTATTTTAAGGTTTTGCAATAAAAACCTAGGAGTATTTAGGAAACCTAGTTACTTAAACCTCATCATATAACTAGTAAGCTTTTCATGATCTTTACTAATCTTTCATAATCTTACTTGAGTTATTTTTATCATCCTAGTACAAATCATGCAAGTATTACGTGATTCATACCACTTTTAAGTGTTTTTAATACTTATAATGAGTTTTAATAATCCTATAATTAATCCCTTGAAACATATCATTGTTGATGATGTTTAGGAACCCATGACACCCTAATAAGGTTTACGGTAGGTTTAGAAAAGATTTGGTGTTAATTTTAGGTGATTGAAACTAGTATTACGCAAGAAAAATCATTTTCGACAACTTTAGATTGTGGTCTGATCGTTTTTGCAAAATATGGAAAATTTAGCAGGTCATGAAGTATTTTGGGTTATATTTACATAAAATATACGTTAAAACGAAACCGTGGTCGCTTAAACGGGTTAAAACGGATTTATAATGAAGGAGATACGCTATTTTCAAGTTTAGCGGCAAAAACTATATTTTCTGAAAAATGGTAAGCTGTTAAGAGTTATTTATAGGGCAAAAACGAGTTTTAAACCTTATCTAAATGAGTCGATTTGTCCAAAATATATTAGTATACTTTAACACGAAACCAAGGATATATAAAACGTAGAAAACGGACTTATAACGACTAAGCTATACACATTTTAAATAGGGATATTGTAACTATTTTATACAAGTATAACACTTATATATTTTTACTAGACCAAAGTGGTCATCGCTAGTGACCATGTTTGGAGTCATTTTTCATATCGATAGAATAGTTTTGAGAAAACGATGTATTTAAGTAAAAGTAAGTTCACCTAGCCTATTTTCCAAAATGTTCAACCGTTTGTCAAACGGAGTTGTAACGAATAATATTTGGTCACTCAAACTTTGCCGAAAACTAACCTTAAACAATATTTTTAGTCCGACTACCCTACTTCACATACATTTTTCTCCATGATCGAGACCTCTATGATCAAAAGTTAAATTATAAGACTTTTAGATAATGTGACAAGCTTTCCAAAACCATTGAGTTTGTTTCCTAACACTCGATATTCACTATTTTACGACTAGCTTTTCGAGGCCATTTAGTCACTTTCATGAATTGTCAAATTATATTGTTTTACGACGAAAAGCTATAATTTCTTAATAAATCACTAAATGACTATCGTAGGATATCATTTCAACGTAAGTACTTGTAAAGTAATTTATAACTTGACAATACGTTATAAACTTATTTTTCGACGATAAACTTTATTTTCAAAAATGCACAAGTGGTATGGATATCATATGAGTTTGCATGCATAACATTATATCATGACTTATATTAGATCATATCATTCATAATAGGTCACGGTTAGAGATTGCGCCTCATTTCAGTGTACTCACTTTTTCCATCACATCATTGTACCAAGTGAGTTTTCATAGCCCCGTCTTTCAAGTTTATACTTATTTTCAAACCTACGGGGGAGAATACATTGCACATCATTTTTATTACGATACCAAGTATATAAAATTCATTACATTGCTTAAGTTACCTCATTGCCAATTGAATGTCCCCATTTCATAATCATGAACCATTAATTCCGGAAGAAGCGATGGTAAGTGAATAGATCTATTGAGGGTGACTCCTCCATCCGGGTTGGTGGATTCCAACTGGTCAAACGGATGCATTTCATTTAATATCGTAATTTGAGTTTTTTGGCAAAACACTCTGTTGGGGCGAACATCATGATCAGTCTAGCTTCGGTGTCATGTGCTTATAGCAATTGTAACATTTTTATGTGGCATATTTGTCATACATGGCCTATACTTGTGGTAGTCGTATAAAACATTTTCATAAACTCTATGAACTCACTCAACCTTTGTGTTGACACTTTTAGCAATGTATTTTCAGGTATCTAAGGCATATACTTCATGGCATGCATAAGGACTTATCATAGAGTCGCGGTGACGACGCGTCTCTCATGGGTTTTAAGCACTTTAAAACATCGTTTGGATTGTAACAAACTTATTTCCGCAAATGTTGACTAACTTTTGGGACCTATCTTTTGTAAACTCTGAATGTTTTATTATATCAAACGATGTGTTTTCCAAACGGCACTTTAGGTCGTTCAATATAACTGTAATTGTGATGCTATGGCAGTCATCCCCCAGGAATTCCATTCCGCTGCAAAACATGTATTTTGGGGGTGTGACAGATTGGCATCAGAGCAAGAGTTATAGAGAACTAGGTTGTATCATTGACCCTAGACTATAACTACATCATCATAGCATCTCATCATTTCATCATAAGTGCATAGTCACTATACATGCGGTTTTATACGCACATTATGCGGGTTATTTACTTTCATTTCAAATCGATTGTCACATTAATGTATTCAGATACCCATCCCATCATACTCACATCAAACTCTGACATGGAGGATACCTTGTCATTCCCTACTATAGTTTTAACATCAGTTGACTCTACACCAGACTCACCACACATATTATCCGATGTGGAGACTGAACCCTTTGAGGAGGGCGAAGTTGCACCTACACCATCACGATCACCATTGATTCACCGTAGGATCAGGACAGTTTCTATCATTCTGTCGGGACAGATCATACCATTTGGTAGGACTTATAGGCTTAGTCCTAATGGACCTATTAGGATGCTTACTACAAGGAAGAGAATACATTCTCTTACCCTCATTATTAGATCACCTGCTACTCATGTAATACAACCACCATCAGCTAGTCATACCACTATTAGTCGTCCAATAGTGCATACTCTAGCTTTACCTCCGAAACGTCGCAAGAAAACACGAAAGAGAGTAGCATTTCATTCACCATTATCTCCTAACTTACCACTAGGATTTCCATCATCATCATCATTATCATCTAGAGCACCATCCGTGCCATCACATCTCATAGACGATACTCATACACCTGACTTGCAGCTTGGGAAACGTGCATGATTTGACACACCATTACCATATATCACTAAAACTATAGACACTACACCATCTTATAGGTTTGAGGACTGTGAGAGTTTCAAAGTTGTTGCTGCTAGACAGCCTACTGCTCCTACACTTGAGACATGATTAGACCATCAACAAGAACAGATAATAAGTACCTTTCTATCTAATGTAATCCTTATCATTTATTATCTCCACGATAATCACAACCTTTGTTTATTTCATTCCCTATTCCAATTGCCCAATCTTCAATCATTTCGCAACGACATACCACTATCTTACTAGGGTTTTGGGCAACTTTATTCTTGACTAATTAGGAGACTATTACCATTCTATGAGGTTCTCCCATGTATCCTACAAACCATTCAACAAATCTTATTTCAAGTTATTTTGCTACCACTTTATGAAATTATTTCACATAATTTTATTTCAAGCTATTTTACCACCATCTTAGGAAAGTTGTTTCACAAAGTTCTAAAACAAGTTGTTTTGTTACCACCCTATAAATTGATTTTCAGTCATTTTATCAACTATTTACTACCATTACGCGAAACGATTTTCATGTTACTCTGAAAAATTGTTTGAGCCATTATCTTACAAAACACCACGTTGAATACCATCGAAAACTTCGGAGAAACATAATACCATTTCAACAAAACCAAGCATCACATCATTTTTCCTCGATTATACATAGCCTGATCACCTATGTATAATTCAGGAAGGATTATGTCATGAAAGAAACAAGCATTATTTCAAACTTCCTAAAACGATCTTCATTCAAAAGCAAAGCTTTGTAATCAGATAAATTGTTCATAAACATTTCTTTTGATAACACTCTATAGATACCTACGCCATTCATCACTCACTCAACCGATAAGTTGAAATTTTACCAGTGACCTTTTTAGGAAAGACTTTCCATACCATCTATGAGGAGGATTCCTCGATACAAGAAAACAATGAAATGATTTCAGAAATACCAACAAGGACTAGAAGTATGTAGTAAGATGTTTCAAAACTCAACAAAAATCTAAAGACATCATGAGACATTCCGAACCACTATCTTTGGACTAGAAGCCAAATTATATCATTTCAAAAGCATCAGCTGGACCGAGTTACAAGATTTAGTACAAAGCAAATACCCACTAAGTAACACTATAGAGATAAACCAAGTCTCCTAACTGAGACTACAGAACATTTAATTAAACATGGCCTCAACGATATGTGAACTTCCCTACAATGAGTTTCCTTCAAAGGATAATTGAGTTAAATTAAGGTTATCGATATAAACTTCCCCTAAGGCATTGTGTTCCCTAGAAATTCCAGATAACCTCACTTTCATATCAAGAGATGCAACAGGTCTGAATATATCGGACAATCGATGACTCTCCATTTACAAGTGAAATCAGAACAAACATTCTTCGACATAGTATGAGCTGATATTTAAGTTTTTGCTAGCATGATAACAATCTCAGTGATGAGCTATTTTTAGAAGCACTCAATATCGGAACAAATCTTGAAAATCAACCACCACACCACATCACCTAAATATTTAAGGTTTTGTGACTTGACAACATATAGCGTGGAAATATTTCGATAAGAGAAATTAGGAGAGACACCATCAAACAATAAACATTTTAGTAATGGAGATTAAGCACCTTAGGCAAGGAAGACTCAAGTCATGATATTCGCTAGAACTAGAAACATGAGGAATCACAACTGTTACCCATTATCTATTCTTTTCAATAATGTCCTTATTGACAGACTTGATATTTTGAAATTTAGCACGAAACACGTGGTATCAATTTCAATTATACCTAATATAAGGTAGCCGATTCACCTTAGACTTCTGACAATTATTTCAAGATTCCCATGGAACCTACTAAGACATGAGTACCGCCTATTATCCTCAGCTCAATGGTCAGAGCGAGAGAATAATTCAAACATTAGAAGATAATAAAGATATACCCAAAGCATGTATGATTTTTTGGAAATTATTAGGCAAATCTTTCTTCATCGAACAAGTTCCCTTATAACAATAGTTATCACATGAACATACTGACTGCACCATTTGAGGCACTCTATGGTTGAGGTGTCAATCACTTATTCACGGGTCAAAATCAGGAAAGTCCAATTCACTAGTCCGTAACTTATTCATGAAACAACAAAGAAATCGTACAGATCAAGAATCGGTTACAAGCAACAACAAATAGATAGAAAAACTACGTCGATATACGACGCAAAATATTGGAAATGTGTTCCATAAGTCACAAACCATTAGAATTTCAAGTTGACACAGTGTTATGTTGAAAGTCTCGCCTTGGAAAGGCGTGGTACGATTCAGAAAAAACTCGGGAAGACCCGATGCGACTCAAAATATCCTCACCTTTTCACCGATAACACCATAGAACCCAACAAGGACTGAATTCAGGGATTGAATTCCTTTTTGGGTGGGCGTGTTAATACAAATAAACCGTAAAAACGTTTATTAATATTTTGCGATCTCTTTGTGTTTTGTTGATAACAAATATAATGTTATCTTAAGTATAATTATAAGGATACATGTTATTTTTGTAAAGCATTTACATATAGCCATTTAAATACAAAAATGTAGTAATTAAGCATTTGTTGTAATAGTTTATTAGGATGGGTAAAAACCATAACCCATGGACCATAACCCATGGATCTTAACCCATACCCAAGTTGGCTAGATACAATGTATACTTAGATACATTGAATCTAAAGAAAACCCATGGACCAACCCATAACCCATGACCCATAACAAAAAAACCTATGGGCAAAGAGGAGCGTTCCACGGATCCCTAGGATTACACTAGACGGATCCCAAGTGGAAGGGATCCGTGGGATCCAGAGAACAATGAAGATTTTTGCCTATAAATAGAGAGCCATTTCTTTATTCTAACTCACCCCTCTTCTTACTAAATCTCTCATATACTCTCATTCTCTTCTAACATATAGATCACTTAATCTAGAGAGTTGTTCTTCTTTCTTTCTATTTGTGATCCTCATATAGGTCCTTCTCTAAGGCGAGATCACGAGCATTCTACAAGTCATCCAAGCAAGGGGTCCTTGATTGATTTGTCACTCCGCAAGATTTATGTAGCAAAGATCTTGTATTTGATATTTCACATACTTGTTGTGTAATAGTCGTGTTGGTTTGGTCCACCGTGCTACGGACTCGGTATTTAGCTTTGTACCGGAAAACGTGTAAGCAACGTTGTGAAGGCTTCTCCGCCAAGTGAAGGAGTTTGTTGACATAGTGCTTGAACTCTCGAGTAGGTGACTCGGGGAGTGGAGTAGGGCAAGGAAGGTGTCCTTGTAGCCGAACCACTATACATCGGTTGTGTCTTTTCTTTCCCTTCGCTTTACTTTATTTACTTTCTTTATCATTAGATCTATACTTTCTCTACATCCATAAGATCTCACATATTAACGAATCTAAAAGTTTTTGAAACTAACTTAAAATCGGCAAAACTATTCAACCCCCTTCTAGTTTTCCACAATTGGCATCAAGAGCTAAGTTTTCTAAAAGTTTTAAAATAAAATTGTATTTTAAAAACTTTTCGATTACTATGGGTTCTGAAAATTATAAGGAAGGGCAATCTATGCAACGACCACCACTACTTGAAACTAATGGTTTTATATATTGGAAAAATAGATTCGAAACATATGTGAAATCTAAAGATATTGATCTTTGGTACATTATTGTTGAAGGCGACTTTGAGGCTACCTCAAATGATGATAAAGGAAATATAGTTAACATACCTCATGATAAATTAAGTGATGAATTGAAGAAAAAGCTTTCTAAAAATAGTGAAGCAAAAATGGTTTTATATAATGCTTTACCCAAAAAGGAATTTGAAAGAATTTCTATGCTTAAAACCTCTAAAGAAATTTGGAATTCTTTAGTTGTAACTCATCAAGGCAACCAACAAGTTAAAAATAATAAAATTGATTTATTTGTTCAACAATATGAACAATTTTCAATATCGGATGAGGAAACTATAGATCATTCATTTGCTAACTTTAATACTATTATTACATCTTTACAAGCACTTGATGAATCTTTTTCTAGCCGTAACCATGTTAGGAGATATCTAAGAGCACTTCCATCGAAGTGGAGATCCAAGGTGACGGCGATCGAAGAGTCAAAAGATTTGACAATCCTTACTCTCGACGAACTCATAGGCAACCTAAAAGTCTACGATCTTGTCCTCGCTAAAGACTCAAGCCTCAAAGGTGAAAGAGAAACACAAATCTCTTGCCCTTAAAGCCAAAAAGGCTTCAAGCGATGAAGAGAACTCCTCTTCAAGTAGTGACGACGAGGAGTACGCCATGGCGGTAAGGGACTTTAAAAAGTTCTTTAGAAGAAAGGGAAGATACGTCAAACAACCGTATGACGATAAGAAAGGCTTTCGGAAAAGCAAAGAGGACGAGAAGCCAAAAGATGATCGTACTTGCTTTAAATGTGGGGACCCAAACCACTTTATTAGTAAGTGTCCCAAATGGGATGATCAAAAGGCGTTCGTGAGCGGCACGTGGGGAATGAGCGACGAGGAGGACGAAGAAATTTGTCTCATGGCAAATGACGAGGTATGTCACGAATACTATAGTAGCTCATCACTTGATGACGACTCATTGCATAATGAATATGATAAACTATGCAATATTAGCTTAAAACTAGTTAACAAAAACAAGCTTTTAAAGAGTCAAAACCAACGTTTAGACAAAGAAGTCATAGAACTAAAAGCAAAACTAAAACGTTTGGAAAAGGGTAAAATAGCAAGTGGTGAATGTGAACTTTGCATTCAACTTCAAACACTAGTTGATCATCTAGATTCTAAAATTGCTAGAATGAGTACGAACACTTTAGATACGATATTAGATGGTGTTAAAACCGGCAACAACCAAAAAGGTTTAGGTGTTCAACAACTTGATCCATCAACTAGTGAAAATAAAGAAACAAAATTTGTTAGGGCACTAGAAAAACCAGCCACTGTTGTGGCGGATCCCATGGATCCCTTGATAAGGGAACCGGCTATGATCCGTGGATCTGCTGTAGCAAACAGTAGCAATAACGTAGCTTCTTCATCTAGAACTGAGTTTGTTATAGTTAATAGGAAGAAACCAACTCATGTCACCACTAGACAACCACCTCCAAAATATAATCCTACTTTTGCAAGAAACAAAGCTCCATCTTTTTCAAAACCTAATTTATTTAGGAGACCTAATAACGTTTACCCGAAAAGTAACCATCAAATGGGATGGAATCCAAATATGCAAAACGGTTTTCCTTTTCAAAACTTTGCTCCATGGAATGCATACTCATCTTATCCATACATGTCTAACATGAATGGAATGTTTAACACTAATGGACCCATGAACAAATGGGGACCAAACTTTTGAGTTTATTATTGTTTTAGGTGTGCTTAAAGGTCGACCTAGACCCCGATGAATGGGTCAAGGATAGCGGGTGCACGAGGCATATGACCGGCAATAGGGATCTATTCTCCACATATGAATCCGTAAATGGAGGTAATGTGGTGTTTGGAAATAGCAAAAGTAGAATCACCGGTAAAGGTACGATTTCTAACAAATCTCTAACCATTAACGATGTGTGTCACGTAGAAAACCTAAACTTTAACCTCTTAAGTATAGGACAAATATGTGATAAAAAGTGCAATGTACTTTTACCAAACCGTAGTAAGATACTAAAAATGGCATAACCATAGGAAGAGGAATTAGGAAACATGGAGTCTATGTCATTAAAATCGGTAATGAACCTAAAGACAAACTATGTCTTACCTCTATGGATGATACTTTGACCTTATGGCATCGAAGATTGGGTCACGCCAACATGCGACTTCTTCAATCGCTATCATCCAAAGATCTAGTAAGAGATCTACCTAAGTTAAAATATGAACATCACTTTTGTGATGCTTGTAATGTAGGAAAACAAGCTCATTCTAGTCATAAAGCTAAAAACATGGTCTCTACAACTAGGTGTCTAGAATTACTACATATGGATTTATTTGGTCCATCCGCTATCCAAAGTTATGGAGGCAACTACTATACTTTGGTCATAGTGGATGACTATTCTAGATATACATGGACAAAATTCTTAAAGAACAAAACGGAAACCTTTAATTATTTTGAAATATTAAGCAAAAAGATCCAAAGACAACTAGGAAGTCCCATAGTGTCTATTAGGACGGATCATGGTAGGGAATTCGATAATGAAGTGCAATTCGGAGCTTTTTGTGACGCTAATGGTATTACTCACAACTTCTCGGCTCCACGCACTCCACAATCGAATGGGGTAGTAGAAAGAAAGAATAGAACCCTACAAGAAATGAGTCGAACCATGCTTAATGAACAATCCATACCTCAAAAGTTTTGGTGTAATGCCGTTGATACTTCAACGTACATACTCAATCGAGTCTTAATTAGACCAATCTTAGGAAAAACTCCATATGAGTTACTTCGAGGCAAAAAGCCTACGTTAAATCACTTTAGAGTCTTTGGTAGTAAATGTTTTATTCTTAACACTAAAGATTACCTTACAAAATTTGATCCTAAATCAACCGAAGGTATCTTTTTAGGTTACTCGCCAAATAGCAAAGCTTACGTCATATTAAACAAAGAAACAATGAAGGTAGAAGAGTCATTAAATATAAAATTTGATGAAAGTCCACCCAAACCCTCTCCACCTCTTGTCGATGACGAGATTATAGAAAGTGAAGCTATAGTAATAAAGAAAAAGATAAGTGAAGAAGAAGAACCTCTAAGTGATGAAATAATAAACATTAAAGAGTCCAAAGATCACCCCGTAGATAAAGTCATAGGAAAGCTAAACGAACGAACATTAAGGTCTCAAGTTCAAAACCAAAGTAGCTTGTTTTGTTTCGTTTCAACCTTAGAACCTAAGAATACACAAGAAGCCATAAAAGATGAAAGTTGGGTAATGGCTATGCAAGAAGAACTAAATCAATTTGTTTCTAATGATGTTTGGACACTTGTCCCTCCACCTAGTAATCAAACCATAATAGGAACCAAATGGGTTTATAAAAACAAATTAGATGCAAACGAAGTAGTGTCTAGGAACAAGGCTAGACTCGTTGCTCAAGGGTATAACCAACAAGAGGGAATAGACTTTGATGAGACCTACGCCCCCATGGCTAGATTAGAGTCTATAAGAATACTTCTTGCGTATGCTTGTGCTAATGATCTAAAGCTTTATCAAATGGATGTCAAAAGCGCTTTTCTAAATGGTTTCATTAATGAAGAAGTATATGTAGCTCAACCTCCAGGCTTCATTGATTTTGAAAACCCAAACATGTGTATAAATTAAAGAAAGCCCTTTACGGTCTTAAACAAGCTCCAAAAGCTTGGTATGATAGACTCAAGTCATTTCTAGTTAAACACAACTATACCATGGGGTTAGTTGACAACACACTTTTTACTAAGAAAAGAGAGTCACATATAATCATAGTACAAATATATGTAGATGATATTATATTCGGATCCACTTGTCAAGACATGTGTGATGATTTCTCTAAGATCATGCATGACGAGTTCGAGATGAGTATGATGGGAGAACTTAGTTTCTTTCTTGGTCTACAAATAAAACAAGTAGAAGATGGTATCTTCTTCAATCAATCTAAATACATCAAGGAGATGTTAAAGAAATTCGGTCTAGAAGAGTCGAAACCAATTAGGACTCCAATGTCATCCGACACCAAACTCACAAAAGATGAAGACGACGAATCCGTAGATAATACTAAATATCGTGGCATGATAGGTAGCCTTCTCTACCTCACGGCAAGTAGGCCGGATATCATGTTTAGTGTTTGCTTATATGCTAGGTTTCAAGAAGACCCTAAAACATCACACCTAGAAGCCGGAAAAAGGATATTTAGATATATTAAGGGTACAACACAATTAGGATTATGGTATCCTAAGGGCATGGGAGTAGAAATAATTGTATATGCAGATTGACCATGCGGTGATTACGTTGATAGAAAAAGTACAAGTGGGGTATGTACTTTCATGGGATGTTGCTTAACATCTTGGTTTCCTAACGGCACTAGCAATATCAAAAACCGAAGCCGAGTACGTCTCCGCCGTCAAAGCATGCCAACAAGCACTATGGATGAAACAAGCATTAGTCGACTACGACATTCATCTAAGAGACATAGCCATCCTATGTGACAACAAAGGTGCCATCGAATTAAGCAAGAATCCGGTATTGCACTCTCGCACAAAGCATATAGAGATTCGTCATCACTTCCTAAGAGACAATGTTCAAAAGGGGAACATCGCTATTGAGAAGGTAGCATCCGAAGACAACATAGCCGACGTCCTCACCAAACCGTTGAAGCGGGAACAATTCAACCTACTTCGTCTTGGTCTTGGTCTAATGGAACAAACGTCGTAACTTATTTGACTCTATAAGGTATGTAAACACTAGCCTTCTTCTTTCTGAGTCTAGGATTTCTATTTCATGCACAACTCACAAACAATACGGGAATTTTCAAAACCCAAGATAAGTTTTCCACTTATAGCTCTCTTATTTTTTTTAAACACACATACACATTTTCAAAGAAAACCTCTTTTTGTTTTCTAAAAGGATGATACCTTCCCGTATCTATTTCACAAAAGCAATTTCTCACGACTAGGACAAATTGCTTTTTTCATTATTAATACAAAGTAAAAACCCGTTTTCATTGCATCTCATGTCTTTTGAATGCTAAAGGGAACACATAACTAATATGTGTTTTCGGGTACATTCATTTAAGCCACAATGAATTAGGAGCATTGATAACACTAAATTACGTACTTATGTACTAAATAAGTGTTTTCGGGTTATCTCAATAGGATACTTTTTCTACTTCTAGTTTATTTTCTATTTCCTTTTAGGGGTCGAGATAACCGCAACTCCAAATAGTTTGCATGTAGACACAGACTAGGCAAAAATGTTTCCAAAAGGAAAATTTTGTGCTGCTTGGATCACCAGACCCACGGATCCCAGCCTTCATGCTGGACGGATCCCTCAAGGGAAGGATCCGTGAAACAGAAGCTGTTTTTACCTTCTATTTTTTCACTTTGGATGAAAAATCCACATTTGTTTTATTTTAGGGAGTATGCTCTTTAATGCTTGTGTTCTCATGATCATATGTCTTAAATTCATATCTAATCATTAGATTTTAATCCACATTTTGGGTCAAGCATTCATTACAATGATTTGTTCTTCTATATATAGAACTCTCAAAATGCTTGCATAATCCATCTCATCCTCACAAACACAATACACCATGTCATCCACAAACCCTTTAAATGAATCACCTAGTAGAAACAAACATCTTCATGATACCCAAACCTTTGTGCTACCACCATCCAAAATACCACAATCAAACTCTAGGATATCCACACGGATTAGTATCCGATCTTGTTGCTTAGCAAAACCAACCTCAAATGGTTCATCCTCAACAAATAACTCACCACAAGATGCTTCCCTTATAGCACCTCCCTCATCACCAACAAGTACACCAACTTCATCACCACCTAAAGTCACTCTTTTGGAACTCCTTAAGACTCCAACAAGATCTAAACAACCTAAACAAAAAGAAATAGTCTTTTCAACACCCCCCACATCTCCAAATACTATTTTTCAAGATCTTGAAACATCACCACCATTAGCTCCCATCACATTACAAGAACATCTAGGTTCTTTTCCACCACCACTTACAAACATTCCGAATGTTAATCCATATTTTCCTATTTTTCCACCACATCTTCCGCATAACTCAAATCAAAACAACCCGGAAAACTTCCGCACTCATTACCCACATCATTTACATTGTGAACATTGCCAATCCACTAGGGAAATCGCAATAGAAGTTAGGGAAGAAATGCGTTTCATACTCAACCTCATCCTTGATCGCATCAATACCATCACTCATCAAAACCTCCATCCATAACCTTATGCAAGCATGGAAGGAGTCACTACTACTATTTTCTATCTTTAGTAATTTTTTTTTCCGTTTGAAGTCATTTCAAGAACAAGTCTTGTTCTTATTTTTACATGCTTGTAGGTGGCATAAAAACCACTACACTTTGTTGTTTTATTACAAGGCCTTGTTTACATACCTTGGCTCCCAATCTTGATTCTCGGCAATCACAAGATTATTTAAGCATGTTACTAACCTTTCTTTTTGTAGGATTTTTATTTTTCTTCACTTGACGCCCCAAATAAGGGGGAGCTACCGTCAAGGGGGAGTTAGCGATACGTGGACTATTTTTTTTCCCACACTTTTATGTTTATTTCTTCCAAGGGTTAACTTTTTGTTTCGACAAAAAGGGGTAGAAGAAGTAAAACTTAGGGGCTTTCAAAACTTACATCTATTCTTAAGTTTTACTCATCATAACATTATGTTTTGTCATCAACAAAAAGGGGGAGATTGTTAATACAAATAAACCGTAAAAACGTTTATTAATATTTTGCGATCTCTTTGTGTTTTGTTAATAACAAATATAATGTTATCTTAAGTATAATTATAAGGATACATGTTATTTTTGTAAAGCATTTACATATAGCCATTTAAATACAAAAATGTAGTAATTAAGCATTTGTTGTAATAGTTTATTAGGATGGGTAAAAACCATAACCCATGTACCATAACCCATGGATCTTAACCCATACCCAAGTTGGCTAGATACAATGTATACTTAGATATATTGAATCTAAAGAAAACCCATGGACCAACCTATAACCCATGACCCATAACCAAAAAACCCATGGGCAAAGAGGAGCGTTCCACGGATCCCTAGGATTACACTAGACGGATCCCAAGTGGAAGGGATCCGTGGGATCCGGGGAACAGTGAAGATTTTTGCCTATAAATAGATAGCCATTTCTTCATTCTAACTCACCCCTCTTCTTACTAAATCTCTCATACACTCTCATTCTCTTCTAACATATAGATCACTTGATCTAGAGAGTTGTTCTTCTTTCTTTCTATTTGTGATCCTCATATAGGTCCTTCTCTAAGGCGAGATCACGAGCATTCTACAAGTCATCCAAGCAAGGGGTCCTTGATTGATTTATCACTCCGCAAGATTTCAGTAGCAAAGATCTTGTATTTGATATTTCACATACTTGTTGTGTAATAGTCGTGTTGGTTTGGTCCACCGTGCTACGGACTCGGTATTTAGCTTTGTACCAGAAAAAGTGTAAGCAACGTTGTGAAGGCTTCTCCGCCAAGTGAAGGAGTTTGTTGACATAGTGCTTGAACTCTCGAGTAGGTGACTCGGGGAGTGGAATAGGGCAAGGAAGGTGTCCTTGTAGCCGAACCACTATACATCGGTTGTGTCTTTTCTTTCCCTTCGCTTTACTTTATTTACTTGCTTTATCATTAGATCTATACTTTCTCTACATCCATAAGATCTCACATATTAACGAATCTAAAAGTTTTTGAAACTAACTTAAAATCGGCAAAACTATTCAACCCCCCCCCCTTCTAGCTTTCTACAGGGCGAATGTGATAACTCGTAATTTCAGGTCATTTCTCAAACTTTGAAAATTTCACTATTCACCTTGGGAATTTACTATTCACTGGTTACTATTCATCATTTTACTATTCATCGTTTTTGAAATTGATTTGATATTTTGAAAGAGTATTTCAAAATTTTACTATTCACGAAACACTATTCATTCCCGAAGAAAAATCACTATTCATGATTTACTATTCATCATTTTTCGTAAACTAGGTTTACGAGTATCAAATACGCGTAACCTTGAGGGTTAAGCTGCGTATTCATGAAACATCATTGAAAATATTTCATATAGACTAGAGTTAGTCTACATATCATCAGTAACATCATCTCCATATTAATTTATGCACGGGTTTGCATATTTCATTAAAGCGTATTTATTTATTAAATAAACGCTGTCGCACGATCATTTATTTAGAATAACTGATCCGACACTTCCAACAATTATCCTAATATATTTTTATACTCATTTTAAGACTATAAAAATTATATTATTAATTTACCCGATGTTTTAAATTTATTTTGTATATAAATTGTTATATATTTATATTTATGACGGTTTTCGTAAATTCAACTCGATAATTATTTATTCACTCAATTCTTGCTAGAAATGTATTTTTATAATTTTTATGACTTGGATATATTTTATTTTGTTCCGTTAAAATCGATTTCTAGCTAACGCTACACTTAATAATTAATTTTATGTATAAACTACACATGATACTTACACTTAAATACATTTAACTTCAAAACTCATCAACCCTTTACCCAAACCACCCTTGGCCGGCCACCCCCCCCCCCCCACCCATGACTCACCATTTATTTTGTAAATATCTTACTAAATGTACACATACACCATTTATATTAGATATTTGCTTATTATACAATATATACTAGATATTATCTTCCATAACACATAGTTACACATTTTCAAGGTGAAAACTAAATCAAAACCTCTCCTCCCTTTTGAGAAGAACCGGCCAAGGCAAGAAAACCAAGCAAGAAACATAAATTTTTCAAGACCAAGTGATTAACAACTCTAGTATTACTTCTATTTTAAGGTTTTGCAATAAAAACCTAGGAGTATTTAGGAAACCTGGTTACTTAAACCTCATCATATAACTAGTAATATTTTCATGATATTTACTAATATTTCATAATCTTACTTGAGTTATTTTTATCATCCTAGTACAAATCATGCAAGTATTATGTGATTCATACCACTTTTAAGTGTTTTTATTACTTATAATGTGTTTTAATCATCATATAATTAATCCCTTGAAACATATCATTATTGATGATGTTTAGGAACCCATGATACCCTAAGAAGGTGTATGGTAGGTTTAGAATAGATTTGGTGTTGATTTGAGGTGATTGAAACTAGTATTACGCAAGAAAAAACATTTTCGACAACTTTAGATTGTGGTCTGATCGTTTTTGCAAAATCTGGTAAATTCAGCAGGTCATGAAGTATATTGGGTTATATTTCCAGAAAATGTACTTTAAAACGAAACCGTGGTCGCCTGAACGGGTTAAAACGGATTTTATAACGAAGGAGATGCGCTATTTTCAAGTTTAGCGGCAAAAACTATATTTTCTGAAAAATGGTAAGCTGTTAAGAGTTATTTATAGGGCAAAAACGAGTTTTAAACCTTATCTAAATGAGTCGATTTGTCAAAAATATATTAGTATACTTTAACACGAAACCAAGGATATATAAAATGTAGAAAACTGACTTATAACGACTAAGCTATACACATTTTAAATAGGGATATCGTAACTATTTTATACAAGTATAACACATATTTTTACTAGACCAAATGGGGCATCGCCAGTGACCATGTTTTGAGTCATTTTTCATATCGATAGAATAGTTTTAAGAAAACGATGTCTTCAAGTAAAAGTAAGTTCACCTAGCCTATTTTCCAAAATGTTCAACCGTTTGTCAAACGGAGTTGTAACGAATAATATTTGGTCACTCAAACTTTGCCAAAAACTAACCTTAAACAATATTTTTAGTCCGACTACCCTACTTCACCTATATTTTTCTCCATGATCGAGACCTCTATGATCAAAAGTTAAATGCTAAGACTTTTAAATAATGTGACAAGCTTTCCAAAACCATTGAGTTTGTTTCCTAACACTCGATATTCACTATTTTACGACTAGCTTTTCGAGGCCATTTAGTCACTTTCATGAATTGTCAAATTATATTGTTTTACGACGAAAAGCTATAATTTCTTAATAAATCACTAAATGACTATCGTAGGATATCATTTCAACGTAAGTACCTGTAAAGTAATTTATAACTTGACAATACGTTATAAACTTATTTTTCGACTATAAACTTTATTTTCAAAAATGCACAAGTGGTATGGATATCATATGAGTTTGCATGCATAACATTATATCATGACTTATATTAGATCATATCATTCATAATAGGTCGCTGTTAGAGATTGCCCCTCATTTCAGTTTACTCACTTTTGCCATCACATCATTGTACCAAGTGAGTTTTCATAGCCCCGTCTTTCAAGTTTATACTTATTTTCAAACCTACGGGCGAGAATACATTGCACATCATTTTTATTACGATACCAAGTATATCAAATTCATTACATTGCTTAAGTTACCTCATTGTCAATTGAATGTCCCCATTTCATAATCATGAACCGTTAATTCCGGAAGAAGCGAGGGTGAGTGAATAGATCTATTGAGGGTGACTCCTCCATCCGGGTTGGTGGATTCCAACTGGTCAAACGGATGCATTTCATTTAATATCATAATTTGAGTTGTTTGGCAAAACACTCTGTTGGGGCGAACATCATGATCAGTCTAGCTTCGGTGTCATGTGCTTATAGCAATTGTAACATTTTTATGTGGCATATTTGTCGTACATGGCCTATACTTGTGGTAGTCGTATAAAACATTTTCATAAACTCTATGAACTCACTCAACCTTTGTGTTGACACTTTTAGCAATGTATTTTTAGGTATATAAGGCATATACTTCATGGCATGCATAAGAACTTATCATAGAGTCGCGGTGACGACGCGTCTCACATGGGTTTTAAGCACTTTAAAACATCGTTTGGATTGTAACAAACTTATTTCCGCAAATGTTGACTAACTTTTGGGACCTATCTTTTGTAAAATCTGAATGTTTTATTATATCAAACGATTTGTTTTCCAAACGGCACTTTAGGTCGTTCAATATAACTGTAACTGTGATGATATGACAGTTATCCCCCAGGAATTCTATTCCGCTGCAAAACAGGTATTTTGGGGGTGTGACAGTTTTATCAGGTGGTAAAGTGGGTGAGGTTCGTTCTATACCTAGAATGATTATAAGCCCATCTGACAAGAAGATGCCTTTTCAACTTAATAGAGACAATTCTCTATTTTCGTTTGTTTTTCGATGACTATAAACAAAAGTCAAGGCCAAACATTGTATAAATTTGGGCTTTATTTGGTAAGACATGTTTTTTCCCACGGACAACTTTATGTGGTCGTCTCAAAAGTAAAAAAGCAAGAGAGGTCTAAAAGTTTTGTATTGTGACAAAGACAAAAACTACACCAACTCTACAACCAACGTTGTATATAGAGAAGTTCTTTATAGATTATAAAATATTTGTAATTCGGTTATTTTGAACCTTAGTTTTTGTTTAACGTTATTATTTATTGATAATGGCATATTTATTTTATTCATTTTGTCTCATGGATGTGACTAAACGTTCATACTTATTTTACTATTAATTTTATCGTATAATGAAATTTTTAAAGCTAGTCGCCCTATCGGGGCGGGCCTTGAATCTAGTTTTTAACATATTATATTAATATATAAATTATATTAACTGTTTTTTGTGTTAACACTTGTGTTCCCGTAGGCTCACGTATTTTTTTGACATACGTTATTTTGGATAGAGTAAATTACACCGTTCGTCCTTGTGGTTTGCGTTGACCGCAGGGTTTCGTCATTTGACCAAAAAAGTTGCACCGTTCGTCCTTAAGTGTGAAACGTTATGCGCCGTTCGTCCCTTGACCAAAAAACGTTAAGTTTAAAGTTGGGTAAAAATACTAAAATACCCTCACTATCTTCTTCTCTTAACCATTACCACCATCATTTCAACGCAAGGTTTCTTCTCTATCCTCACCACCATTTTTCTAAAAGTAACACAGAAACACCATTTTTCTAAAAAATAAGCAAAATCATTATCTTGCCCAACTATCAAATTAAATACAAGTCACAACAATCAACTGATCAAACTCTTAAATGAATACAAGACCAAACCCACATAAAGGTGTGTTGCTCCATTTCATCCAAGATCTACAACACCTTTACCTCCACCACCATCCTGTCCATCTTCACGCCAACAACCAATCCCGAATCCCAACCAGTCACCACAAATTAAACCACCTAACTATTGCAAATGAATATTTTTTTTTCCCAAAGCAATGTCTTTCATTAAATTTTGGGAAATACAATGTCTAAATTGAATCTGCTTTTTTACCTCATTGGACTCGTGATTCCTAACCATCTTAGGAGTTTGGACCCATCCCCACCGCTTTGCTTAAATTGATATTTGATGAATAAAAAGAAGGTACTCACCCTTCGGTGTATATTTAGATTGAAGAAGATCAAAATACGTGTCCCACTTGTTTCCAATAACATGAAGATCACACGAATCCAACAGAAAAGATCCTTATCCCTTCGTCACTTGATCTAACCACACACACACCATGCTCAAACAGTGAACAAGTAATCAAAACCCTTGAAATAACAACATAACCCGAAGCCGTTTAGCTCAGATTTGTAACGCGTGAGGGATCCTCACCACGCGTGTGGTGCGTAGAAAGAACCACAAGGACACGATCTAACCCCTGGTGGAGGCGGTGAAGCAGAAGGCGGCGAGTGGCCGGCGCGTGGATGGTGATACGAGGCGCGTCAAACGCTCAGAAATTCCTGAAATGACGAGGATAAACCGATCTATTGATTTGGCTAAGAAAAGGGTTCACCGGAAAATTTTCCGGCGACGGTGGTGGCAGAAAATAGGGTGTCACCGGCGAGGGTGTGAGAGAGGGAGTGTGTGTTTTATATAAAGTGTGAAATTAAATTTTAATGAATTTTTGGGTTTATAAAAAGAGTAAATTGCACTGTTCGTCCTTATTGTGTTGAAATGACGATTATACCCTCAGGTTAACAAGACTTAACGACCGTTAGTGGGCCCAGTTGGATGGAGGGACGAATGGCGCATAAAGTTTCACACTTAAGGACGAACGGTGCAACTTTTTTAGTCAAAGGACGAAACCCTGCGGTCAACGCAAACCACAAGGACGAACGGTGTAATTTACTCTTTTGGATATGAACATATTCCAACACATTGCTGGATGGTGTCCCTTATCAAACTCTTGCTGCCCCTTTCCGTAAGTTTATGTATGCATGCGTGTGCGTTTTCTAAATAAATTTCTATACATATAATTCCTAACCCTTTATAATAAGTAGTGCAAGAAAAGTCATTTAGGTATGATGGTACCAGCAAGCATGTTGGAATTGGGATAACTTTTGACTACAGTTTCATGACAAGAACATATAAAGAGATACTGGATTACTATATTTTAGTGATGGTCGAATGTAATAATGAATTCACAAGATAGTGTACAAGCCCAAAGACAACAGAACATCCTTTGCTTGCAAGTCTTCCTACTTGTAACTATTAAGTACCAAATGCATTATATTGTTTAAGTAGCCTGTCATCATCAGATTGTTTCAGTACAGCAATAAAACAAGTTATACATTACAAGCAACAAAATGAATACCAAAAATACTATCTAAAAGTAAACATTTTTTTATTATTTTAATTAAGTGATTTGAAGTTATATATTAAAAGTGACTGACTTTTGCTTCGACAGAAAATCATCAAGGAGATACATTATTCGATAAGTGATCAAGGTGTTCACTGTTTTGTTACTCTTGTATTCGTCAGAGAAAGTGTAAGTTAAATCTTAACTGACTTGAGTGAATTTGTAATATGAAGTACTTGTGAAATGGGCAAATAACGTAAAAATGTAGTTAATTTGTCACTATTTTTCATTGTATGTAGCATTTTTTTTTTTTTCTCATTTTGTCAATAAACTTCTATCGTTAGTCATTTCTGTGTACCCGTTACCAAAAAAACCTGCATCGTTAGTCCTTTATACTAACGACCGTTAATAAATAACTTAAAATTTGGTTATCTTACGCTAAACTTTCGTCGTTGGTCCTTTATACTAACAATCGTTAAAAAATAACTTAAAATTTGGTTTTCTTACGTTTCCGTCCATTTTTTCACGTTGTACGTTTTACACGCTGTTCGTTTTAACACGCTTTCGTCCGTTTTTTCACGTTTTTATCCGTTTTTACACGTTTTCATTCGTTTTTACACGTTTTCGACCGCTTTTTCACGTTTTTGTCTGTTTTTCCCCGTTTCGACCGTTTTTTCACGTTTTCATCGTTTTGCACGTTTTCATCCATTTTTACACATTTTCGTCCATTTTTGCACATTTTCGTTCATTTTTACACGTTTTCGTCCGTTTTAACACGGTTTCGTCTGTTTTTCACGTTTTCATCTGTTTTTACACGTTTTCATCCGTTTTTGCATTTTTTATCTGTTTGCAGGTTTTCGTCTGATTTTACACGTTTTCGTATCTTTTAACACGTTTTCGTCCATTTAAACACGTTTTCGTCCGTTATTCACGTTTTCGTCCATTTTTTCGCGTTTTCATCAGTTTCTACACGTTTTCATCCGTTGTTTCACGTTTTTATTCGTGTTTGCACATTTTGTCTATTTTTTCACATATTAATACGTTTTCAAATGTTTTCGGCCGTTTCTACACATTTTCATCCGTTTTTACACATTATATTCACGTTTTCGTACGTGTTTACACATGAAAAAAACTGATGAAAACGTGAAAATCAGACGAAAACATGAAAAACGGACGAAAATGTGAAAAAGCATGTGGAAAACTAGAAGGGGGGGTTGAATAGTTTTGCCAATTAAAACTTCCTTTTAATCTATTTAGATCGACTTATGTCAATCTATTTGGATGTGTGTGTTGGATGTTGATAAACAAGCATATAAAGGTAAGTAATGAAAAGATAAGAGTAAAAAGCACAAAACCACAACGCGAGTATTTATAGTGGTTCGGCTACAAGGACACCTTCCTTGCCCTACTCTACTCCCCGAGTCACCTACTCGAGAGTTCGTAAACACTACACCAATCTCCTTATGGCGGAGAAGCCTTCACAACGTCGTCTACCCTTTTTCCGGTGCTAGGCTAACCACCGAGTTCTTTCACTCCAAGGTGAACCACACCTACACAATGCCGCCTACCCTTTATAAGGTACTAGGCTAAGTACCTAGTTCTTTCACTCCAAGGTGAACTACACCTTCACAACGTCGCCTACCATTTATTAGGTACTAGGCTAAGGACCTAGTTCCATTGCAATGGAGGAACTACTACCACACTACACCAACGACTAATCCCAAAGGAGATCTACTCCTTTACAACATCATGAAGTGGATCTAAAACTAGTCTATCTTGTACATCGAAACACACCATATCGAATGTACATCTAAGGCACCTTTCACTAATGCCTTTGACTAGATCTACAAGACACCTTTCACTAATGTCTTGTGTCTTGACTTCTAAGCACCTTTCACCAATGCTTCTAGTCTTGTCTTCTAAGCACCTTTCACTAATGCTTCTAATCTTGACTTCTAAGCACCTACCACAAGTGCTTATGATATAGATGATAGATACCCTTCACTAATATCTTCGTCTTGACTCTTGAGACATCTTTCACTAATGTCTTCAACACTACACTTCTTTGAAGAAAGAAAGGAATCATCAACAAGAAGACTTCAGTAGCCTTGATGATGAGGAAGCATGGCAACTCATGGACTTGATCTTGCTCGACTTCAAAGGTGGTGATCTTGCCTTTAAGAGGAACCTAAAAGATCACACAAAAACAAAACTACAAACATAGATCTCTTGGATCTGAGGTTAGTGAGTTTTACACTCAGGGATAAAGTGTGTTAGAAAGGGGTTAGAAATAATGAAGAAATAGCTCACTATTTATAGAAGAAAAAATATACTGTTCCCCGAATCCCACGGATCCCTTCCACAAGGGATCTGTCTAGCGTTAAGCTAGGGATCCGTGGGACGCTCCCTTTTACCCATGTGTATTTTGGTTATGGGTCATGGGTCATGGGTTGAACCATGGATCTTTAGCTAGATACAATGTATCTTTGAGTGCAATGCACTTGGTCACTTGGGTATGGGTTGATCCATGGGTTATGGATATTATCCATGTATGATATAAGCATGATGTCATGCAATGGGTTATGAGTCAAGCTCCATGGGTCATGGGCTTTGGGTTGTACCCAACTACATTCAATTTATTTTCCCAATGGGTTGTGATACTTAAGTTTCTACCCATTTATATTACCCAATATACTACATACTAGTTATGTGTATATTATACCCAAATATGTAAACACTAGTTGTTACACATATGTATTACTAAATCATAAAATCACTTATACTTGTTTTAGTGTTTTATGTGAAAATGTGAATATGTTAGAAACTATTAGTTCAAACCATTTACGTATTTTATTTGTTTCGTTAACATGATTTTACGTTTGTTATCGACAAAACATTAGAAGATCGTAAAATATAAATAAACGTTTTTACGGCTTATTTGTATTAACAATCTCCCCTTTTTGTTGATGACAAAACATAAAATTATTTTAAGGAAAATCTAAAATTCATAAAAGTTTGAATTTGTAGTTTTACTTTCTTCTCCCCCTTTTTGTCGAAACAAAAAGAGCTTTGAAAGAAAGCAACACATTGTTTTTAAGAAAAATATGAGAAAGAAATAAAAAGAGAATAAAGAGCAAGTAACGGGAAAGGATCTCGTCTTTACTCCTCCTTGACGAGTCCATCCCTATGTAAGGGCGTCAAGAAAGTGATACTAATCTAGTTTGTTTGCATTTAAGTTTGCAAAAGATTTCGTCTAAGTGACGAATGTGCTCCCCCTTAATGATTGCAATTTTGCAAGTGGATGTCACGAAATATAAACCTAATATTGCAAGTAATTTGCAATGTATTGCTTTGACATAAAGCTCCCCCTAGCTTTAGGATGTCAAAGTCTTCATGTGTAAATTTAATAACTACAAAACAAATGTTAGATAACAAGTATAATTCACAATTTCCTGCAAATGTGGTCCAAGTTAGTAGAAAATAGTTTTCTGTCACACGGATCCCACGGTTCCCTCCTAGTAGGGATCCGTCTAGGCAATTCTGAGGGATCCGTATTAGCTGATGATTAATTTCAGCAAAGGTGATATAACAAGTAATGTTATCACAAAAATGAGATATGAATACAATGTAATCATATGCTCAGAAATATAACAAGTAGCATGTAATTTCATTTAATAAAACTAGAGTTATGATATACATGACTCTAAAAAATAAGAAAATACATGACTAGGAATTTCTAAACCAACTATCGCTTGATGCTAGGACACCACTAAAATCTTCTAGCTCAAGTTTTGTTTAGGTTTAATCTCGTCGAAACGTTCGAGGAGATGATAGAACATGAAACGTTGGTCTTCTCGTACTTCATGTATCAAATTTTCAACATGTTGACAATGATAGCAATCTTTGTCATGGCTAGGTAGTGGTGGTGGAAGAAATGAAATGGCTTGATGTGAAGGATCAAGTGAAGCGGCTTGTGGAGCTTCAAACGATGGAGGGATTGGTGGTGGCGCATTTGAGAATGGCTCGACCAAGAATGATGGTGGTGGTAGAGAAGTGTCAACTTCCATATGGTCGGGTGGTTGACTTTGATGATTTCTCATAATCCAAATGGGATTATATGATGGAAACGGCGAAAAGGAAGTCGGAGCAAGTGTTGACTCAACACCTTGATTTTGTACCATTATTCCTCTTAATGAGGAGAATGTTGTCGGCGGAGGCGGATGAGACGGCCTAGGAGGCAAGTCCTCTAATTTGTAGAGGTGTGGTGATGATAGTGGGGATGTAAAAGAGATAGCTCTAGGAACCAATGGTGATGGTTTAGTGGAGATGACATTGTTTGGCCTAGGAGGTATGGTGGTGTTTGGCATAGGTAGTTTTGTGGGTACTATTATTTTAGGAATTGGTTTGATTGGTTGAGGAAAGATCCTATCATTTGTTGGCTTGACCAGAGATGATTCGGTTGAAGAGATTTCGTGTATAACACGAGCCTTTTTCTTGGGTGATTCTTTGTTGGATAAGTTACTACTTGGAGTTTTCCTCATGATGAGAATTTCAAGATGTTTGTAAGGGTTTCTAAAGTGCTGAAAGTTGGGATGAAGGTGATGACTATGGAAGTCTTAACAATGTGGTTTATAAAGCAAGAAATTTGGCAAGTGCATTTAAGCCTTAAGCCACTAAGATTAATTGGAATGTGATGATTAACATGCACAAGAGTCAACTTCAGAGTTTGTACTGATCTAGGAACTCATTTAAGATGAGATGGAGTGTTTGAGTTAGAAAGATGAGTTGAAATGATTGTTTAAGCAAGGTTTGACATAAACTGTCATCCAGATCCCACGGTTCCCTCCTCAGAGGGATCCGTCTAGGCTAATCCTAGGGATCCGGCTCTCAGCAACTATGAAAGAGTGGAAATGATGTTTCTAAGATCTAAGATCTATATCATCTTGAGTGTTTCAGTCCTCCTAAGTGTCTTAAATGAAGGGGTGTTTAAATACTTGAAGGTAATGAGTGATGTAGCTAATGATTGTCTTTTATGGAAGGATTTGGAACTTTCATGAGTACCAATGGATGAGCAAGGATGACACTAAAGATGAGAGTGTCAATTGAAGCTAAATGATCCTAGAGATCAGTTTATGACATAGGATAGTGTTTTGAAAAATATCCTAGAAGCTTTGAGATGGGAAAACTAAAGTTTGATCAACTTTGATCAATTTTGAGGTAAGGATGATTTATGATCAATTTTGCCATAATCGAAAGATTTCTAAGGCTAAATGTGAGAGATCAAGTGAAAAATGAAGTGTGAGTATAAGAGCGGAAGATTAATGGATTAAAAATGAAATGATAGATCTACAAGCGTCTTAGAGTGTGATCTAGGTGAGTTATGTGTGAGTAGGAAGGATCTACCTATGTTTGATAAAGACTTAATTTGCCTTAAGACACTATGTTTAGCTTAGTGTGAGGTGTTCTAAGGACATGTTTGAAATACAATGCTTGCAATTGCATTTTCTGTTTCCCGGATCCCACGGTTCCCTAAGTGTAGGGATCCGTCTAGCACAAACATTGGGATCCGTCCATCTGCTTAGCAGAACCTTTACTAAAGGTATGCAATGATCTTGACAATGCATTATATTCCAAGGTTAGTTTAAAGGGGTTCTAACACTAAGATATCAAATGTAAGATGTTTTATTTCATGAAGGAAATAGGATTACATTGATAAAGCACAAGTACAAGAGGATTGATCCTATTTGAAATACTACTATGTTTCTTGAGTGTTTTCGCTAGGAGGATCATTATGTGATTAATGAGTGTTGGTGGAATCAAGAATGAAGAAAGTCTTCATGAGAGATATGTTTAGCGGTTCCATCATCTTGTTCACAAGTACGTACAACGGACTTTGAAATTGAGGATGAAAGTGCATAACGTTGTCATAGAGGCACTTCAAGAACATTCCATAAGGGATTTGTTTATTCTTGGAGCCTTGAAGATTTGCAATTCGCCTTGCAAAGAAGTATGCGAGATTGTATGGTTGTTGTGTTAGCAAACAGTACAACATGTGAGCACAACAAGCGGGAAGGATTTCTCGATTTCCCCTAAAACTCCAAACATTCTCACGTAGGATGAGTGCAAGAGGCTTGTACTCTTCTCGGATGTCCCGTGTGAAGATAATGTTTGGATCGGAGTAATATGGTCGAGGTTTGCATATCATGCGATTTAATTCTTCCGAGGAGGGTATGTGTGAACAATATGGACTATTTTCTTCACGAGAGTTGAAGAGAGAATCAAGAGACCAATCTTCGGTGAAGGCACATTGTCCATGATTTGGAATCCGGAAGATGTGAGCAAAATGCCCAAGGGTTAAAGTAAACTTTTGGTTTTTGATATAAAACCAAAGAGATAGAGAGCGATCCTCGTTACGAACGAGTTCAACTTGACGGAATAATTCCATTATGAACCTTGGACATATCTTCTCGTTGATTTCAAGAAGACATTCTAGTCCGATGGCTCGGAAGGAGGTATTGATACCTTCTTCGAATTGTAGAGAGGTGTCTACAATACGTCCTTCGTGGAAGTGACGGTTTTCGAGATTATTGAACCCACGGACATGGTTGCCAGGTGTGTTGGGTTCAAGGGAGATGTTCGGAGTGTAGACGCTAGTGAGTGAAAAATCAAACTCATATTCATGCGTCATAGTTGAACCTATAGAAATGATCGGTTAATAAGAGTGATGTTTGCGGTCAACCTATGATTATCTAACGTTTTTATTAGATTTTTATTAACAATGGTTTTTAATAAGAGAGACACTTAACTCACTTATGGTTTTGACATACTTAGTGGAGTATTACTTTTAGAAGAAAAGTGGTTTTTAATTTGCATGAAAAACTGTTCTCCAGTAGGACGGATCCCACGGTTCCTTTACCAAAGGGATCCGGCTAGTATAACTTCCGGGATCCGTAGATCTGTAAGCACAGAAACAGATTTTATGAAAAGCATAGGTTTTTGGATCACATAGTTTTTATACCAAGATATGTGTTTTAACCTACATTTTCTTTTAACATGCATACATGACTTCTAATGTATCACGAAAGAAAGACATAACAAAAAAAATGATAAACACATAATAACCTAGATAACTAGACTATTAGTAATATTTCATTTCAATACTAAGAATGATACAAAGGATTGGGTATATAACCCCAATGTAGATTAACAACACAAAGTAAATGTCTCCGTATGTGAACTTCATCATTGGGAACACAAGTGCGATGAGTGTTAAGGCGATGAGCACGAGGGCGATGTAAACCATGTTGAAGATGATCCTTCTTGGTTTCGGTTGAGACGAAAATGGAGAGGAAGATGAAGTTTTGAATGAGAGAAATTTTTGAATTTGGAAGATTTGAAAAAGTGAGGATTTGATAAAGTAGGCGTCGAGTGGTTTATTTATGGGGAAGGAGAATTTTTGAAAATTGTGTTTTGTTTTATTATTGTATTAAAAGAAATAAAACACAAGTTTTATATACCACGACTTTAGACGAGAAAAATAACACGTATGTGAGAAAAAGGCTTTCTAATGATATAAGCATGATGTCATGCAATGGGTTATGGGTCAAGCTCCATGGGTCATGGGCTTTGGGTTGTACCCAACTACATTCAATGTATTTTCCCAATGGGTTGTGATAATTAAGTTTCTACCCATTTATATTACCCAATATACTACATACTAGTTATGTGTATATTATACCCAAATATGTAAACACTAGTTGTTACACATATGTATTACTAAATCATAAAATCACTTATATTTATTTTAGTGTTTTATGTGAAAATGTGAATATGTTAGAAACTATTAGTTCAAACCATTTACGTATTTTATTTTTTTCGTTAACATGATTTTACATTTGTTATCGACAAAACATTAGAAGATCGTAAAATATAAATAAACGTTTTTACGGCTTATTTGTATTAACAAAGCAGACGAAAACATGTAAAAACGGATGAAAATGTGTAAAAACGGATGAAATCGTGAAAAAACGGATGGAAATATGTTAAAACGGATGAAAACGTGTAAAAACGGAGGAAAACGAGAAAAACAGACTAAAAAGTGTTAAAACATACAAAAATGTGTAAAAATAGACGAAATCGTGCAAAAACAGATGTAAACGTGTAAAAACGGATGAAAACGTGAAAAAACTGACGAAAGCGTGTTAAAACGGACCAAAACGTGTAAAGACGGACGAAAATGTGAAAAAACGGACGAAAACGTGCAAAAACAGACGAAAACATGTAAAAACGGATGAAAACGTGAAAAAGCAGACGAAAACGTGTTAAAGGGATGAAAACGTGTAAGAACGAATGAAAACGTGCAAAAACGGACGAAAATGTGTTAAAACGGATGAAAACGTGTAAAAACGGATGAAAACGTGAAAAAACGGAAGAAAACGTGTAAAAACGGACGAATACATATGTAAAAACGGATGAAAACGTGTTAAAACGGACGAAAACGTGTAAAACGAATGAAAACGTGCAAAAACGGACGAAAATGTGTAAAAACTGATGAAAACGTGAAAAAAACGGACGAAAACTTGAAAAAGCGGATGGAAGCGTGTAAAAACTTATGAAAACGTGAAAAAGGGACAAAAACTTTTAAAACGATCGAAAACGTGTAAAAACGGACGGAAACGTGAAAGAACGGACGGAAACGTAAGAAAACCAAATTTTAAGTTATTTTTTAACGATCGTTAGTATAAAGGACCAACGATGCAAGTTTAGCGTAACATAACCAAATTTTAAGTTATTTATTAACGGTCGTTAGCATAAAGGACTAACAATGCAGGTTTTTTTTGGTAACGGGTACACAGAAAGGACTAACGATAGAGGTTTATTGACAGAATGAGGAAAAAAAATGCTACATATAATGGGAAAAAGTGGCAAGTTAACTACATTTTTGGGTGATTTGCCCTTGTGAAATCGGCTAGTCTCTTGTTTCTTCTAGTGTGTTCCGTTTTCTTTAGTTTCTTGCTAGAAGTTTAGTCAATAGTCTGCTAAAGAAAAAAGGAAATTTGCTCAAGATATTTTACTCTTTTGAGGAACAACTTTTATTATTTACTAGCAGGGTATTTGCGCGTTTCTACGACAGATACCGTGCAACTTAAATTTTCTTTTTAGTTTTATTTTAGCCGATGCAATAAGTTTACGGATGACGCATTTAGGTTTGAATAGAAATAAGTAATATTAAACTAGCTCATATAAACATTGTCGATTACCTTAATTTTGCGACATATAAAGACAGTAGCTGGTAATATTATTAAGGTATGAGATCAAATTGGTTGATAGTGTTATAAGTGAGTAAAGACAATGCCACTTTATTATATTTATACTGTATAAAAATATACACATGCTAATAAGTAAATATGATATTTCATATTTTTTGCACCATAACATTTTAAAATGTAGATTTGCATGATGTTAAGAAAAAAAAGTTTTACAAATATACACGTTCTAAAGTGCTAGGTATTGTTCAAGTTTGTTTATTATATTTGTCTTATATATTTATGTGATGTAAGTAAAAGAGTGATATAAATGAAAATAAAACCCAAATGTTATAAAAATCATGTAGAGTTAAATATGAAAAGAGATATCCAATCTCCCTTACACATATATATGTGTGACATAACATATATTAAATTATAAACTTAACACTTTGCATATTTGCATTGTTGGCCTATAATAATGTTGGGTTCAGTAAATACCCAAACCCCTTAATTTATGATTTAAATATAAAATATACTAAGTGTTTAGACCATTAAACACTAACAGCTCACTGAGTGCATAGTCTTTTAGTGAGCCATCTTCAGGATACTCAGTAAGAGGCGAAGAAGAAGTCTCTCCACTCAGTAAGACGGAACTTATAGGGTGAAGACTGAGTCAAGAAGAAGATTGTGGATTCAGTGAGTGATGACAATAACTCACTGAATCCCTAAAACTCCTCTCCAGCTACTTACACTGAAGAAAAACTGAAGTAGAAGACTGAAGGATTTGAAGACTGAAGAATGAGCGGGATAAGGCGGGACAAGTTTGAATCAGATAAGACGAAGTCCTTATCAACCAAAGTCAACTTTCCCTGAATGGCAAACTATCAGGCTCAGTGTCATCACTGACCTTTGGAAAGCAGCCTTGTCTCTTACTTAATATAGTCTTTGTAAACAGAGACAAAATACATCAATATTTTGTCTTCTGTAAATTGTCAGTTTGTCACTTAGGAAAGAGTTAAAACTCATACTTGTATAAATAGCATAAGAGATGGAGTGAAAGATTTAAGCTTGTGAATTGTAAAAACACACATACATGCAAGCCATCTTTCACTCCTCCAAATACAACTTAATCCCTGAGATAGCTCAATGGGTACTTGTAGTTGTACTCAGACTCAGCCTGAGCTTCGTGAGGAGTTACACCCTTTGTCATTTTAATCCCAAGTACTATTCCGCAAGTACTTGGGTAATGTATTCTTATTTGATTCATTTCTAATAAAGAATATTATGTTGAAAATTATTCTGTGTGTTTTACTTGCATCTTATCAGTCATAGATTCACTATTAACTTGTTTTTAAATACTTAACTGTTTTACGATAGTGAATAGGGAACAACAAATAAATTAGTCACAATTTTGTTAGAAAATATTTATTTTGTTTTTGTGGTTGATTTTTATCCGAAAATTTCAAAAGGTATCTTGATTAGTTCCCGGTGACACTCTTACGATTAAACCATATTCTTCGAACTTTGTAACTCGTTCTAATATTTTGTAATTCCATCGATTTATTTGTGTATTTTTGCATAAAAAGGTTTATAAATTCAAAATAAATAAGAAACGAGGTATTAAAATGTTGTGCACGATAATTTAGTACAAGCATATATAATGTGTGCATGATGCATTAACACTTGTATCGCTTAAAAAACCATTAATGAGTGTCTTACAAAATTTATTATCAAAAATGTCATTCATGCATTATATGTAGCATAGATATAGATTGTACAACAATATGATGCGAAAAATTATAAAAAATTGTCATTCATGCATTATATGTAGCATAGATATAGATTGTACACACCGTTCGTCGCTCCTACCGATTGAATGGTTCGTATAAAGTGTTAGGTTTGCGGCGACGTGGGCGATTCGCTGCCTGCGACGTCAGGAGAATTCCACTGAACTTTATCATTTAAAGGAAGGAAAAGTCGTAACAAGGTTTCCGTATGTGAACCTGCGGAGGATAATTGTCGAACCCTGCGAAGCAGAACGACTCGTAAACATGTAAAAACAATCGAGTGTTGAGTGGATTAAGCGCTTGTTTGATCCTCTAGGCGCTTTGTCGATGTGCATTTACTCGAGTTCTTTTGGACCTTGTGAATGTGTCATTGGCGCATTAACAACCCCGGCACAATGTGTGCCAAGGAAAAAAATGATGTGAAAAACAAGTAGCATAAATGTTTATATGTATGCTACAAACACGTCCGATCATGATAATTGCAAAAAAATTATACTGATCAACATATGATTAATTCAGTCTAAAGTAAATATAAACAAGAATCGAAATTCTCAAATTAAAATATAATGATCAGTCATGTTTTTTTACAAACAAAATTGTAAGATCTACTGTGGACTCATATCTTCTTTTGTTTGTGAGTAAACATGACCGATCATGTTCATGCAAAATTGAAAGAATCTCAATGTTATAAACAAAACTCTTAATAGTGACAATAGTGATTGCGTTTTTTGTCATAAAAGTTGGGTTTTTTGTTACAAAAGTGGTTAACATACTCTCCCTTCGTCCCATATTAAATGTTCAGGTTTGACTTTTCAAGTATTTTTTTACAACTTTGACCTTAAATACTTTTGCTTATGTTATATAGTATTAGATAAAAATAATACGTAGTATAAATACATTTAAAATTCAATCTATTCATATATTTTGCATCAAATATTATATAACACAACCAAAAATATTTATTGTCAAAGTTAAGAAAGAAAGACTTAAAAAATTCAAACTGGACATTTAATATGAGACGGAGGGAGTATTAGATTATCGGCTGTATAATAATTTAGCATATAAATTGTCCCTTGACTGTGATTGGTTCATTTGAGGATATTCAAATTAAGATTTGTTGATTCGATAATGAAATACATTGCTTTGAAATGGCGAATTTAACCACGTACAAAAACAAAGTAACGATTTTACAACGAATACAATTCGTTAGACATCTATAAATACTAATGGACATATATTAAATCGAAGGCCCCTCACAAATGGTAGCTTTGTACGACTACTCTACTCGCACATACTAATTACCGTCACCGAATACAATGTCTTTATTACTGCTAAATATCACCGGTGACTTTTTCTTGCTTTTAGAAAACCCGTTGCATTGCGCGGGCACCTGTAGGACCAATATGTCTATTTTATGTGCTTAAGTGATTAACCAGGAGATATTAACGCAACAAAATTCTTAATTATTTTAGGAATATTAAATACATAATGTCATTGTAAATATATGTGTGTATTTGACACATTTTTATGTACACTTACTAGACATTTTTTTTTTTCTTTTTTTTTAATATAAATAACCCTCTGTTACCACTTCAAACTTCTAAAAATATAAAATGAGTGATGCAATATCATCATAAATGCTATTCATATACTCATCCTCTACATAAATCATCATAGATGGCATCTATAGTTGTCCTCCTAATAATAGGACTCTAGCTGTAAAATCCAATAGAGGAGATTGCATGAGAGACAAAGTCCAAGTGTCATCCATATAATTTTAAAATATAAGTAAAACCTCTTTTGTTTTTACTAATTTTTTTCTTAATTCTTTTTTTATTTTTTAATAATGTTTTTAGTGTAAAATTATGTAATAAAAAATACGAAACATAAAATATAAAGTTTAACAAGTTAAAAGTATTAAACTGACAGAAAATACGAAATAAAAACTGATAAAAAAATTATGTTATACTATAAACAAAAATCAAAAAGAGAGGTGGAGAAAGTAAAAAAGTGACCCCGGATATTCTAGCACCTTAAAAATAAAGCCAAAAATGATAAAAGAATGAAGTGTCATAGGTAATGCTCATTACAGAAGTAAATTATACTCATAATAAATCTTTAATCCAAACAAAAGCCTCGAATTAAATGACTCAACTACCACCTATAAAGATAAAGACTCCCTCACATACCTACAAGTATTCCTATAAATAGGCTTAGACCCTTAAGCCATAATACTTCGAATAAGCCATTAAGCCTCTGAGGAAACACAAGTTATATATTCTACCAAAAATGGAGAAGGCAGTGGCTGCATTGTTTATGAGTATGGTAGTCTGTGGTTCATTGATGGAGACAGTCATTGGAGCCTTGCATACAGTTGGAGACTCAGCTGGATGGACCACCATTGGCAATGTTGATTACAAGCAATGGGCTGCTACTAAAACCTTTAAACTTGGGGATACAATTGGTATGTACTATCTTCAATTCCCCTCATTACTTTTTGGTTATGTTTGGCCCGTTTGGTTTGTTGCTAGGAATGACAATGGGTATCGGATTTGGAATGAGATGGAATGATAATGGGTATGAAAAAGTGTATGATTACGATTGTTTATGTTTGGTTGATAAAATATGGTATGAAAAAGTGTATAGATAATTGAATTTTGTAGTGGTAAAGATCGGGAATGGATTTCATAGACACCAAATTGGTGTGTAATGAATCTATGACTATGATATACACATTTCATTACCGGGCCCACAAAACAAAACAAAACAAACACTTGCTATGACTTTGAAAGTCATAGTTTCATTCCCTTTTATGAGAACCAAACGGACCCTTAGTGTTTAGGTATTTGTAGTTGTGATATTTTTGTGCTCGATAATATTTTATATAAACTGTAAATTAACTATTACATTAGCTTCATCAATCATCATGTTTACAAAACCCCGATCTTAACCACTGTATATCATGGCAACTAACTTGAATATTTTTTTTTATTGCGCATATACATTTAATTTTCACTACTTTAACTTTTTTGTTAGAAATATTAGCAGGGGTTGAATACTGTATTTGTTTGTTTTATTTGATGATTGCATTCTCATAGTGGTTATACTTTATCTTCATCACGTCTTAATAATTGCATTTCTTAAAGTAAGCGTTCCCTTATATGGCAATCAATTCTTGCTTCAAATTTTCTTCAGTGATTCAGTAAAAATGTATGGATGTCTAGCTAGGTATTTAATGGAGGTGAATGTGAAGCTGAGATAGGTTGGCACAATTGCACAAAATTAAATCACAATTTTTAGTTAAAATCGGAGTAATGCACATTGGTGACTGCCACCTCATTTAATCGATCTGTCCGAACCTTTTCCATTTAGCCAAGTCATTTAGAGCGTTTGTAATGGTGAGGTGACACTGCACACCAACGACACATCCTCGTACATTACAACAAGGGAGGTGATTGGCACACTCTTAGTACAACTAGTCAAAACATGTTATATATAAGTACACCTGTCTAATGCGTATAAATGAAGTGTGCCAATAAAAAATTTAAGTGTGCAAATCAATTCCCTTACAACAATGGTTACTCTTCACCATTTTTACCACCTTCTGTTGTATAAAAAAGTGAAACCCTGTGTTTTGCTTCTGGCACCACCACCACAAGCTAGGCGACCAAGATCCAACCATGAGCAGTGTTAGACGATTAGGTCATTGGCTCAGGCCCGATTGTGAGCTTGTGAACTTGGGTCAATGACCTAATCGTCTAACAAGCAGGTGCAGTGGTGACCACTAGCCACCCTTAGCAAAATATGTACCACCACAAGTGCTCTTATAAATGTTGGTGTTTTAAGTGTTTCCGTTGATAGTTTTATTGGTCGTAATGGACTAATGGCAACACTTTAATTGTGCTATGATACAATAACGGTAACTGACTATTGCTTTTGTTTATGCATACCGATAAATGGTACATTATCTTGTAAGTTTTGATGTCCAAATAATGAGGAATGTTAACTCTAAAACAAATTTGAATTCGAATTATAGTTACTTACTACGAAACTTAGATATTCCAACTCTTAATCATATGAAAAAATTTCTTGCTAATTATTTTTGTCATCTCAGTTTTTGCATACAACAAGCAGTTTCACAATGTGATGCAAGTTACGCATGCGGATTATCGATCATGCAATGTCTCTGCACCAATTTCCACCCATTCAACAGGTAATGACTCGATCACCATCACAAATTACGGCCACCACTTTTACCTGTGCGCCGTCCCAGGTCATTGCCAAGCAGGCCAAAAGGTTGACATCAATGTTCAACGAGTTTCTTCTACATTGGCTCCAACGCCATCAGCATCCGATCCTTTGCCTTCGCCTTCTATGTCATCTCCATCTTTGCCTCCCACAAGTGCCACAGTTAATACGTCTAATTCAGTAGGTAAAGTTGCTTTGTCGAATTTATCCCTTATTAAACTTGGGATGGCTATAGCCGTTTTTGTTGGTCTTGTATGATGATCAGATCTGTCTGTTTCGATGAATGTGAGGGGAGACACTAGACGCACTTAGCGTTGATTTCTTGTAGAAATAGGCATGTTACATGTATGAATCATTGAATCTTAATAAATATTTCGACATTTCTTATGCTTCTATGCAATAAAGATTATCGTTTATTCATTTCAAATTGTAATTGATCAAAATGACATCAGTAATTAAAAAGTTTATCGTATGCAAATTGTTTTTGATTTTAAGCACAGTTTAAATATAAAGTAAAGTGTAGGGAACATTGTCTGAAAATATTTGCCACTTTCATCAATTTATCTTTCATCTTATAAAATTTCAAGTGTTAATCATGCGCTGGTATGTAACACATCTACGTACCTTTTGAACGGCAATATATTTTGCTGAACCAAAAAAATCTCGAACAGCATGGAGCTAGTGAGGAACTGCAAAGGATTACAAGATATTGGAACCAGCCGAATAAGGGTTACCAATTTAATATAACCGATTCGGATGCCTATTTCCCTGTTAAATACAAGAATGATAGGATTTTAGAACTCCTTTTAATGTATCCTTGCAAAGTGGATTTATATACAAAAAAATAATACTAATAATCAGGATATCAGGATATGTTGATGTTTGTGGATCTCCAGCTGTAAGAGCAAATCCCCGTTGAAGCATAGATATATTGATGTTTGTGGATCTCCTACATTAGCTGATTTTGTTTGTTTTCTGGAGAAAGGGTGATTTCGACCCATTTACTTATGAATGGGTCTATTTCGGTTGTGTTTTATCTTAAATGGGTCAAATGAATGGGAACGGGAGCAAAGTTGCTCAAAGTCTACTTTTCCTAAATAAAACCTTATATAGTTACAATGTTAAGCAAACTTTAAAGCATCGTAGAAACTGAGACAACAAATATAATATAAGAATAATGAGCATTGTATGTGTGTATTCGGGCAAAGCATTGGCTAAGGAATATATGGTAATTAATGTTTAATTATTTATACTTTTAAAGCTATTTGATCATTTAAATATCAAACATGCATACACATGACATATCAATGTTCATAAAAATATACATATAAAAGTAAATGTTATACGAATATACATATAGTTTTCATACATTTATACATTAAAAAATTCGAGATCGGGTTCGGAGATTGATGTTATTCCCATCCCCGCTCATACCAGGTTACAATTTTTGGGGATTCCCCGCACTCATTCTCATCCTCAGTCAAATCGGATTTGAAGATCGGGTCTCCATCATGTACGGGTTTTCTTTGCCATCCATAGTTATTGCTATGATAAATGTTTGTAACCATAATTAAAAACATTATTATCAAAAAATATTTTGTAAAAGAGAGAAAAAAAAAGTGTTTGCGTGTCACCCAAGCTGTTGTCAAGGTCACCTCTTGTCTCCGGGTATTGGGTTAATCACAATCGACCCGTTCAACCCATACGACCCGGTCCACCCAGAAGTCAAAACACAAGAAAAGTCAACACAAAGACAGATACAACGGCTATTTGACAGTTACAACATAACTGCTATATGACAGTTATCTCCTAATCGACACACCCTTTCAATGTACCATTTCATTTGTATAAATAGTTAGCACTTTGTAACAGATTAGAGATGATGGCATATTGATTTAATACAAAGCAAATTTACATAACCTCTTTGTTTCAATTTCTGTTTTGGTATATTTTGATTTGACTTAGAACGACCATTGATCCATAACCCGTTGAGGCCAACAATTGGTATCAGAGCGGTTTGGTCATACTAACCAAGATCATCACTTACCATTATCATTCGTTTAGTTTCAGAATCAAAAGACAAAGAAAACTGCTTCGATTAAAAAAAAAAAAAAAAAACTGCAAAAACTAAACCAAACACAAATCAAGATATCATTTTTGTGTTTCTATTTCTGTCGCAACAAGGGAACAATCACAACGTGATTACTCAAACCCCGGCATAAGAAAAAATCAATTCGTAAAAAAAAATCCCAACGAAACAGATCAATTAAATCCAATAGGATTAGAAACGATTAAATCGTTTATCTATTGATTCAAACAAAACTAATAACGAAATAATCAATTAGGGCAAATTAAACGATTCAAATTAGAACAAACACACCTGTTCTGATTAAAGAATCAAGCCCAGAACGTTAATTAAGTCACCAATCGACTTAATTACAATCTCCAATCATCCATATCTCTCACGGATTGTAAACCCCCAAATTCACCGAAACCCTAAAGTTTCGATTGAAGGGAATCAGTGCTTGCGAAGAACACCACACACCGGAGAAGAGAGGAAGGCAACAAAGCCATAATGATCAGGAGAAGAGAACGAGATCAATCCCAGAAAGAAGAGACGAATATCATTCTCAGTCTCACACAAGAGACGTTTTTATTTCTTTATCTCAAATAAGAGATAAGAAAAAATATAAAGGAGGCGCGTATCCCACTTTTATCTCACAGAAGATAAGAAAACCAAAAAAAATGAGGCGCTCGTTTTTAAGTAGGGCAACAACACATGATTATTTTTTATTTAAGGCATCGGGTTAGACCATCAACTCCTCCATGTTCTAAAAGTTACAAACCACTCTTTCATTTTTTTATATAGTATATATTTTTCATTTTGATATATATTATTTTGTTTGATAAGTTACTTTAATTTACAAATTTAGTATTTCATCAAAAATAAAATAGATATAGTAACCTAGTGATTACACTGCTTATTATATTAGAAATAACTTTTAAGGAATAATTAACCTTAGGATATTTCATTTAAGAATTTTTAATCTCCCAGTATAGTTTTTCAAAACTAGACCTATAAAAGTTTTATACACCTTTAAGGAAAATAAAACATTAGAGCTCACTAAAAATAAGAAATTTCAACACACATCGTGTTAAAATTCTCTTGGAGATTTATTGTCAATATCTTTAAGATATGACGAAAGAAAGTGATAATAAGGAACCTAGTACTAATACTTCTAATAGTGCACCCCAATTTCAATGCCCAATCCTAAAGCCCGCGAATTACTCAAATCATTCTCGAAGCAAATAGCTTATGGGAAACAATAGAGCCGACTGAGTCGACTCAACCCAATAAGAAAAAAGAGAAAACCGCTATTGCGTTTCTTTACCCTAAGAACAATTACTTCAAATAACAAAGCACAAAACCGCCAAAGACATTTGGAATGCTTTGAAAACTAGACACGTTGGAGAAGACAGAGTTCAACAAGCAAGATTTCAAACACTCAAATCCGACTTTGAGATGTTATACATGAAGGAAGACGAGACAATCGACACCTTCACTACAAAACTTACAACTCTCGTAAACAAAGCCGCTAGTCTAGGACACACCATAGAAGATGAAACCTTAGTACGGAAACTACTAAATGTTGTACCCGATAGGTATCTGCAAATAGTCGCATCTATAGAACAATATTCCGACCTAAGTGAAATGACTATGGAAGAAGCAATTGGAAGACTTAAGACCTACGAAGAAAAGATTAAGTTCAAAAAGGGAAGACATGTGGACAATCAAGAAAAATTGATGTTCACACGGCATGACAATAGAGGAAAACACTTTAGAGGACGTGGACGTGGGAAGTATAAATTTTCACACGGTAAAAACCACGAAAAATTTAAGGAAGAAAAGAAAGACGGACAAAACTCTCACAACAACTTCAACGAATCACATATTGATCTTAGCAAAGTAAAATGTTACAAATGCAATAAAACGGGTCATTATGCAACTAAGTGTTATTCAAAACCAAACACTAATATGCAATCTAATCTTGTCGAGGGGGACTTAGAGCCTACCTTACTAATGGCAATATTAGAAGACCCACCTGTAACAAAACTTAAAGATCAAAATGCCTCGCTACACGAAGAAGATGTAGGATATAAAGAGACAAATGTAGATAGTCTATGGTACTTAGACAATGGAGCCAGCAATCATATGACTGGAATGAGAGAACACTTCAAAGAGCTAGATGAGAACGTTGGTGGAAAAGTAAGATTCGGAGATGGATCTCACATAGAGATCAAAGGAAAAGGTTCAATCTTAATAGAATGTGATGACGAAAAACAAAGAATCATATCACACGTGTATTACATTCCCAGCCTAAAAAGCAACTTACTAAGCCTTGGACAATTCACCGAAATCGGTTGTAAAGTAGTAATGGAAGACGATGAATTACGACTTTATGACATGGACAACAAAATCTTCATGAAAGTCACAAGACAAAGAAACCGTCTATACAAAGCAAGTCTGAAGATAGGCACACATGTTTGCCTACTAGCAAACTTGAAGGACAAAACTTGGTTATGGCACGCAAGACTAGGACATCTCAACTTTGAATCACTAAAATCAATGACTCAAAGAGAGTTAGTTCAAGGAACACCTGCCATTAAACATACAACACAAATCTGTGATGTTTGTTTAGTTGGCAAACAAAGCAGAGCGCCATTTCCCAAGAAAGCAAAAACTAGATCAACCTCACCTTTAGATTTAGTATACGGAGATTTATGTGGACCAATTACACCACCAACACCATCTGGAAAAAGATACATATTCTTACTAGTCGATGACTATTCAAGATATATGTGGGCGTATTTCCTAAACACGAAAGATCAAGCATTTGATACTATCAAGGAATACAAAAATACAATAGATAAGGAGCTAAGGACAACATTAAAAATGTTCATGACTGATCGTGGAGGAGAATTCACATCTAACGAATTCACTCAATACTGCAAAGAAAATGGCATAGCACGACAACTTACCACACCTTACTCACCGCAACAAAATGGAGTAGTTGAACGAAGAAATAGGACAATTGTGTCTACAACAAGATGCATGATGAAAGCAACCAACATGCCTCAAAATTTTTGGGCTGAAGCTGTTAGACATGCAATATACATTCTAAACAGCGTTCCTACAAAATCCTTAGAAGACATCACTCCATATGAAGCGATTAAACAAAGAAAGCCAAACCTAGAAAACCTAAAAGTTTTCGGTTGCATAGCATATGCAAAGGTACTATCACAACATCTGACAAAGTTAGATGACAGAAGCAACAAAATGGTATACTTAGGAAATGAACAAGGATCAAAAGCCTACCGACTATTTGATCCAACAACACAAAGAATATGTGTTAGTAGAGATGTGAAGTTTAAAGAGGATGAAGCATGGGACTGGAAGGATTACTTGAATGAACACACCAATAATCAACCTGAATGGTTTGACTTTGAAGTCGAAAACCTTGAAGCCATAAATGATCATCAGGAACAAGAAATCCAACCAAATGAAGAAGACAACGATATCCCTACAAATGATGATGAAAATACAACATCAACAACAAACTCACCCCACAAGCATTTCGCACACCATCTACAACTTCATCGCGAGTAAATGCTCAAATTACACCAACTACCTCAGCACGTTCAACCAATCAAAGTAACTCAAACGCAACCATAAATTTACACCCAGACTTTGATCATACACCATTACAAGGTTTTAGAACATTAAATGATATATACGAAAACACCGAAGAAATATTACCCGAGCAATTATTACTGGATGAAGATGAACCTAAGAATTACAAGGAAGCATCGAACGATCTAAAATGGATTGAAGCAATGAAGGTCGAATTAGATTCCATTAATAGGAACAATACATGGGAACTAACCACTCTACCAAAAGGACATAAGGCCATTGGATTAAAGTGGGTATTCAAGACCAAGAAAGATGCTAATGAAAATATAGTCAAACATAAAGCAAGACTAGTAGCCAAAGCTACATACAAGAGCATGGCATAGATTTCGAAGAAGTCTTTGCACCTGTAGCTAGAATGGAAACAGTCCGATTACTATTAGCCATAGCTGCTAATAATAAATGGGAAGTACATCACCTTGACGTCAAATTTGCATTTCTACATGGAGACCTGAAAGAAGAAGTGTATGTTACACAACCCGAAGGATTTATAAAGAAAGAAAATAATGGAAAAGTCTACAGACTCACAAAAGCTCTATACGATTTAAGACAAGCACCACGTGCTTGGAACATAAAATTAGACAACACCTTGAAGTCTTTAGATTTCAAGAAATGCGCTTTAGAACAAGCTGTCTACACGAAGAAATCAAAAGATTCAATACTTCTAGTTGGAGTCTATGTAGATGATTTAATCATCACCGGCACACCTAAAGAAGAGATAGATAAGTTCAAAGCTCAAATGGAAGAAAAATTCGAGATGAGTGACCTAGGATTACTATCCTACTACATAGGAATTGAAGTCACACAAACTGGAGGTGACATATCAATAAAGCAATCCGCCTACGCAAGCAAGATCCTAAAGGAAGTTGGAATGCTAGACTGCAACGAAACTCTAATACCTATGGATCCAAGAACAAGACTAACAAAGAACACTGAAGAAACAACGGTCAACTCAACTGAAAATAGAAGCTTAATTGGATGCTTACGATATCTGCTACATACAAGACCCGACTTACGTTATTCCATTGGATTACTTAGTCTTTTTATGCAAGAACCAAAGGAACAACATATGAAAGCTATCAGGCAAGTACTACGCTATGTATAAGGAACAAAAGACTATGGAATCACCTACAAACACAATGGAGGAAACCAAATACAAGGTTATAGTGACAGTAGCTACGGAGTCAACACTCAAGAAGGAAAAGGCACTACTGGAATTATATTCTACTACGGTGAATCACCAATCAGCTGGAGTACACAAAAACAAGCCACAGTAGCTCTATCATCATGTGAATCCGAATTCATTGCAGCAACAGCAGCAGCAACACAAGCATTATGGTTAAAGAGATTAGTTACAAACAAACACGGGATAATTGTTGTATGTGATTACAATATAGCACAAATTTTAGTATAGATGACGTCGTTGGTATCCCTCCCGATAGGACATTTGTTGTCCTTAAACAGAGATAAATGACCACAGTTACAACATTGTTAGTTTCTTGTCCTTTTCACTTTCACAGAATTCTGCGCCCAGAAGTCACGAATGCTGAAACTTCTTCATACATATCAGTTATTGCTTTCGCATAGTATGCCTTTGCTTGTGCCCTCTTGACCTACACCAGAAAATGAGAAATGTCACTTGGCCTGCTTATTTGGTTGTTATTAGGTCCATTTGGATTGTAGTTTATCTCAAATGGGTAAAATAGCATAAACTGGTACTTACCTTAAACGTTGGAGTGAGTAAACCATTCTCCATGGTGAATGGTTCGGTTACTAAAGTGATAGATCTTATAAACTCAAAACCTCTCAGCTGCATGATAATAGCATTGTTTATATAAATAAATAGAGAACAAATGACAATTTATTTATTAAAAGAAGTGGATGGCTAATTATCGAATAGTATATAAAGAATAATCTAGACTAGAATAAATTGAGGGATTAGGCTCTTTTATTGATATTAAACTTCATAATATGTCAATGTAATAGATACAAACATTAGCACGATAGCAGAAATGAGAAAACGGTTACCTGAGCTTCTTTTCCGGTGGCATCCATGTCAGCCAGGACAGCGATCCTAGCTCTTTGGTCATGGCACAGCTGTTCTAAGCTTTCAAACTACATCATAAGTTACACGATAACTGTTATCTTTTCTACAGCAGGTTGACACAGTAAACTGCATTCTACCTTGATTTCACAATTTAATCTAAGTGTAAGCACCGTATACTACTAATACATATATCATGCATTTCACGAGCATTCTAAGAATACTTCATGATTAAAGTCTAACATTACCTGAATTTTTATCTGAAGGTGAATATTTCATAGTTAATCATTATATTAGCGCTCACAAAACCTACTTGTAACTATTTTGGAGCATTCCATAAGGGAGGAAAATTGTAACTACTGTATATTTTTATACACTAACTGGTAAGACATGGTAACCAAACAACAATTTACCTGTAGTCCTTCCTTAGCAGCCCATGCTTTGAGCATATCTGTGTCCACACAAACGATAGCAACTAAGCAAGAGTTGAAGCTGTCACCTATTTGTAGCCAAAAATAAAATTACCAAAACAGAACAATGAAAAAGTTAGCAAAGAAAGAACCGAACTAATAAATTACGAAAGCAGGATACAGAGTTTGTTATTGGCTTGTTGCCCTTAGTTTCTTACCATAAACAAAACATTGTGCGACAAATTTGCACTTGGTATATACATTCTCAATTTTCTCAGGAGCTATGTACTCTCCTTGCGCCAATTTAAAAATGTTCTTTCTCCTGACAAAGAAAAGAAAAATATAATTACTTCAATACCTCAAGTTTAATACTTGTTCCAGCCTAGTAATGTCATTTAAAGATAGTAACTCCTATCAGTATACCACTTCTATCAGGCGATGACAAATGAGAAAGTAGGAAGTTTCGACCTGTTTATTTATGAATGAGTAAATTCAAATTATGTTTTTATCACTCAACAGGTCACATGGGTCAAAAGTCACACGCTGTATATGTTTGTAAGCAAACACCTTCTAAATCATTTTATTCACAAATATGATATTATTGAGATAAAATAATTTTAGTAATCATTTTGGGCACACTACCTCCTATTTTACAAATTCAATTGTAGGAAAAATGTATATGGTCAAGTCAATGTGTGTCGTTCCAAACAATCGACTTTTCTTTACTTGACCCAACCTGCTCAGTTTCCAACATGTAGTTCGTTAGTTAAGTGATTATATTTACACATGGTACCTATCAATTATCTTCAAGCAGCCTGCGGGTAACCACAACCCTATGTCTCCAGTATGAAGCCATCCTTCTTCATCGATTACTTCTCTCCTGACCAAAGTAGTTAGATGTAAAAATAAATGCTTAGCTTATGACTCAGTCTAATACAAGCAATAAGCAGAAGAGGCCAAGGCTTATACGTTTGCACTTCATCATTATAGTAGCCTTGAAACACAGTTGGTCCTCTCACACATATCTCTCCGCGAGGATATGGTTGGTCATCAGATGTGTAGTTCATTTCAGGAACATCCACAAGCTTTAATTCTGTAACATGAATATATATTCCTAAATTTCATGCAATAGACAAGTTTGTATTGTTGTTAGCAAGTTATATAAACATAACTGACCACAACAAGTAAGAGGAGCGCCTACGTGACCCGAGAGGATATCTTTCTCATTCATAATAGTTATAACACAAGAACTCTCTGTCATACCATAACCCTCCACTACGGGGCAACCAAAGCACCTAAAAAGTTATAAATTTTCCGCAAGAAACTATTTAATCATGTAGAATGATGTTAACTGCTACCACTGAAATTTTTTGTGAGAATAACAAAAATATCTTACACTTTAAGAAAATCCATGACATCAGCTGACAAGGGTGAGGCACCTGAAATCATATAGCGAACTCGTCCACCAAGCTTGTCTTTTATTTTATTAAATACTAATTTGTCCCACATAGAAGATGCATTCTTGCCTAGAAGATTATTTCACAATAAAATAATTTATTAGAAATATTTAAATTATTCTGACACAAATTTTCTCATTGATCAAAGGTTAGATACCATTAAGTAATGCTTGATATTTTGCATTATATGCAGCATTAAAAAGCCTTTCCTTCAGACCACCAGAAGATTTCACTGCATTAGTAATGCTGCAAGAGACAGACACGTGATTAACCATTCGATTAATCCATATTAATTAGATAATGAAATATAAAGCATATACCCATCGTATATTCTGTTATATATCTTGGAACACTGCAGAAGATAGTAGGTCTTAATACAGCTATGTCATCCAATAATTTCAAGGTATCCTACATGAACGCAAAATATACTACATTGAGATCCAACAACATCTAGTAAAGGATATGGTGCACTATTATATGGTATCATGTATACAATATGGAAAGAACATAAAATTGAGTTTCTCACTCCCTGATAAAATCCAACTGAGCAGCCATAGTACGCATATAGGATTTGAGTTGATCTTTCGTATATGTGTGCCAAAGGAAGATAAGATATATGACTGAAATAGATTGTTCACAAACGAGTTTATTAGAACATATAATGCGATATAACTGGAATTTTAAGCAACATGGCCATTAATACTCACACATCCGATGGATAAAGTTCCATTCCTATAGTTAAACCAGCCACATTTGCAACCATGTTTCCATGAGAAAGTACAGCACCCTTACCAAGAGAGGAAATACATAAAAACTTTAGTTACATTAAGAGAAATATTACTTTAGTAGACTTCAAAGAAGAAACTACAAATGAATAAGAAATGAGACCTTTGGTGTCCCAGTAGTACCACTTGTATAGCATATTGTAGCAACATCTTCCGGTTTTGGTGGATTGAAAGGGTACGGATTTGCACTTCCCTAAAAACTCCACCATTCAGTTAACAAATATAAAATTAATTAAATTGCATAGATCAGTTTATTATTCAAAAATAGAACTTGAAGATTACCTGAGTAATTAGTTCTGAGAATGATACAACCTTGATCGGAATTGTTGATGGAAGAGATGGCATTGGTTCAACAAAGTGTCCCACCACCTATGTTACAGTTGATACAAGTACTTAATGCATTTAGCATCATTTTAATAGCATCAATTTATTAATTAAAAAGAAAATTGAATTTGTACCACTATCAAACGGACAGAAGAAATCTCGGACAAAAAGCTCAGCAACTGAAATGTCAAAAAGTGTTACGCACACATGCTTCAGAATGAAGTAAACAAAAATATCTTAATGGTGTCATGTAAAAGCATTTAGTGATTCTCATCAGACGATGAAAAAAGAGGAGAAAGTATTAAACTTGTGATATGCAATGTTTCTAGTCTTTAACTTACGATATGCAAAGTTTCTGATACACAAAATATGGCTTGTGCAGAAGAGTGATTGACAATATACTTCACAGCATCCGCACCTGCAAGATTGGGTGGTTTAACACATTAGCAACATATAGAAACAACAACAACAACAACAACAACAACAACAACAGGGTATGCGGAGGATAATACCCCTACCTGGGGGTAGCTACACACTTCCAGAAAGACCTCCGACATAGCAACATAAGAAAGTCAAACAAAAACAACATGATTGACATACCAAGGGTGTCATATAATGGGACAGATATGTAAGAATACGCAGAGCAAGCATGATCAACAATTAGCCATTCTGGTCTGTTGACAAAGTATAGTCCAATACATGATCCCTGTTGCAATATTATTTTCAAATATATAAAATACAGAAATTAAATAGATAAATTAAGTTTCATACCTTTGTTATTCCATGAGCCACTAATCCAGAGCCAATAGCTGACCGAGCTATAGCTATTTCTCCATACGTTGTCCACTTGTACCTATAAACATATATGCGCATATATTATAAAGCATCCATACTTTAGCCTCAAAATAAGAGAACTACTTAACATACTCTCCAATAGTTCCATCTGCTCGTATCCTCGTACCCAAATACTTGTGGTCTTTATATGTTTCAGAGGCATGCCTATATTAGATTAAAACAATAGAAATACCATATTTGTTAATGTTTTCGCTCCAAGATGTAGTATAATTTCAGTAAAGAACACAGAACTAAAGTAAACTTACACAAAAACATCATACAAGGTACCAATGTCAGGATGATTAGGAATTCTACTGACCAACTTCATAGGAGATTTAGCCGATCTGTAACCAAAAAAATGGTAGTACTATAACTATAATACAAGGAACTAATGTAATATTTGATAATGATTAATGAAGTAGGCAGCTAGCATACCTGTAAACATTCCATTTCCCTGTATGCAGTTTCTCTGGAAGGACAACACTATATCCTTGTTCTGCCATGACATGATATCAGTTGTTTGGAAATATGCACGAAGCAAAAGGAGCAATCTGTCTTAGAGTTATAGTTAATACTATGCTTTCAAACACATATATCTTTCCATCGGTTTATATTGAATCCCTTTACCCAAAAAAAAGAAGCAATGTTACCTGAAAAGTACTAGCCCGCTGTCTTGTTCAGCTGCACCAATGACTGAGGATGGATTGCAGCAGAAGTAACGTGCTTTTGAATTGTCTGAAGCCGTTGGCTGGCTTTAGCTTTACAGTCCATTGAATTTTCTCCTTCAAGAACAATGAGAATAAGTTCTAAGTCTTGCAGATTCAAAGTTTTAAAAACATAATCAATGCATATTAACTTTATACTATATGATAAAGTAACTTTATCTATGCTAGTGTGTACTTTCTTTTTCTTTTCTTATCGACATGCATTATGTGTGTGGCTTCGGTTCTATAGATGTTAACGTTCCATCTGAATGACACTTAGGTGGTGTTTGTTTTTTAAGAGTGTCTGAATCTGAATCTGAACTGCACGTCTGAATCTGAATCTGATGCGTAAATGTCTGAATCTGAACGCATCTGAACGAAGAAAAAAAACGCATGTTTGAACGGGATTTTTTTTATTTTTTATTTTGGTTATTTTGTGTCTACAAGAAGCATTCAGACGCGTTAAGACACCCCTCTCAGGTCTTGACAGATTCAGACATTTTTTCCGTTCCGACGTCGTTCAGACGTCGAACGAAAAAAAAACAACGGTCTGAACGGCAAAATGTCTGACCGATTCAGACATTTTGCCCGTTCAGACGCTGTTAAGAGGCAAAAAAAAAAACAAACACAGCCTTAGTCTACTTTTCAAGTCACCTTACATAAATGCATCTTAATGGGTCCTTTTTTTGAAGTTAAGTAAAGTCTTATCTTAATATTTCATGTTCACATCTCTATTGTCTTAGGCTTTTTTGGGAAAAAATGGTATTCAAGGTCGATTCATATTTAAGATTGCTAGGTAGTAGATGTATTGCTACAAGAGACAACCAAACAATATGTTAATAATAACATGAAACTATAAAGTGTAGAAAATATACCATAATTCTTTTGATTGTTCAGACTAAAAACAATACTAAGGAAAAATGTTAGGTATGTCAAGCTCACAGTTTCTTAAGGTGTTTGAGAATCATGAACGTCTATTTCTTATGATACAACAAAAACGGATAACTTTGTTAGCACAAACGGTTAGCAAGGCGAACCAATATAGCCTTCCCTTTATTACGAAACGGGTATAGAGAAAAGTTAAATGTATATCCAATATTTTCTAAAGATCCAATAAAACAATCTTTGCCATTCATTTTTTGATCAAAATAAAATAAATAAATTTTCACTTTTTTTAGAAAAAATTAAATAACTTGCAAACCATACGCAAAACGAATCATACAATCGCGACGAGAATTAAATCATCTTTCTATTGATGGGCACATCTATATACTTTCGACGAACTTTTTTTTCGATTTTTTTTTTCAGCTACGTATCACAAATCACATGTGATTTATGAAATCACATGTAATTTTTCCAGACATAACTGAAAAAAATCAAAAAAAAAGTTCGTCAAAAGTATATCGACGTGCGTATCTACTGAAAGATAAAAAAATACTCGTCAAGATGTTGTATTTTTTTCACCTGACGATTTACTATTCACAAGATATTTTATTAAAAAATGAGTGGCTAGAATTGGTTCATTGGATCTTTAGATAATTTTGGTTAGTCAATGATCGCAACTCAAAGGGATATAGATAATCGAAATGAATGGGGAAAAAAAAGAAAGGGAGAATCTAAGTGTATTTCTCGGGGTGTCTAGACATATGAGAAAAGCTCTCATTTATAGGGAAAATTAGGGGTGAGCATGGGGAGGGGTGGGGCGGTTTTATGGTAAAACCAAAAACCGAACCGTATATTTCGGTTTTTAAAAACTACAAACCTTTTGATTTCGGTTTTTTCGGTTTCGGTTTTTCCGTTTTTGACATTGAATCGGTTCGATTTCGGTTTTATTCGGTGTTTTCTTATTTGAAAACAAGCATGTTTTATTTGAAAACAAGCATGTTTTAATCTTATATAAAGTTTAAGATTCCAAGTTTCAAGCAAAAATATTTAATCCAATTATCAATAATAGCATATTATCCAGCAATCCAAAGCTCCGAAAAAACGTACAAAACAACCAAACATCAATCTAAAATATAAAATGCACGTCTTTACGGCTTTGCACTTTTCGTTCGCTCACGAGAATTGTAGGGTAAAATTTCAAAGAACACTATTGTTCGAAATCAAAGATATAATATATCTATAAATAAAACAATTTTCAATGTATAGATAATAAACAACACAATTTTTTAATAGATAAAGTTGCATACTCAAATCTTTAAAATTAAATAGCAAATCTCTTATATAAAAACATATGTAAAAGTGGGGCGGAGCGGTTTTCTCGGTTCGGTTTTTCTTAAGAAACCAAAAACCGCCCCAAACATTCGGTTTTTATAAAATTCAAAACCACCACCATCGGTTTGTCAAATGGGGTGGTTTTTTCGGTTCGGCTTTTTCGGTTTTTCGGTTTCGATTCGGTTTTTGTGCTCACCCCTAGGGAAAATACATGAAATAAAACAATCAAATAATTATCACAATAAATTCTAGAGGTGACAATTTATGACGAAAATTAAAAAAATAAAAATTAGCTAATTTGAGCAAATTTGTAAAAGATTTTGGCACTTTTTTTTTTTTTTTTTTTTGAAACGGTTATATATTTGCTCATGTAAAAGTTAAATGAGCCCAAACAGGCATGTATTTTCTCTAAATTGGAGAATATTACAATTATTTTTAAAGAAAAACTTATAAATATAATATATTTTATTTTTTTAATATACATGAGATGTTACATTTAAGGAATTTATTTCGTCGTTTTGGGTCTTTTATAAAGCTATTTGTATAACATGCGCTCATTTAGCCCATGCCCGTTTGAGCCCTAGCTCGTTTGAACCGTGGCCCTTGCCCGGCCTGCCCGTTTTGCCACCAATTATTGAATCCTATTAAATGGCTCATGAACTCGGTCATTACATGTGACCATACATTAATCTTGCTCTAAAAGCCAATCAATGTATTTGATGAACTATCAATTTTCAGCCACACCAACTATATGACCACGGATATAAGTTCAATAACATAACTGTACCAAAAAATACTAAAGTAACTTAAGTGAACGAAAATGCAAAGTTCAACAGCAATCGTCATGTGCGGTTACGCAAAATTGATTCATCAAGGTTGTGCATCACTAACCATATGGCAATTGTTTAAATAACATATTTCTAGCCTTTGTGTTAGTATATTACTTTTGAACGTTGTTGATCCATCCTTTTTGGTGGATGTACAAAAAACAAGTCATGTTTGCAAACTAGAAATTATAACCACCACACAACACAAGACATGCAACAACGACAATAATACCCAATCCCGCCGGAGTGAGGTATGGGAGAGGTAGGATGTAGACAGTCCTGCCTTTACCCGAGGATAGGGAAGACACTGAAATTAGTTGTTGCATATGATCACATCACAAATTCTCATATAAATGAATGTGGTCACCCACATGATTTCAGTTGTTAATAAACATGGAAACTAGTAAATGACATCAGTTACAACAGTATCTCTTTTTCTGTTTCACTTCACAGAATTCTTTGCCCAGAAGATTCAGATGTTGCAATCTCTTCGTACATATCAGCTATTGCTTTAGCAAAGTATGCCTTTGCTTGTGGTCTCTTAACCTGCACCAAAAGAATGGGCCATATGTTCAATATATGCATGCTTCATTATTGGTGGCTAATTTTCAATCTAAAGTTATTGTTATACTACTACTACTACTAGTGTAAACAACCTCCTGAATGGTTTTACTTGCGCAATTAGATTATTGTTATACTACTAGTATGTTTCTGCAATCCCTATTACGTAAGTATTAACACATGTAATGATGTATAATATTTTAAAAATCGGACAAATAGGTATTGCAGATCTCGTTTCAACCAAAAAATAACCCGTACTGGCCACTTAGCAAATCCGCAACCCATCTTGCCACTATAGCAGATTAGCGTTACTGATTTTGGTTCATAAGTTGGTACTTACCTTAAATGTCGGAGTGAGCAAACCATTCTCCATAGTGAATGGTTCAGTTACCAAAGTGATGGATTTTGCAAACTCAAATCCTCTCAGCTGCATGACAATAAGCATGGTTATATTATCGAAGAATAGATGGCAAATTATTTTATTAAGAAAAAGCAGATAGCTCCTTGGCGAAAAGGAGAAAATACAGAGTGACAATCTAGACTAGACTTACTCAAGGGTATATCGAAGAGCCTAATTAAATTGATTTAAAACTTGCCAATGCGTCAGTGTAATAAATATGATACTGGAAAAAGTTAATCGAAAATGGGTTACCTGAGCTTCTTTTCCAATGGCATCCATGTCAGCCAAGACAGCAGTCCTTGTCCTTGGGTCATTGCACAGCTGTTCTAAGCTTTCGAACTACATCACAGGTTATACAATAGCTGTTAATATATTATAAGGCACAGTTTTATACAAGAACCTAACTTTTGACCTTGGTACTTCAAAAAATACATGTAACCCTATAACATATGTTACATAAAAGACTACATGGCAAAGATTGTACAGAAATAAGAGAAAAACAGATATTAATATTGATGTACAGATGTAGAAACATTTAATGTAACATCAAAAAGATATTTGATAAATAAATATGATATATACTTGCTTTTAGTTTTATATAAATAACCAAATTCATATCTTCTCGAGATTTTATTAACTGTATAAGAAAAATATATCCCTATTATATTATAGCTTATGTCATATAGATGTTAGAGTTGATTACAAATTTCGTCCCTGTGGTTTACACACATTCGCACTTTTGTCCTTTTTTCAAACTGCTTGCATGATCCATCCCCATGGTTGCAAAATCTTGCAAAGTTAGTCCTTTTTACCAATAGCCGTTAGTTTTCTTTGTTAAGTCCCTCCCGTGCTAAAAACGTGAGCGTATTTTGGTCCTTTTACTCCCATTCATCTGCAACCTCATATTTTTGTCCATCTTTAACATTTCAATTCTTTTAAAATCATCAACACCACCACCACCATTTTTTTTTTCATCTCATCTTCAAATTTTATAAAAACACATACATCATCTTCATCATCTTCAATAATTCATCAATTCTTATAAACACACACACTCTTATGATAACATACATATATCATCTTAAATTCTTAAAAACACACCAACATAACACACAACAAAAATTAGGGGGAAAATATATATCTCGTCATCATATCTACATTAATCACCCACCAAAATCCCAATTTGCCCTTATCTCAACTCAAACCCTAATTTCACAATCTCATCAACCCTAAAATTCACATTAAAAAATAGATAGTTATTCCATTAAACTATAATTATAGCTCAAACACCACAAAATCACCACGACCACCATACCCAGGACGGTGGCTTGCGATTGTAGCAGTGGCAGAGGAGGTGGGTGTCACGGTAGCTGAAAGGGTATACGTTTAGAAATCACAGTGGGTTATAAGTATTAGGTGGTTTTGTTTGTTATGAATTTTGGATTTGGGATTTGAATCCTGTTGGGTTTAAAGTTTGTTTAGAATCTTATAGTTGGTAACAATGGTCATCTGTTTAATTCTTGAACAAGTTATACATTAGGCGTTTTAGTGAAGATTCAAGAACATATTCAGATTGTAAATGCTTGGCAAGATTCAAGAACATATTCAGGTTGTATGTTAAATATCTCTTTTTTTCAATACCATCAAATGCACTCGAGTTGCAGCTCACTGAGTTTCTTTTTTTAAATATGTTTGTTGTTATCAGTTTCCGTTTCTTTATGTGATGCTTATTGGTTAATGATTGATGTAATTTAGGTAGTACTGAACTTTTTTTTTTCCTTTTTGGGTAAAAAGGTCATTGTTCTTCTTTGTTTTTTGGTAGTACTGAACTTGACAGAATGTTTAGAGAAAACTTTATTGTGGCCAAGGGCCTCAAATTCCCAGTTTACATTTTGTTTAGATTCTTATCCAACAGGATACTATAGATGTTTTTTTCTTTCAAACTAAAGATGTATAAATTGATAGTTATGGGAGAAAAAATGATACATTATGATTTGGGTTTTGTTAGTCTTTTGGATTAGTTGAATGGTTCTATGAGGAACAATAAATTGACTTGGAAAGAAAATAGAAATTTAAGGATAAATGAGAGGTTGAAGATGACTATGTGTAGAAAGACTATAATACCCTCACGTTTTTAGCACGAGAGGGACTTAACGACGAAAACTAACAGAAATTGGTCAAAAGGACCAACGTTGCAAGATTTTGCAACCATTGGGATGGATCGTGCAAGCAGTTTGAAAAAAGGACGAAAGGTGCGAATGTGTGTGAACCACAGGGATGGATTTTGTAATTAACTTTAGATGTTACGCATTTCATGATCATTAGAATACTTCAGGAATTGAAATTTGATAGTAACTTCCAGTTATGGAATTCGGAATCGTTAAATTAGCATTAACAACCCTACTTGTAACTAATTTGGATTTTTCCAAAAGGGAAATTAAGTTTTTGTTATCACTTCAGTTAACCTTATGTACTTTAATTTAATCTCTAAGACATTACCTTTATTCCTTCCTTAGCAGCCCATTCTTTGAGCACATCAGGGTCCACAGAAACGATAGCAACTAAACAAGAGTTGAAGCTGTCACCTATTTGCAATAAAAACTAAATTAAACAAGAACAAAGAGAGAACTATTATGAGAAATCAGCAATGCATAAACGTGAGTCTGTTACGGCAGTTAGCTTCTTACCGTAAACAAAGCATTGTGCCACAAATTTGCACTTAGTATATACAATCTCAATTTTCTCAGGAGCTATGTACTCTCCTTGCGCCAATTTAAAAATGTTTTTTTTCCTGACACAAAAGTTACAATTAGTCATCATGTTTATAGCTTGCCGCACCCCTCAAAAAATATATCGCTACATCTTACCTATCAATTATCTTCAAGCGTCCTCCAGGTATCCACATCCCTATGTCTCCAGTATGAAGCCATCCTTCTTCATCTATCACTTCTCTCCTGACCAAATTAGTTAGATATTAATTAAATGTTCATCTTAAAACTCAGGCTGATACAAGCAATTACAAGAACAGTCTAAGGCTTATACGTTTGCACTTCATCTTTGTAGTAGCCTTGGAACACAATTGGTCCCCTCACACAGATCTCGCCACGAGGATATGGTTGATCATCGGATGTATAATTCATTTCAGGAACATCAACAAGCTTTACTTCTGAAACAGGATTATTATACATGAACATAATCCTAACAGACCTTGCATGGTTTTTGAACCCTTCATATCAAATAATAGGAAAAAGCAAACTATAATGTCCAACGTATGTACAAATAACTGACCACAAGCAGGAACAGGAACGCCTACATGACCCGAGAGGACATCGTCCACTTCCATATTAGTTATAACACATGAAGTCTCAGTCATACCATAACCTTCCACCACATAGCAACCAAAGCACCTAAACAGTTGTTAAATTTCCATAAGAACCAATTAAGAGTATGAGAATGACATCAACTGCAACCACCGTAGAAATTGTGATAATACAATAACTTACACTCTGAGAAAATCCAAGACATCCGCAGACAAGGGTGAGGCACCAGAAAACATAAAGCGAACCCGTCCACCAAGCTTGTCTTTTATTTTGTTAAATACTAATCTGTCCCACATGGAAGATGCATTCTTGCCTAAAACAAGATTTAATAATCAACAATTAGAATCATTAGAATATGTTGGATAAAAAATAGAGTAAATTACACCATTCGTCCTTGTGGTTTGCGTTGACCGACGAGTTTCATCCTTTGACCAAAAAAAATGCACCATCCATCCCTAAATGCGAAACGTTATGTACCGTTAGTCCCTCTCTATAACGGCCTTCATTAACTGTCGTTATATGACAACACGTGCTACCCATGTGAGGGTATTTTATTAATTTTACCCTTTCTTTTTAACTTCATCTTTTTTACTCACATCAACCAAAAATAAAACACTGTATTTAATTCTCTCTTTCTTCTTTTCTATTCCAAACCATCATTTCACCTCCAAATGCACACACAATAATTTCACCTTCAAAAAACACACTAATTTCACTTTGATCTAGAAAAAAATGTCAACACCTCCAATATAACAAATTCAAACACCCCTGTTACACATTCATCTCACTTAATTTATAACATCACATCTTTTAAACACAGAAAACAAACAACCCTTAAAAGTAGTGTTGGAACCTATATGTTTCATCGGAACCAATTTGGGTTTCAATCGGGTCCTAGTTTTTCGAACCCAACTTAATAGTGTTACCAAGAAAATTTTATTACCTGATTACGTTGAAGGTTTTGATCAGTTTAAGAATCTTGAACGGGCTTGAAGAAAAGATGGTGAAAATCAAATCATTGAAGAAAACCTATATCTTTTTGGATGGCGACGACGGGCCACTGGGCCAGGCACAAATAGGTTAGGGTGGTGGGAGAAATAAAAGAGGGTTTTGATTATGGTGTAAAAAAATTGGGATTAGAGTGGAATGGACCACGAATCTAATTTTTGGAGTATTGATTTTGGTGGTTGATGTTCGTACCTAATGAGGCTTATAGATTTAGTGATGGTTTTATGAATTTTGGGCAGAGCAATGATAGAGAGGCCTAACATGTATGCCTAAAGTCATGCCTAATCCATTAATTACATGACACCTCATTCATGCATTTTCTCTCTCTAAATCTTCACTTTTGATTTTTACACTTGGCATCATCTTATTGTTAGGCATACTTTTAGGCATGCGTATTAGGCATGAGAATCATTTTCCTTTTGGGCAGATGATGATTTTTATTAATTCATCAAGATTCTCAATGTATTTTATTTTTCCAGTTCCTATATTCCAAATGTGTAGTGCTTTTAGATTTTTGATTTATGAGTTCTATTCTATGGTTTAGTGCTAACTGATAAAGATATTGGTATATGCTTGAATGAGTATTGTATTTTTGTTTTCAGATCTAGTTCATATGTTCTGAATGAGTTTCTTTTTATTGTTTTATGGTTTGTATAAATATTTGACAGCATTCGTAGTGTGGTTGCAATATGCTTGATTGGATTTAATGAGGTTCATTTAAATTCAAACGAGTTTAGTTTTTAAGTTGATTTGATTGGCAAATAATTTGGTTTGGTAAAGGTACCCGGAAAAGAGCTGGCCGGAAAATAGGTCGGAAAGGAAGAAGATGGTATTGGGGAAGATGATTGTAAAAGATAAGGTTAATCGAAGAAGATGAAGTTAAGCATAAAATTACCATTATACCCTCATGTGCCATGCACATGAGGAATATAACGACAGTTAATGAAGGCTGTTAAAGAGAGGGACCAACGATACATAACGTTTCGCATTTAAGGACGGATGGTGCAACTTTTTTGATCAAAGGACGAAACTTGTCGGTCAACGCAAACCACAAGGACGAATGGTGTAGTTTACTCTAAAAAATATCAATTTTAATCAATATCTGACCTTTAAGTAATGCTTGCCTCTTCGCATTATATCCAGCATTAAAAATCTTTTCTTTCAGTCCACCAGATGATTTCACTGAATTAACAATGCTGCAGAAACAAGAAACCTGATTAACCATTCAATAAAGCCATATTAATTGCATAATAAAGATGTATAAAACACACCCATCGTATACTCTGTTATATAATCGTGGAACACTGCAGAATATAGTAGGTCTCAACACAGTCATGTCATCCAACAATTTCAAGCTGTCCTACACGAATGAAATATACTACATTGAGATCCAAAAATATGTAGTTGAGGATGGACCACTATGATGTTGTACTTTGTGAAGATGCCATTGCAAAATAAATCAGTATAGAATTTAGTATGGAAAGCGGTCTTTTATTGAAAAAAGTAAGAATAGAAAGCACATAAAGTAGAGTTTCTTACTCCCTGATAAAATCCAGATGAGCCGCCATAGTATGCCAATATGATCTGGTTTGACCTCTCATATATATGTGCCAAAGGAAGATAAGATATATAACTGAAACAGAATTTCCATTTAAGAAAAACTGACACAAAAGTTCACAAAAGAATTCACTACAACACATAATTAGCATATTAAGCAATATGAAGTCATTAATACTCACACATCCGATGGATAGAATTTAATTCCAATAGTTCCACCAGCACAATTTGCAACCATGTTTCCATGGGAGAGTACAGCCCCCTTGTGATTTGCAACACACACACACAAAATTAGTAACAGTAGAAATTTATATTACTTCAGTGGAATTCTGTGAAGAAAGTACAAATGAATGAGAAATAGAAACCTTTGGTGTCCCAGTTGTACCACTTGTATAGCAGATTGTAGCAATATCATCGGGTTTTGGTGGACGAAAAGGGTAATTGTTGGCACTTCCCTATTATTTCACCAATTCAATTAACAGATAAATAGGTAACTCAATTGTAGAAATCACATTATTATTTAATGAGAATCTGAAGTTACCTGGGCAGTTAGTTTTGAGAACGATATCACCTTAACCCCAGTTGCTGATGGAAGAGATGGCATTAGTTCATCAAGGCCTCCAACCACCTGTGTTACAAGTAGATACAAGTGCTTTAAGCTATTAGCATCACTTTAGTAACAAAGTTTCTCAGTCTGATTATAAAGAACGAGTTTGAATGATCAACCAGCATACCACTATCAATCGCACAGAAGGAATCTCGGACAAAAAGCTCAACAACTGAAATATTAAAGTGTCAGGCACATGTACTTCAGTATGAAGTAAATCATCAAAAACTGGGAAAAGGGAAGAAAAAAATAAAGAATGACAAGAACATTTCAAATGCTATAACTTTTTAAAATGAGAGATCTAGTGTCAACAACTATAACTGAAGTTCACTGACTCCTTTTGATGTGAAAAAGAAAAGGGAACAAAGGACCCTAACAAGATTCTACTAAGGTTAAAAAATATCAACGAGAATAGCAAAGTCAACTAAACGTCATTCCATGGATAGAAGTTTCCGCACATAAGTGTATAAAAAAAACCAAGTAAATAAAAAGTAAAAAAGAAATAAAAATTGTGACATTTGCAATTTTCCAGTTTAAAAATGTAAGATGTACAAACATTCCACTAAAACTTTAATGTGAAAGTAGGCGATAAATTAAAAATCATATCATCAAGACTATCTTTAACATGAAAGTATGCAATAAATTAACAATCTTGTCATCTAGACTTTCTTTGTAATGATCTTATAGAGATCATGGCTTAGGATCAACGAGCTATGAACTCCCTCACCACTTCAATAGGCAACTAATCGGAAGTTTAAGCATCTCAAAAGATTGAACAGGGTAAATTGGGGTATACTCGATTGGAATAACAAACTAGATATAACATTAAGCCCACACAGAGTTGTTTCAGACAGTAATAAACCAGCGGAACTGACTAGTTAGCCTTTATCAATAAGACTATAATATGATACAAATCCTATATATAAAGCATAAAATCTTGTGAAAATTACCAATGTTTAACATCGTATGTCATGAGCATCATACTCAACACACCCCCAATTGATTAAGAGACAAAAATATTTAACTCACACTATGCAATGTCTGTGGCACACAAAATATCGCTTGTGCGGAAGAGTGATTGACAATGTATTTCACAGCATCCGGGCCTGCAAGATTGGGAAGTAACTACAGTTTTACACATTTGCAACATAAAGAAAGTCAAACAAAAAAAGTTGAGTAAACATACCAAGTGTGTCATATAAAGGGACAGATATGTATGAATATGCAGAGCACGCATGATCAACAATTATCCATTCCGGTCTATTGATAAAATATAACCCAATACATGATCCCTGTTGCAATAGTAATAACAGGACTGGAAAGTTAGAATGGGAAAAAATTTAAGACAAGATAGACTTTTGAAAGATATACTACTATAGATGTAACATGCCTCTGGTATTCCATGGGCCACTAATCCAGAACCAATAGCTGACCGAGCGGTTGCTGCCTCCCCATAAGTTGTCCACGTGTATCTGTATACACATGCACATATATTAGATAGAATTCAGACCTAGCCTCGAGAATAAGAAAGGTACTGAACATACTCTCCAACAGTTCCATCTGCACGAACCCGTGTACCCAGATACTTGTAATCTGTGAAGGTTTCAGATGCATACCTGTATTGGAATTTCAGTGAAACCAAACTGGTGATGCTTTTTGCAACATTTTCATATCTACTAAAATATTTGCGTAGAACTAAAATAAACGTAGCCACGTATATACAGATACTCACACAAAAAGATCATGCAATGTAGCAATGTCGGGATGATCAGGAAATCTACTGACTAACTTCAAAGGAGACTTAGCAGATCTGTCACCAAAAAATAAATACAGTCAAATTTTTACTCGAATAATTTAATCTTCAAAATCGAACTAAACGGAATTATTACCTGTAAACATTCCATTTGCCTGTCTGCAATTTCTCTGGAAGCACAACACTGTACCCTTCTTCTGGCAAATATCAAAAACACCTCATTATGATATCAACTGATTTCCAACATTTGATGGGAAAAAAAAGCACAATACGAGCTAGTGGATCACATATGCTCATAACAAGTAAGAAAGAAGCCTTCACATTCATTTAAGCATAGAACATAAAACCAAACTGGATCCTCGCTTTATTGAGGTGTCATTCAAAACATAAAATCCCTAAAATCACTTGGAAGCTATCAACTTATGATATCTTGACAATATAATTCATTAAAAGTGACATTTCCAGATTCTTTCAAAAGTGAACTGCATATACACAACTTCATATGCCATAGTGAATTCTCGGTCCCACAAACGATTTCTATGGTATCAGCAAATAACTTCTACATATTTCTAATTTCTAATTAAAAAATGAGAAATGACTAAGAGGCGTAAATTCATGCCTAATGTTGTGCCTAAAACTATGTGGCATTAGCTCACTGGTTTATGATGAAATGGGTCCATTTGTTACAACCAATAAAACAATGACATCAAGATTTAGGCATAAAATTAGACATGAGTTTAGTCCTCTCAATCATTTCTCGTTACCATACACACAATATAAGGAAAAAAAGGTACCCATTTCCTTAATTTCCACCATTTGAAAAAAGAGACATGATACAGGCTCATGGATCAAATTTTTCATAAATAATGACACAAGAAACATTTATCTAAAAACGGAACATAAAAATATAAATCAAACTGAATCTTCGCATTTTCAAGTTAATTTTCTGGATTGAAAAACTCACACACCCACTGTCTATGAATAAACCAAAAACTTGTCCCCAGTTGTTACTTGAACTCACGTATCAGTCACATTTAAAACATAAAATTCCCAAAATCGAACGTTGTTTACATAAACTATGAAATTCTCATGTTGCTCCACACTCGCTAATCCAGGAAAAATGATATTAGTCACTTTCGTTTTAATCAACAACTCCATAGTGACTTGTAGGTCCCACGACACGAACCATTCTTATCAAATCAACAAATAACTTTTCACATCCCAAAATATGTCGGATCCTAAAGTACAACTTACTTTTCTATAAACCACTAAAAACATTACTACAATTCCGAAGGCAGTGGCTAGGATTGCTTATTTCTTCTGCTTATAAATGAGTAGTTATAACTTGGTTCTGGATAACACAAAACTGATTCTGTCTAAAAAGAAGCAGATAAAAAACAAAAGAAACTAAAAATCCTATAGTGACTTTTCGGTCCCACCGACAATTCATATGAAATCGACATATAACTTTTTACATAATCCAAAATATACCAGAGATTCTAATCTCCGCATCCACCAATAAAAAAGTATGTCTCATTTTCTGCCTAAAACTGCATGTTAATATTTTCTTCTGCTACAACCTAACAGAGTTATAAGACACTTATATAAGCCGAAAAGATTCAAAATAAGCCACAAAATCAAATAAGCCATATATAAGCCGAAACAAACACCCAAAGAAAAATACCAGCAAAAAACTCTCCGGCAGTGTGGTTAGGCAGCAGGACGGTTGAGTGAAGATCAGCAGCAGTTGACGTAACGTGTTTTTTAATGGTTTGAATCCGACGACTGATTTTATCTTCCATATTGGATTGGATTGGATTTTGTTATGCAAGAATTACAAGAAAACTCACTCACACTTTAGATTTGGTTTTTCAACAACTAATTTAAGACAAGTAGTACAATGTAGACGTGGTCATACATTTTATAATTTTATAAACTTGGAATAATGATTTGTAGATTTTGATGGAGTTAAAATGTGGAATTAATTGTTTGTTTACTATTTTGGACTTCAAATTATGTGTGCCGACTAGCTAACTTTCATTCTTAAACAACCTATATACTTTTAGATTGTCAACTTCAATATTTGTGTGCTAGCTTTTAGCTTTTGTAAATATCAATAAATAAATACAGCTTACTGACCGTGTCTATGGATTTTATTCATGATTTCATAGCTGATGACTTGTGAATTGTGATTTTTCAGTGGATGATAAATTTGTACACTTGTGTACAGTAATAAACTGGAATTGATTTTAGATTAAACTCCAAAATACATCCATGTGGTTTACCTCGTTTCGCATCATACATCCCTCTCGCAAAAGTTTCAACAGATACATCCCTCCGTTAGTAAAGTTGGCACAAATACATCCCTCCGTTAGTAAAATCAGTTAATGAGGACTAACGGTGCAAATATATCACCTTTATCTCACATTCGTTAAGAGATATTTACGTAAATCGTCCTTGTGGCAAGGAACAAATTGCAACCAAAGTCCTTATTTAAAGTTAAAGTTATTTGCATAAATGGTCCTTGTGGTTAGGCCAGTCAAGTGCCACGTGTCACCACCAGAGTAGTGCCACGTGTCATCGGGTCGGGTCGGTAAACGGGTCGGGTGGGGTTGCCACGTGGACCAATGGGGTGGTGTCACGTGGCGTTAGAAAATAAATCATAACTTTACCTCCGCTGGGATCGAACCCTGGAGGGTTGAGTGGGAGACAAAGGTGATACCCATCTGAGATGGGCATACCTTCATGTATATTAGTCCATTTGGTTCTATTTAACCCATCTTAGTTGGTCTTTTATAAATAAAAAAGGTCAAATAGAAAGTTGACTTGTCATTTTAAAGGGGTTCTGAGCCGGTTCAAAAATTGAGGAAAATACCGTCGGACTCGTTTTTTCGTGCTCTTTCCAATGGTATGCTCGGGAAATTTTTTCGATTTCAAACGAACCTCGAAAAATGCAAAAACGTCATCGAAAAATGCGAAAACGTCCTTTTCCGAGGTTCAAAGGAAGTCAAAAAAATTCTCCGAGCATACCATTGGAAAGAGCACGAAAAAACGAGTCCGACGGTATACTCGGGGAATTTTTTCGACTTGGTTTGGACCTCCAAAAATGCGAAAACAAAGAAAAAACGATGATTTTCGCATTTTTCGAGGTTCGTTTGAAGTCGAAAAAATTCCCCGAGCATACCATTGGAAAGAGCACGAAAAAACGAGTCCGACGGTATATTTATTTATTTTTTTACAGTCCATATTCCCCTTAAAATGACAGTCCAATGGTTTATTTATTTTTTGATAGTCCATATACCCCTTAAACTTGGTTAAATAATGGAAAGAGCATAATATTTATGAAGGTATGCACCAGCGCAGTTGGTGCATCCTTCACTTGTGACTCAAATGTCCCGGGTTCGAATCCCAGGCGTGCCATGCAAAGACTTTTAATACTCAATGCCACGTGGCACCACCTCATTGGTCCACGTGGCAACCCGACCCGACCCGTTTACCGACCCGACCCGACCCGACCCGATGACACGTGGCACTACTCTGGTGGTGACACGAGGCACTTGACTAGCCTAACCACAAGGACCATTTATGCAAATAACTTTAACTTTAAATAGGGACTTTGGTTGCAATTTGTTCCTTGCCACAAGGACGATTTACGTAAATATCTCTTAACGAATGTGAGATAACGGTGATATATTTGCACCGTTAGTCCTCATTAACTGATTTTACTAACAGAGGGATGTATTTGTGCCAACTTTACTAACGGAGGGATGTATCTGTTGAAACTTTTGCGTGAGGGATGTATGGTGCGAAACGAGGTAAACCGCAGGGATGTATTTTGGAGTTTACTCTTGATTTTATGAAGAGTAAAATACATCGTTCGTTTTAAAAGTTGTACTCAAAATATACGTTTCGTCTCTTTTTCAAAATAAATCTCTCAGTCATCCCTCATATCTTCATTTTGCACCGGCGTTAGTCTCGTTGACCAAGTCAACTAACAATTCTCTCGTTACTCACCGTTAGTCCTAAATAAATAGGGCAAATTAGTCATTTTGAGCATATCTTCATCTTCAACCTCTTTTTTCTTAACATATTTTATTCTTCTTTAAATCAAACTCATCCAATTTTTTAATTTCATTTTTCTTTTATTCAAATAACACCACACTAACAACTGATTGAGTCCTCTCAAGTTGTTGTTAACATGACCATTATGTTGAGTTTTTTGTTAGAGAAGAAATATATGTGGGCCTATAATTTTTAATTGAAAGGAAAATTTTTGTTGGGATTAAAAGTCTTCTTATTGTTGTTTATGTTACTGCTGCTCATATTGAAATTACTGTTACTCAGACAAAGTAAGTGCTGCTAAGGAACTTCAAGGAATATATGCTAAGTTGTTACAACTGTTGGTTACAGAGTTAAGACTGCTAGTACAAAGTTAATGTTGTTTAAGATTAAGACTGCCAGTGTTCAAAGTTAAGACTGGTGGTGCATAGTTACAACTCTTAGTGTAAGTTGGTACTAGATGTTTTTGTTAGTACTGCTTATCATATATGTATTAGATAATTATAAAAAATATTTTATATACTTAGGAAAGTATTGTAAGCCGTGTAGAACTCAATGGTGTATAAAAGGAGGTCTTAGGGCATAGAGTTAGATATCTCAATACACAAAAGTATACAGCCGTTTAGCTTCAAGGTTTTGTAACCTTAATACTGTGAAGAGTATTCGTATTATTATCGTTAATAATATTGGAGCTTGTTTGTTGAATTGTGTATTTATTGTTTCATTGACAATTCTTCTAAATACTAAAGATTAGATTCTGCATAATCTTTAATACATTCAAGCACAGTTTTTATCATTAGTTGTGTTAAATTTATCTAATATAACGAATCCTTATACAAGCTAAGAAAGAATATCTGGTTCAATTGGGATCAATAAGTGGTACCAGAGCTTGTGATCTAGAAACTGTAATCTAGAAAAAGATATGGATCAAGATTCTGCACACATGTTGGTTACATCCAAGGTTCCCATGCTCAAACCTGGTGAGTTTGAGATATGGAGGATGAGAATTGAACAGTGATGTGCGTACAAGGCGCGTTCGAGGTCAAAGGAACTTCCTTTTCGTCGAGCAAGTTTTTCAACACCCTAGGCAGTGAACCTAATCGTTGTAGTGTAGTATTGGGTAAGCCTCGGGGATTGATATTGTTCTCTAGGGGAATAGGAATGATAGTAAGAAGTGTACTGCGCTAAGGTTGAGGTTGAGGAAGATTCTTTTTTATCTTTTTATATTTTTTTAAAAAGCTAAGGGTAAAATCTCGGGGCTTGGATTTGGGGGGTGGTACTTCTATCGATTACTCTACTATTCTAATTATCTAATACTACGGGTAGTCTATGTCTTTTTGATGTGTGCTCGTATGATGATTAAAAATGTGCTTACCTAGATACTATTACTCCCTAGTTATCTTTTATTGGTGGTTGAATTGTCACATCCTTATTCTTAACGCGTTGTGTTTTCTAAGGTCGTAGGGTGTGCCTTTTTTTCCCTAACTCTTTGAGACTACCTTATGGTTATTGCCTACGAAATCCGCTAGATGATTCATAAACTAACTTTAAGGTTATATTTGGATGTTTAGACTACGAAATCCGCTAAGTGATTCATAAACTAAGGTTCACAAAGATTACTCAAGCATTCAAACACAATGATAGCTTAATTGCACTCCTAAGCCAATTACAATTAAGATAAGAGACAACCAATCAATAATTAATAACTAGGTTTCATAGATCTAAGCAAACACACAAGAAATTTAGACGGACATGTTAAACAAGCAAGCATACACACATTCAATGGAAGACATAATGAAATTAATGAAGTAAAACACTTATCTTGATGTAAAATAGGGTTTGGGAACCCTAAGATACTGTCCAAGTCGGACTACAAACGTTTAGGGTTTTTACTCCACAAGTCTACATCTTAAAATTCTAAAAATTCGATTTCTATATATAATTTTACACTTGCGACGGCGTCGCCTTATAGGTGGGACGCCGTCAGATCGCCGTCATTAGGGTTTTCGTCTTGGCCAAGTAATCGTTGGGACGGCGTCACGTTGTAGTTGTGACGCCGTCGGGTTTCAGTATGGACGTCGTCTGATTCTGGATCTGGGTCATCTGAGATGAAAAGTCTTAGTGATGCCCTTCCTTTTCAAAGCCTGAAGCTGTTAGGATCCAAATATTATTGTGTTGATGATTCGGGTGGTCTTGGATGATCAAAATACATGTTTGCCATAGTTAGAGAGTTAGTAGAGAGAGAGGGTGTTCTTGCTAGAGGTTTACACAAAGTATGAAAAATTAGATTAAAATGAAGAAGCACCACCCCTTCCATGGATGGAAGGGGTATTTATAGTTACATGAAATACGACCTCCTATCGGCCTGTGGATCAGGTATACAGTGGGTAAAGACCCGTCCTTCCTCCACGGTGTTGCACTAAGCTATACTACGTTACAAACTAATAAATAAACTACTAAATAACGTAACTAACGACAAGTCTACGAGCTAACTTAAGCTAGATAACATTTGGGGTGACCGACTCTTCACTATGGAATTTTCTAATTCCTAACAATCTCCCCCTAAGGGAGGTCACCCCATGTTTTACATTTCGAATCCTAGCATTCTATTCTTGACTTTGTTAAGAGCTCGTAGACTTCAATTCTTCAAGTTCCGCAATCTTTGTGCTTTTGTAGCGATTCTTCAAAGTCCGCATTGATTTGTACTTTTAGTGGAGGCCTTTAACTGATCCACATCTTTGATGATCTTTGAGTTTTCTTTGAGATCATCGACCACGATAAATCTCTGGATCACCCTTTATTGTGTTGCCATCATGTGAAGTTGTGACTTATGGACCGACATGCTCACACTTTTGAATCATGACATCTTTCCATTAGAGTAGCGGAAGCCTTACTGGTTCATGATATTTGCAACAGCGGCAGAAGCATAGTATGAAATATCGAGCGGGTTATGTAGATATGCACCAGTCATGATTTCTTCAAATTAAGTGTGGATCTTTGTAAGCATGCGGCTTTGGATTGACTCCTCAATTCTGATCAGTTGCAACCGTCCAAATGTACCTGCAAACAACAGTTAGTAATAAAACACACGAAAGTGTCTTTGCTCACTTTCGTTGAATTGAGGTACACGGCCCACGGTTCCCTGTTGATCAGTACAAATGCCTTTGTGATCGGGTATAATTCGAAGAATCTCCTTGATAGGGTTTTCGCAGCTGTTCTAGCCGTTCTCAAACCGGAACGTCTCAAAGAAGACAACACGGAGTGAGTGAACCTGCAAATTGGGATTCACTGATTGATGAAAAATGATTTGAAAAACAATCGCGTATTGCGTAGAAGAAAGAGTTTTGCAATACAACAAAGGTTTTATGAGAAAGATCAATTTTCAATCAAAAATACTTTTTGTATTTGAAAAGAGTACACATTCGACGTGCTAGAGAAAAGAAGAATTTTGCACATCGAACGGTTTTTCCAAAAGTATTTTTCAATCAGAGATACTTTTTGAATTTGAAAACATAAGTACACATTCGACGTGCTAGACAAAAGAAGATTTGCACATCGAATGGTTTTTCCAAAAGTATTCGTCAATTCCATTCCTGGACCAAGGTTGATTCAAGAGTGAATCGCCCCATCGTTTCTATCCAGTTGTCACAAGTTTGATCTTTTGGAAAGATCTCACATGTCACCCACCAAGAGCTTGTTTGATGTTGGCTCTAGAAGGATTTCCATCTTCATCGTGAATACTTTTACATACCACTCAGATGTTCTGGCAATACCACAAGGATAATGTGTAGGACTCTTAATATAATCTTACTTTCCACATTGTGTGAAACAGCAAGTCTTCATTAATTTTGTGTCCTAATGAGATATTGTGGATGATCTCTTGGCTCTAGACTCAATCGTGCACATTTGGTTCCTATGTCGGAGACTAGGGAGAGGGTCTCCTTCTTCAATATCAACTATCTCTAAAAGAAAGTCGATAGATTATGTAGGTTCCCCGTGAGAATGAAACAAGCCCTTTTAAGAGGAACTTGAGTAGCTTGGGAAGTTTAGTGCAGTGCGTCACTGGGTCCATGACGTCTTGTCTTCAATACCGGAGTTACCTAAGTAACCACCAGTAGCATATGTATTGAACCCGGTTTCTGCCCTAAGGTTGAATTATTGGAGGGCTACTTCTTTTCACCCCTTTTCACATCCAATTCTTTTTCATTCTTCAACCCCTTCAGTGCTTACCGAGACTTCATAACTAGAACCTTGTTGGGTTTATTCCAGTACTAGCTCTATCTCAGTCCGCACTCTTCCCATTTCTCATTTTTCTCCTTTTTTCATCATACCTAAGGACTTCTACACTATCTAGTGGATTGTCCCTGGGTAGATCCCTCGGTTCGGCGGATCGTGGGAACTAATACCTAACCTCACCATCCTTATAACTCCATGCATAAAGAAAAATGGTCGGTCTTTTGTAGTACATTCATTCCTTCTCGAAACCAATCGAAAAATCATTTGGAAAAACAATCAAGGTACTTGTGATACGAGATCAAAGCATTTTGTACCTTAATAGTTTCGATCATTTTAGAAATGCTCCCCCTCAACATGTGCATATGATATTGAAATTGTTTGGCACATGGAGGCAAGAGTTCTTTGAAATAATTTCTTGATCACATTTTCCTTAGAAAAAGCCATTTGAATTTCTTTGGTAAATTCTCCCCCTCAATATGTGCATAGGATAAGAGAAATCATTTTAACACATAGAGGCAAGAGTTCTTTTGAAGCACATCCACAATCACAAGCGCCAATAAGAAACCATTTTAAAACACAATCAAGGTACTTTATAAATCACTTTAAAAAGCTTTCGTACCTCGATAGTTTGTTTGCTCCCCCTCAATATGTGCTTCGAGATTCGAAAGCATTTAGCACATACGAGAGAGCAGCCTGCACAATTGAATCAAAAACGATCACCCTTTTATCAAATTTCATTATTAAATCACAAATTCTCCCCCGATCAAAAATATCAAACCCTTTGAGATTTTGGATCCCAAGTGATTTAATTAGGTTTAAAACATGGGAGAAAATGTGGCCTTGTTTAAATACTCATCGGGTTTTTGGATAAATCCTCCTCCTCAACATGCATTGTGTATTTGAAATCGTTTGGCACATGGAGGCAGGAGTGCCTTTAAAGGACTAAAATCAATTCCATTTAAACAGATAAGAGATTTAAATCACGATCTCTACCCCGATCAAAATTTCAAACCTTTTGAGATTTGTGATCCCAATTGATTTAAATCATTTAAAAGATTTTGGGGAAAGACGTGGCTTGATTTAACTTTGAAAAATGACAGATAATGACCATTTTAATACTTTAAAGATTGTTAGTGTCAGGTATGATTGTTTTAAGAGATCTTTTAGGTAAAATAAAACAATTTCACAATCAAACAAGAACAGAAAAAATTTCATTTTGAAAGATCTTGATTCTAAAGAAAATCATACCATGACATAACATTAAATCTTTAGATCACCACTTAATTTCGTACAATCCGGACTTTTTTGAAGATATATTGTTTGAAAATATTTTAAATTAAATCACTCTCCCCCTCAATCGATGACCGAAGTCGATAATTGAGTGACTTAAATTTTGATAAAATGAAGTCCGGTGATTTTCAAAATTTAGTCCAATATATTTTCAAAACAATATTTTTCCATTTTCAAAAACAATATTTTTCAAAGTTTTAGAAAAATGGTATCATCACGATTATCCTGCACAAAGATATGTTAGGTGGTTGAGAAGCTTCTGTTGATGCTATAGGGCTTGGAAGAAAAGCGTCTGTGATGCGGTGAGACTTCTTCTACGTTGCATTTTGAATGCCAACTGAGGTCAAATTAAGCTCTGTTTCTTCAATCAATTAGAAGAAAACCATCTGCTGATGCAGTGAGACCTCTTACGTTGCATTTATGCCAACTCTACATAGAAGTCTAATTAAGCTCCGTTTCTTCATTTGTCAACCCAAGATATAGTTACCCTTTCCTTTCGGCATCCAAACATCATATTATGTGGGATCTGGATCGGGAACATTCTTAAACCAAGATACCTGCATACGTTAGTAGACACAAACAGATATATGGTGGTCGACAACACCCAAACAGCAATCGACTAATAAAAGTCAATTCAACATATCAATCAGTTCATATAAAGCATGGGAATAATGTTCATCAATCTATAATCATCTAAACCTAACATTCACATCCTAGAAACCTAGTCCTTCAACATAGGCAATTATATTTTTCAAATAAGCACGTAGGATGATTAAGAAAGCCCGTTAGATTATGTAAATATGAAAAATATTCTTCCCCTCAACCAATGACTCTTTTTCTTGAAAAGTTTTAAAAGCGCTGAAGTCATAGATGAGTTTTCAAATTTAATAGAACTCTGAAGCTGATTGTTTTTAAAGCAACTCATTTTCCACCGTTTTGAAATACAGCAAATATTTTTCTGAAGAATTTTAGACGGAAAAACATTTGTGTAGGAACAACAGTCCTTATGACGACATGCTTTCCTTGTTTTGTTTTAGGATAAGTGCACGAAATATTTTGACAATTGGTTTAGCGCAACACTTTCCTTTCTTGAAGAGCGGGTTGCTATCTGAAATAATAGCAAACCATAAGTTTAAGCACGGGTTCTGATGGAAGTAACTGCAAGCCATTTTGAAGCGCGGGTTCTGAGTCGAAATAACTGTAAGCCATATTTTGACATGTTTAGAAAAGAATATTTACACCTCCTGCTCGAACTTCATCTATGGTCCCGTGCCATTATTGAATGACATTTCTAAGACCGTAGATGTTATCGATACCAGAAGACATGTCTTTGAAAACATATTTTTGGTCTTTTTCAATTTTCTGATTTTTATGGGTTTTTTAAGGTTTTATATTTTTCTATTTTCTTTTTGTTGGTTTTATAATTTTGTATTTTGCTTTTTGATAAATATTTACAAAGATAGAGTAGATGATATAATTTAAGAGGATGATGATACGATGTAGAGATAAGGATATCGAGCAGCACATCGTAGAAGATAGAATTCGTCATCTCTTAAATTTCCACCACCAAAGCTTCCGAGGCTCGAGAATAGAAGATAGAACATGAGCCTTTGAGAAAGAGAGACTTTGGCGGCTTCCCCAAACCAAAAATCCTTAAAAGCGATTCGAAGCTCTATTTCAAGCTTGCCTTAGCCGGTACCAGAGAAGCACACCATTATCATAAATTCCGCTGCTCCTTTCAAGAATAATCACCGTGATTCTTAGTTCGAGGTTATATCATCAACAAGAAGAACAGCACCGTATCATCCCACACATAAATAATCTTCTCAAATTTCTTTTCTCCTCGACGTGAAGCAATCCATTCCAAAAGGTGTCAAGAGACCACTTCCCCCGTAGTTGAATTGATCAGTCGGTCTCTTAGACTAGAGCTCACGAACCCGAATACACATACCCGAAGACAAAGAAACTTATACCATCGAAGTAGCCGATTAAGTCCAATAGCCAAAGAATAACCCCGATGTATACTTTTCTCTCCCTCTGAAGAAAGTGTATGAAGCTCAAGAACCCGAAGTACCCGAATGCCCAAAGAGAGAATAACCGATAACATTGAAGAGGCAGGCCGAATCACTGATTATCTCTGCGGATTTCAACTCCGGAATAAGTGATTATATCTCTGAATCACTGATTAAGCACTCAAGTGAAACAGCTGAGCATCCCCAATATACACAATCCTCTCTCCCCTGATGATTGCGATAACATCGAAATCATCACACACTTGTGTACCTCTTTTTATCTTCAGAAACTAACTCTTCCATCTCTTCCCCCACATAGTTGGAATAAAAAAAACACTGAACGCCATGAGTCAAATCTTGAGTTTCTCTGCGGTAATGACAATAGTCTTCCCGGGATATCTTCAATCACTTAGAAGTATTAATCTCATCAAGATTACTCTCGGCGGTATAGATGTGTGTCTCCTTCCCCTTTCTGGTTTTGATACTTCAAATCAAGCAACTCTATGTAAGCCCGTATACATGAAATCTTTTGAGAAGAACACTTGTAATCTTGTGGGAATCAATATCGAGAAGTAGAATGTGAGCAAGTCTAATTGGGGATTAAATCGGACATTTCACCCTCCCCTAATTAGTGCTCTCCCCTAAACCGACAATCTGTTTTTATAGATGCCGGATTAAGAAGAAGTCTTTGGATAATCAAATGCAACTCGTCTTTAGTCTTCTAACATGCATTAGAAAATGTAGAACAGGTAGGAGCTCGACCTTCTTCAAGATTGTCCAGTTGGGGATTAGATAGTTAACATCTTTGACTCACCAAAACACAAGAACATCACCAAAAAGCATCCCAATTAACTTACATCTTGCAAATCCCTTTAATTAAGATCCCTCAATCAAAGAACGAGAAAGATGTTCAATCGAAATAAACAATCGACCCAGCGGCCCGAACACCGCGAAATGGTAACACCAAGCAAACAATCACATCAAACAAGAGAAGGTTGTTGGAATCATCATGTTGATGTGCCGTGAAGCATTAATCGAAGCACTTTGTCAATAAACTCATATCAGCTTGTGAAGATGTCAACTAACGGCTCTTAGAAGAGAAAAACTCCATGTGAAGATGACCCGATAAGAAGAAGCTCAGTTCTTACATGAGTTTAGAGCCGTATGACCATTTATATTCTCAAATATCAATCAACAATGCAAAAAATTCACACTTCTTCTCCTCTTCAAGAATTGCATACTGCCATTCTTGACTAAATAAGATGAAATCATCCAAAAGTATTCTATTCAAACTTCTCTCAAAAAATCGACATGATGTTGCCATCTTCATTATAATCGAGCAAGTGGAATGAGAAAACAATGAACAGGTAGCCGGTTCTTGATGGTGAGACACACATGGAAAAGTATGAAGCATGTTGATGAGAATGGTCATAATAAGAAGATTTCTCTTCTTCTTGAAGATAAAGCATGACACATATACTTTCTTTTTCTTTAGCGTCGAGGGCATGGTATGGTGTTCATACGTCATAAGAAGATTTCTTCTTAGAGAAGATAATGCGCTTGAAAAGCGTACACATTTCTTTTCTTTAGATGCAAAGGCGTGTGAGCGAGGCGTCTCAATCTCTCTATTTTCATCATCTCTTGGCAAAACATGTAATCAACCCCATTATCATTGATTAGGCTCTTTGTTGAAGTGACGGTGATGGAGAAAAACCATATGATGAATTTGATACGAGTAAACTATCCAGAACTTCATGACTTAAACTTGCACAAATGTAACAAAAGAAATGGTCTTTCCATTAGCATCTCTAAGTACTCTCTATGTACTCTATACTCTTCAACCAACGAACCATCAAGTATAAAGGCATTTATCACCTCTTGAAAATCCACAATTGAATTGAATACTTGAGCACTAGCGTAACTCCTTAAAGTGATAGTTATTTTGAGCTAAAAGAGCCAATTCCCCAGAAAAAATAGACTCTAAAAATAACTAGATTTCCAAGTCTTAGTTTTTGAAAATAAAGCGAACGAAGGATCATGAAGAATCTTCATCCATCCATCCCACGATATCTTGAGGATACTAAGTACACTTCGCCCTTGATAATTCACTTCAACCTCAAATAAATAGTAATTGGGTGCTCCGTTGTCACATCTTCGGAATAAAAGCTCAATTCTAGCCTCCTTTGACGTTTAAATGAACTTTGATAATGGTTCATCCGAATATGGCTAAGAGCACATTACCCGTAAAACCATGTAATAACCAAAGCATCATGATGAATATCCAACACATCAATTTATGAAGTACACCTTTTATCCCTTCTTGAAGAAGGAACCGTAACACCGCATGAGGAAGACCAGAATCGCTTTCCTTTCTCCAAGATGGTTCCCATCATCACGGGATTTTCAATTCTATAGTTTAAACCGAGAAATAGTTTCTTCTGAGGGATTTTACAAAACCAAGAATAAACCGTATATGATAGTTCCGAATGCACTTCTAATTACAGGATGTTTCCATTGTCCGCAAGGATTTTCTGGTCTATGATTTAAAAGAGAAATAGGTTCTTTTGCGGATTTTTACAAAATCAAGACAAAACCGTAAACAATGTCGACTTGAATGTGTTGTGACAACATTGGTTTGTGAATATGTTTTAGGGGAATATCGGCCAATTCATCAACGATTCTTCCTCCATCATCAACAATTCATTACCCAAATGTAGACAACTTCACAAACCATACCAAGTCAAGTAGTAATAATCTGCTTTTTCCTGGAGGTTAACGTAACACATCAAAGTACCGTTTCTCCCCATGATGGTTTCGAACTCTCGGAAGCATGCATCTGTAACCATTTGCCGAAAGTTCTTGTCATAAGCAAACATCTTGAAAAATCATAAGCTGAAGATTCTTGAAAGATTTTTGCTTAGACTGGAAGTATCATTAACATTATTATAGGCATCGAATATCTCATGGAATTCTTTGAAATTGGACCTCAATTGATTCAGGCTAATAGTAATGACCACATATGGAGATAACGATGGACTAATCTTGAAAAGAAAGGTGACATCCCAACTTAGTGACTTCTTGTTCTATATTTTTTTGAACAATCCACAACGTAGGTGTGACATAAGTATTTCAACTTCCTTAAGGTGATAGTTATACCATTTGTGAGCATGACGCGCAAAATCCTTATCAGTTATAACCCGAGTTGTCAATTCATAAATCACTTAAAAGTGATAGTTATGTCCCAACAAGTTATCTTGAGACATGCATCCAACCAACCAACGTCTCAAGATAAAAGTTCACCGGTGAAAGCGTCATTTCAATTTCTCGTTAATAATACAAGTACAAAACCCGTAGTCATTTTCACTTTTGGCTCAAGTCGGTGAATTTTGTATTCCTCCGTGAAAAATATCAATACAAAAGTACCACTCTCTATACGAGAAATAAATCCAAAATGGTTACAAATTTTGACATTAACCACAATTAGGATAACATTAAAGTCCAAGCGTATCTCATACTATTAGAAATTAGATATATGCAAAGACCATGAGATACCGCAGAAAAGGCCCAATCATTAAATAAAAAGCCGATCCGGTAACAAATGTATCGCCCAAACCACATAATTGCGTTGGCCCATGTTTGATAAGTACCACAACCCGATCCAATACCCGACACACTGTATGATAAACATAGCCTCAACCTAAATATACGGGAGTATATAAATAACTCATACTCTCACACATCCTCTAACCCTAAAACTCCTCCGAAACCTAAAATATATTAAGTCCGCCCATCTCAAACACAATATTAAATCTTACACTTTCTTCCAAATTAAGCCAATAATCCGCCTCTTTCACTCCTAATAATACTCACTCTTCATCTCAAATCACATCTCCCCATCTAACATTTAGACTTAGATATATCTCACCATCAAAACCCTACCATTCGACTTCATCAAAATGATTTATATCATTTCCAGTTTTGTTTAATCCGAACACCTATCTCATTTCTCTTATGCCACGGCTTTAAGGTCTTGTTAATTCAAGGTCTCAGGTAGGTTTGATAGTTGGTTGTTTTGTTTTAAGTACAGGTCAAAAGACGAATGAAAGAAAAGATAACATGATTGTTATAAACTTTTCTTTATCTTGAATAGTAACACAATATGGGGGTCAATGATGATGTGTGATTCATTTGAAATAATCTATAAAGATTACAAAAAATTGAATGAAATATGAGATTAGATTAATGTTAATTTCGTATATAATTGAGTCTTGATTGTTTGAGAGATGGGGAGAATTATGAGGGTTCTTGAAGTGAGTCTAGAATTAGGTTAAGTTAGGTTGGGATTGGGTTAGCTTTCTCATGGGTGATGGGAATGAGGAATTGAGTGTTATTTGGTTAATGGTATTTTAGTGTTAATTAAGTGGTCATTTGTTTTAGGTTATGCATAAGTAGTATCACTTCATCTTCATCGATTCTTTTATGTCAAAGTCGCTAGCATAGTCTTTTAGCCCAAGTCGCTAGCACAAGTTGCTACGACTTGTAAATAAGTAAGCTATGCCTCTTAAACCTTATAAATTTAGCTAACTTTTTCTTAAGCAAATTAAGCTAGCCATTTTGAGTCATAAGTGGCTATGTCCAAGTTGCTAGTTGCTAGCCGAGTTAGTCAAAATAAGCTATTGACTTTTACAAATTAAGCTATTGACTTGAGTTGATTAAAGAATCAACTTCGCTACATGTCACAACTCGTTCAACTCCGATTCAATGAATCTAGGCGACTTGTAAACTCAAGAAGTCAATTCTGTTTTGGGTACATAACCGCTAGCTTGTTCAATAACAAGTTGCTGACTTGTAAAAACAAGTCAGCTAGGCAAAAAACTCGACCAAAATCGCTAGGTGGAACACGATGACAAACAAGTCGCTAGGATTATCCGTGAGTTTTCCGACCACTTTTTTCGTCTATCTTCATACTTACCCAGAAAATAAGACTAAAATCTGCTTCAATATTACCCGTTTTGACCACGATAACAACCAGTTGACCACAAAACACATTCGGATATAGAATGAAACAAACATTCAGATGATAAAAAGCAATAATTTTGGACAAAGCAAGTTGACATATGATGGAGGTTTGAACACAAGTAAAGACCGGGACTAATAACATTTAACCAAAACCGATACACAATTTGTTAAAGCGTTTTACCAAAATAATACTCCAGAAAAGTTATTCCGACCATCAAAAAATACAAAAACAGTTTTCAACATGAACCAAAAACCATCATAACCATGATACAAAACCACACAAATCAGCAAAACACAATAACCTTGGCAATTTTTCCAATTGTTCGGATCCAAATATTATTGTGTTGATGATTCAGTGGTCTTGGATCATCAAAATACATGTTTGCCATAGTTAGAGAGTTAGTAGAGAGAGGTGTTCTTGTAGAGGTTTACACAAGTATGAAAAATTAGATTAAAATGAAGCACCACCCCTTCCATGGATGGAAGGGGTATTTAAGATACATGAAATCGACCTCCCTGCTCGGCTGTGGATCAGTATCAGATGGGTAAAGACGTCCTTCCATCACCGGTGTTGCACTAAATATACTACGTTACAAACTAATAAATAAACTACTAAATAACGTAACTAACGACAAGTCTACGAGCTAACTTAAGCTAGACAACATTTGGGGTGACCAGACTCTTCACTTTATGGAATTTTCTAATTCCTACTGAGCCCATCGGATATATTTTAGCAAAAGAGTCTTGAGCCGCGAGATTTTTATTAGTATAAAGGGACGGCGTTACCTGATTGAGACGTGGTCATTTCAAATTCAGCAGCTTGATTATTAAGATCTTGACTTTGCCATTTTCTTCATGAATTCACTCCTTCGTCCAAATATGCATCATTCGATTATTTTGCTTCCAAGACTTAAAAGTAAATAGGAACGAAATTAGCGATAGAGGATATAAAAGTGGGCGATTAAGGGCTTAAATGACCCATTAAAATTAATGCGTTTAAATCCTTATCAAATATCCTACACTTGGTATTTGCTTGTCCTCGGCAATTGTGCTTTCAATCAAATCAATTTATAAGTTAGGGGGCATGAGCATTGGTTTAACATAATTCACAACAAATTAAAAGCACCTTGATAGTCATAACAAACCGCGGAAATTATATACTAGCACCTCACAAGGGGTGTTTGGATTCTCTCATATCTCGGGTGTATATGAAATATAGTAAATGGAAATGGAAGATAAACACTCATTACCCGGTCATAGTACATAGATTACCATAGGCTTGAGACTAGATCAAACTTCCATCGCTTTGGCGTAAGCACCTAGGAACAACTATCTAAGAGGTCTTTGTGACATATTGGTAATTTCACCTTACTTTTATCACGAATACTTATCCATTTTCTCGCATAATTTTTTTACAATATCGACTTGTTGTCTACTATCCTTTCATGTGGCCATAACTCACATCCTTAATAAATGTGTTCACCAGCGGAACGGACAGCCTACTTCATGTTTATTTCAACATAAACACTTTATAAGTCAAGTACCAAAGTTTTACCGACTTTCATTTGCCACTTCACGTTAATCCGTTAACGTACGATTATTAAGCATACAAGCCGAACTTTTGTTATCTAATAAAGTCTCCATGAAATCCTAGAATTGCTATAACTACGATTTTGGGTAACTAAACCATAAATCTTCAAGTACAACACTTCAAAGCTAAAATACAAGCTTTTAAAGCGCAAAACCCTAACTTTACTTTATTCTCCATTACAAGCCCTAATTTTTCAAAACTATGATTTTATGTGACAAAGTCACAAACCCTAACTGATGAGTACATGATTTCTATAATATATAAAGGTACAAGTTTTCCAAGCCAAGGTACAAGTCATTAAAGCATAAAAACCTAATAAATATATAAACCTCATTATAAACCTCGGTGTACTCATTTTTTTAATACATTTTACAAGTCTTTTATACAAAAACTTCAAAAATATATTTCTTATACATAAGTACAACAATCTAATGCCAATGTACAAGCGTTTGATGCACAAACCTAAAACCTATACTTTTACTTATTTAAACTTAAATTAAATTAACTAGTATTTATCTAAACCTAACTAGAAACCCTAAGTATCCTAAACCTCTAAACCTTAGGTACAACATCAAAAAACCCATGTACACCCACCCTAAAGCCTAGGTCGATCCATCATCAACTCTTTAGTTCAATTAGAACTAAACTTAAATCAAATCCAAACCAACTAGACTAAAAAGCTAATTACATGGTAAAACAATAACCACTAAACCTTCCTAGATCCTCCTTAAACCACCTTAACTTGTCCCTTGAGAAGAGTACCTTGGTCAAATATTGTATGAAGTTTTCTTGGCCAAGAACACCACCACCTCACGCCACCCTCATCACCATCACATGCACCACACAACCTCCAATACTCCACCTCACCATGTCCCTTACTACCTCAACACACCTTCCAAGTGTCCATCTTCAATTATGAAACCCTAGCATTTTCCCTCCTATAAATAGCGACCAAACACCACACTCTTGCACTCACCAGTCACTCAAAACTCACTAAATAGCTCACACTCATATACTCATTGACCTGAGGGTTCTAGTAGCAGCCAAGAAAGGATTTAGGAAGACCTAGGAGGAGGGAAAGTAGCTTGGTGCTCTTAAGCAGCCACCTAGGCGTTTTTTTTTCTGATATAAGCAACTCACAAGCTTGTAAGTGCTCCAACTCTCTTCTTTAATCATTTTTACACATCTAATAACACCCATTTATGGTAGTAAACTGATATCATGTAAAACCAAAGCCAAAATATTGTTTTTGTGTTCTTTCTGTAAATTTCGAACCAAACATGCCACCCTCTTTATTTTGTAGAGTTGGCTAAGGAAAAAGCTATATAAATTAACCTTTAAGTAGGCTAAATAATTAGTATAGAAAATATAAACCTAAGCCCTAGGTCCTCACAAAGTTAAAACCTGTTTTTCTGTTCTTGTTGCTAAATCAGGCCCAACACCCCCCTTTTGCGCCCTAATTTTCTACAACGGATTAAAGGTATTAGGGCAAACTAAAAGACCTTTGTAATCACCACCCAGGACACTCTAAAACGCCCCCTAACCTGGTTGAAAAGCCTTTGTATCACGCTTAAATTCTGCCTCACTTTGTGGTCACATGTTCCAAAAACCAAACGCACAGGTTTTGAGAAAATTCGTGATTTTTATTAAATTTGAGCTTGAGCTACTCTAGAAAAATTAAAAACAAGTTAAACGATATTTCACAAGGTTTCATGCAAGAGTTATAAAGTTTTAAAGCTTAAAAATGAGTTTTTCAATTTGTCGAAACTAGCCTAAGTGGCCCTTTTCAATAATTAATTCCTCACTAATCAAAGGGGTGTAAAATATAAGAGTTATACCGATTTGAAGAGCTCGCTGCAAAGATTTTAAAACCCCAAGAACGTCCTTAAAAACCCTTATGGTCTCTTTTATAATCAATCAAGAAGAAGGTGTCTCGTAAAGATTTTCACAAATGACCCTTGCGTGCACTTTTCAAAATCTAAGTCTTATGAGCTATAGGATGTTAGAGAATGACTTAAAATAAGTTAATTAACATATTATGATGTCACTAGGTTATGCCATAAAATCTAATGGGTCAAAAAGAACTTTTCTTTTAACCGCGACATGGCCAAGTGACCATGTTCACGGGTTTGTTTCTCCCTAACCAAAGATAAATAAAATATGAGGCCTATACCATTTTAAAGATCTTACAAAAAAGTATTTAAAGGATCAATAGCATCATAAAAATATTGGCTTTCCTCGTGTATAATTGTTCCTCTTTTTGGCTTGTTGTCGCCAAAACAAACACCCTTTACATAAAGCGCCCAACCCCCTACTTTCGGAAATTATTGCAACGAAACCGTAAGAGCTTAAGACTTCTAGTTTGAACCATTAGAAAGACCACCCGACAAACTCTTGAAAGGAACAAGAACTTAGTAAAAACCTCTCAATGCCTCGCTTATATTTACCCTTATTTTGGTCGACTTAGGCCTAAAACAAGTGCATTGTTTTTAGAAAACTACAAGGGTAGAAATTGTAATCTTTGAAAGATAAAGATTTCTTGGGCTAAAAATGTAATTTCTTCAAAGTTAATAATACAAAGGCTGATTTTGTCAATAATCCATAGTTGAGGGTATAAAGTGTCATTTTTAAAAGTGCAAGGGTAAAAACCGTCAATACTCAAAATTATAAAATATAACATTTTTGGAAACATATCATATTTAACAATTTGGGTTTCGATAAAACTTATAAATGATCGACCGAGCCATAAAAATAAATATGATAAGTATTACTAAATTTTGAAGAGACTTCATGTTCACCCAACCATCGATAAAGCATTATCATCACATATACTTGAATTCAAATGCTAAAAACTTGACATACCAACTCAGGTCGCGGGTCAGAGCCGTTTATTCACATTACTTAGTTTATTTTCCATCTAGACTATGGTAACACTGAGGTGAGTTCATAGTCCCACTTTTTACTTGTTTTTCAAACTCGTGGGGAGATACATGCTACAAATTCGAACACAAGTATTTTTCTATGCTACACCTACACCTGATTGCTATTGCTTAAGTTACTTACACCTGCCACTAAAAGTCCCTCATATCATGAACCATTAATCACTTTACAAGTGAACGCGAATATAGTGAATAGATCTATTGGATGTTGACGCCCCATTTGTGTTAGCCGGTCAGGTAACCAAATGCACTTTATTTGAGGACAAAAAGGAGAATTGGCAAACTCCTTACACCAGGGCACGGTTGCTCCCATCATCATTATGATGTTTGTAACCATGTCATTATGACAATTATACTACACCGGTTAAGGTTTGCGTTCATGAGATTTAAGACAATATGCTATGCTACGATGCTACAAATTTTACTACTTTTTCAACTTGTGTTCAACTAATTATTATTACAAACACTATGGATTCACTCAACCTTTGTATTGACTTTTTTAGCATGTTTTATCTCAGGTAATTAATGCACTACTTGGCACGGAGTGGCTATGGACTTTCTTACAAATGGCGTCCATGTTGTTATCATTCATAAAATAATGTGTATTTCAATAATTACTGTTGGGACCTCTTTTTATGTAAACTCTGAATTAAATAAATGAATGATAACTATTTTATTTAAAAACGTCTCTTTTCGAGTCGTTTTCTATTATTGCGATTGTGATCCATGAAGTAATACCCCAACTCTTATTCCGCTGCGTATAACGAAATATGGGGGTGTTACAGATTGGTATCAGAGCCGTAGTTATAGAGAACAAAATACAAACTATAACTCTTTTTCACAATAAAAGTCCTCCGTGCCACTACCAAAATGTTTCATATGCATATACATGTTGATTACTTACTTATATATGGTGAAATATTTACAATTACCGGGTTGTTACAGAGTTATGTCTTCCCCTATCCCTTACATTATTATCTTATCAGATACTGAGTCCGAAGACACCATTCTTTCCACGGATACGATAGTTCATTCGCCAGCACCCAGCCGTGTTACGGAAGATATGGAGTCTGATCCTTTAAAAGAGTCATATGAGGATTTTGCGGTAGTACCTGATGTAGACCCAGCACCTAGGCACACTATGAAGACAGAAGACGTCATGGTAGTACCTGATATCTCTCCATTTCATGACGATCCATATGTGCTAGCTAGGAGAGGATATCCTACTTTTGCAGATGCAGAGCCATCTGAGACAGCACTTCCCGTACACTCACCACCACCCCCACACCCATACATGTTACCCACATATGTACCGCCGCCAACTACATCGCCCCCACCATCACTCTGAGACTTTACTCCCTCGTCTCAACCATATGAACTCGGAGAAGAGGCAAGGACCATCATTGATAGGTACAATGCCATACGATCACCTACTCCAGATATCCATACACCACCACGGATATTCGAGATTGGAGAAAGTTCGCAAGCAGCGATGGACCGACCGCCCACCATTCCTACACTTTTGGCACGCTTGGAAAGACACGAGGAGCAGATTGATACTACCTTAGGCCATCTAGATGAGTTACCTCTTGAGCGCATCGAGTCACTTGAGGATTCAGTAGAGGAGTTAGTTTCTAGGAAAGCAACTATGCAGCAGGAGATAGATATCTTGAGCACCGGAATGCAGGAGACTCGTGAGAGGGCAGATAATCTGGAGGAACATCACGGGCGAACTAGTCAACACATACCACTGCTATATGACAATGACGTGATGATGTCACAAGCAATGATAAGGCAGAGTGATGACTTAGTGATGGCTTACTCTAGAATTACCACGTTAGAGGCGGTAGTGGTAGATATCTAGGTTCGATACCAGGAGTATATACAGGTCCTTCTCAGCATGATCACAGAGCTGGAGAGTCGTCGCGAAGGAGCCCCTGGTAGCCATTAGAGTAGATCCTTATCTAACAGCTTTTGGTATGATATCCTAGCCACAGTATGTGGCATAAATATGACACTTGTATTATTTTGTTATATGACAAAATTTGCGAGTTGTTTATGAGTATATGTGGTTTTGATATTATGTTGTGTTATGATATCGACTGATGTGGACCAAAGTGGATCACTTTACCGTGTGATAGTATTCGGGCATGATATGATTATATGATTCTTATATTGCTATGATTTCAACGCGTATACCTTGTTATTTGTTATGTTATAACATAACGTGGTCATTCTAAACATATATTTTCTTGTGGTATTAATAGAAATATGCCTCGAACAAGAAGATCAACTGAAACTCTAATTCCCGCCATGTCCCAAGCTGCTATCTAAAAACTAGTTGCAGACAGTGTTGCTGCAGCACTCGAGAGACAAGCATCAACAATGGCCCACTCTGGAAGCACTAGCAGGCCTAACGAAGGAAGCGAGGAAGCTATAACTCGCCAGTGCACTTACAAAGATTTCATGAACTGTAAGCCAACCTTTTTCAAAGGAACAGAAGGAGCAACTGAGTTGGCTCACTGGTTTGAGCGAACAGAGACAGTTTTCATGAGAAGCGGTTGTTCTGAAGACTGCAAGGTCACTTTTGCTACGGGGACACTATTGGATGATGTCGTATCTTGGTGGAATGTTTCTGCCCAAACTATGGGTATTGAAGCAGCTTATCAGCTCACCTGGGCTGACTTCAAGAAGAAGATGCTAAAGAAGTATTGTCCCCGCACCGAGATTAAGAAGTTGGAAGATGAGTTTCACCATCTGGTGGTGAAGGGAACTGATCTCAAGACCTACAACCGGAGGTTTCAGGAACTGGAAATGCTATGCCCGACTGTAGTGCCTGATCTTGAGAAAACATTGGAGAAGTATACTGAAGGATTGCCCCGCAGTATCGAGGGGAATGTCACCTCATCAAAACCGAAGTCGCTGGAGGAAGCAATTACTATTGCATAGAGGTTAATGGACCGGGAAGTCAAGCGTGGTTCCACCCAAGGAGGCAATGACCACAAGCGAAAACTTGATGACAAAAGGACCACCCACCATCACAACAACAACCCCAAAAATAACACCTACAACAACAACAACAACCGAAACAACAACCACCATTACCAACAAAATCGAAACAATCATCACCAACAACAGAACCAAAGGCAGGAAACTGCCAGAGCTTACGTAGCCGCACCCGCTGGAGGCAGTGGTTATGCTGGAAATTTGCCCCTATGCAACCGATGCAGGATGCATCACAACGGGCCTTGTTTTGCTAGATGTGGAAAATGTCAGAAAGCAAGCCATAAGACTGCAGAATGTAAGGCCACTGGTGCTAACCTGCAACCAGTGACTGTGACATGTCACGCCTGTGGTGAAAAAGGGCATTACAAGAACCAGTGCCCAAAGAAGAATGTTGTCCAGAATAACCCGGCCCGTGTAAGAGCTTACATTCTAGGAGATGGGAACACTCAACACAACCCGGATGTAGTCACTGGTACGTTTTCTCTCAATCAACATCTAGCTAAAGTATTGTTTGACATCGGAGCTGATAAAAGCTTCATATCTGTTACTTTTGCTTCTTTACTTAAACTCACCCCGACTGCCTGATACGCGTACAACGCGCGTTCGGGGTTAAAGTAACTTCCTTTTCGTCGAGCAAGTTTTTCAACACCCTAGGCAGTGAACCTAATCGTTGTAGTGTAGTATTAGGGTAAGCCTCGGGAATTGATATCGTTCCCTAGGGGAATAGGAATGCTAGTGAGAAATTACTACGCTAAGGTTGGGGTTGAGGAATATTATTTTTTATTCTTTTTTATATTTTTTTAGAAAATTGAAAGGTACGAATCTCGGGGTATTGTATTTTGGGGGTGGTATTTCTACCGATTACTCTACTTATCTAATTATCTAATTAACCAAGCTAAGGTGATGGTAGGTTATGTCTATTGTTGTGTGCTCGTATGATGATTTAAAGATCATCATGTGTTTACCTAGATGCTATTACTCCCTAGTTATCTCCTATTGATGGTTGAATTGTCACGTCCTTATTCTTAACGCGTTTTGTCTTCTAAGGTTGTAGGGTATGCGTTTTTCCCTAACTCTTTGAGACTACCTTAAGGTTATTGCCTACGAAATCTCTAGGATTCATAAACTAACTCTAAGGTTATCTTTGGATGTTTAGCCTACAATAACTCTAGGTGATTATAAACTAATGTTCACAAAGATTACTCAAGCATTAAAAACACAACGAATGACCTATCGCAATACTAGGTCGATCACAATTAAGATAAGAGATAACCAATCAATATTCAATACCTAGGTTTCATAGATCTAAGCAAACACACAAGTAAATTAGACGGACATGGAAAACATGCAAGCATACACACAAACAATTGAAGACATAATTGAATTAATGAAGCAAATCACTTATCTTGTTGTAAAATAAGGTATGGAACCCTAAGATACTGCCCAAGATAGCCAAAGTTCGGTTTAGGTTTTACTCCACAAAACTACCTCTCTAAAAATCTGAAAATTCGAATTCTATATATAGAGTTACAACATGCGACGACGTCACTCTTTATTTGTGACGCCGTCGGATCGCCGCCATTAGGTTTTCGTCTTGGCCACGTCAACTTTGTGACGGCGTCACCTTATAGTTGCGACACTGTCGGCTTCATCTTCTGACGCCGTCGGGATCCGAATCTAGGCCGTCTGAGTTGTGACGCCCTACTCTTTAAAACCTGATGCCGTCAAGTGCAAAATAGCAATTTCGCTACTGAGTCGTCACAAAGCATGTTGCGATGGTGTCGCCCTTTGGCTGTGACGCCGTCACCTTTAATTCCAGCAGCTTGAGTGTCTTGATCTTGACTTTGGCCATTTTCTTCATATATTCGCGCCTTTTCGTCCGAATAAGTGTCATTCCAGCAATTTGCCTTCAAGAGACCTAAAAAGTGAAAAGGAACGAAATTAAGCAGTAACGAATATAAAAGTAGTCGATTAAGGGCTTAAATAACCCCTCAAAAGTGTACCTTTTAAATCCTTATCAAATATCCCTACACTTGGTATTTTCTTGTCCTCAAGCAAATGTGCTTTTAGCCAATTAATTTATAAGTTAGGGGTCATGAAGCATTAGTTTAGAACAATTCACAACAAGTATAAGCCCCGCAAAAGTCATAACAAGCACGGAAATTACATACTAGCACCTCACAAGTGGTGTTTGGATACTCTCATCTCTCGGGTGTATATGAAATATATCAAGTTAGAAATAGAAGATAAACACTCATTAACCGGCCCTAGTACATAGATTACCATAGGCTTGAGACTAGATCAAACATCCATCGCTTTGGCGTAAGCACCTAGGGAAAACTATCCAAGAGGTCTTTTAAAGGGTTGTAATGTTAGGCTTACGGTAGGGAAACAAAGGGTTTGGTGGGACAGACGATTTAGTGGTGGCAAGTCAAAAATCTTTATGTTACAAGCATGAGAAAAATGGCGTTGCTAAGCCAATATTCGACACTCTAAACTCTAGATAACTTTGAAATAAACAAACATAAATTTAAAGATAGATGTAGGATGGTAGCCCGTATGTTTATTCATTTTTTTAACATTCTATTTTTCGATTTTTTTTTCAATACACTTTTACTCTACCATCCTCTACGATAACATCAAAATAATAGGGATTTATAGGCACATCCCTACACTTGAGTTTTTATTACTCTAACACTAATTTGACCCGAATTGAAAAGATCAAAACACTTGGAGTACATTATTACGTAAATAAAGGGAATTTCAATTTAACGTTCATTCCCGTAATTTCATAAAATTTAACTTTTCCCATGAGTCCCAATCTTCCCAAAACTGTGTACAAAGGATATGACTCGACTTAGCAACTTATGCAAGCAACTAGATAATTGAACTAAGGGTTTAGTATGATAACAATAATGCACTAAAAGTGAGTACATACAAGGTAGGCTAAGGCGATTTGGGTGTACATTTGGGGGTGGATTGGAAACAATGCTCTTCATTGATATTCCGGAAAACCGAAACTTCACGAGAACCGCGAAAAGGATAGGCTCTGAGGAGTTAACTAGGGGTATCGTGTACTAAAGATGAGTACAACGCAAGGGTGTGGGGGAATTACTCAACCAATGTGGAAGAAGTAATTATAATATGGGTATCAAACAAGGGTTATCCTAATGCCTCTTATCATTTAGTTATTCCTAACTACACAAGTGTAATCTCACTAGCGATCTCGGAATGCATCACAAAACAAGTTCTAGAATCTATTATACTACCGGTACACTCTCGAAGAATTGAAGTGGAATGCTTTAATTCCTACAAATCTAAGGGCGATCCTCACATTTTGGGTGGAATTTAAGTGGTAAAGGGTTTTGTGCTAGTCATATAACTTCCTATCCATGAGACGCTTTATTAAGACTAATGGCTCACTCCTACATGTCATGAAAAATTTTAAATTTGGTGCCAAAATTACCCTAACCGATATTTCTCATGGTTTATTACACAACTGATATTAGACAAGGCAAATAGTCAAGGATAAGCATAGTTTCAAAGTTCCCGTTTTATTTCCCCTCCCTACACTTAAACTGAACATTGTCCCCAATGTTCCCCGAAAGTTTCAAAGTTATGATAATGGAAGGTAATTAAAAACGAAAGAAACTAATACTCCCCTGATTAGCTTGGTAGGATCCGTGTGAAGTAGTGGTTAAATTCTTCTCCACGAAGAATGTATGCGTGAAAGCTCCATCAAATCTTATGTACCTTCTTCTTGATAAATAAAACCTGCACACTTGAAGAAAAAAAACAAAACCTTCGCGTAAAATCGGCGGTAACACTATATATGACTCTACTGAACTAGGATATAATGCTTGTGGAATGGATGTTTACAGATTTTAAAATTAAGACACTGAGAAATTCCAAAATTTATAAGTAGCACAGAAAACGAGAAAAAGTTAGAAGCTGTTTCTACTCCTCCTGACGCCGTTAGGTTATCCTGACAGAAACTGGTCTGCGATTTTCTGGAAAATTTATATGATTAGAATCTGGAAAAATTTTCCTGCAAAACATCCATTATGACTCGATACAAGCATTTGACTCAAACAAACACACATGTATATCTTTTTAATAATCGTAATTCTCATGTTCACTTTTTTTTTTTTTTTTTTTTGAAAACGTGTGTAATCCTCCCTACACTTATCCCCTTTGTAAAATACCTTTATATGTAATTAAGACGAGGTTAAAGACAAAATAAAGCATTTTTACAAATTCAAACATGAGAATAAACAAATAATAAAAGATATACGACACACAAACAATCAAACAATTAAGCATGGGTTGCCTCCCACGAAGCGCTTTTCTTTATTTATGAGTCTTGTAGCTAGACTCGAAGTCGTGCCCCTACGTGGTCTCGTTTTTCATTCTCAATGAAAATTCTGTCATATTGACAAAATTTTCATCGACTATATACCTAGGCCCTAGGGTCAAGCAATCCTTATAATAAAGTCTCATTTTCTCCCATATGAAGTTCAAACCTTTTTCAACATCGTCTTCGCTTTTTTCCTCAAAAGCTCTAATGTTGTCTCGTTTGAAAAGGGATAAAGGGCCATATCCATTCGTCTTCCAAGGCATCCTATAAGTGATCTCATCGTCCCTTTCCTTAACCCTAACCGTTCCTTCATACTTGTTATGGCTCATTTTAGATGTTTCAACAAACGGTTTTCCTAGCACTACTTGGGATAAGCTATAGTCAATGACACATCCGATGTCTTCTAGGACCACAAAATCAACTAAGTAGGTGAAATTCCCTATAAAGACGTGTACATCTTTGACTCTTCCCACAAAGTTGCAAACCCCACCCGAATACTTAGGGTCTCTCCTAATATTAAGTCGTTCATTCATAATGTCATTGTAAACAGCTGATGACATCACATTAATGGGAGATTCCGTATCTATGTAAGCATGCTCGACATTCCTATATCCAATCATACAAGGGATTTTGAGGTTCCAAGGATTTCCTCTCCTAATCTTTGGACATATCCTAATGATGGGTGATCGAGGATTATTGATTATGTATTGATGGTAAGCAACCTCTTCTTTAGTAGGGTAAAGATTTAAATAAGCACTATCCTCCTCATTCACATTTTTATCCACTAAGCCATTATCCGAATTACTGCTGATCATGGAGCCAACAACAGAGGCGCTAACCACTTTCTCAACAGCATCCCTAATTGTACTGTCAAATACCTTTTGCAAATCTTGAAGTTCGTTGTTTCTACTCACATAACCGCTTCGGCGGTTGTGTTGGTCATTGGGTTGGGTTTTGAGTGAAAGTGATTTATTTGGTGGTGGGTTGACGAGTGGTGGTTGATGCTAAAAATTGGGAAAAAAGCTTACTTGATAGGAATCAAGCAAGGGAACCTAAACGAGGTGGAAATCTAACTAGCTATTCTATTCCCCGGCAGCGGCGCCAAAAACTTGATACGCGTACAATGCGCGTTCGGGGTCAAAGGAACTTCCTTTTCATCGAGCAAGTTTTTCAACACCCTAGGCAGTGAACCTAATCGTTGTAGTGTAGTATTAGGGTAAGCCTCGGGAATTGATATCGTTCTCTAGGGGAATAGGAATGCTAGTGAGAAGTTACTACGCTACGGTTGGGGTTGAGGAAGATTATTTTTTATTCTTTTTGTTGGAATCACTCTTAACTTGTATTTCAAGTGTTAGTAATCAATATGTAATAGGTTGCTTAATTAGGATTTTATGTTAGTTATTAATGGCAAGGCTTATGTAGAAAGCCCATAGGCCTTGGCCCAAGCCCAATAAGTAAGGAAGGGACTAGACATGTTGCCCTAGTTCCCTTCCCTATATAAACTCATGTAAACTTTCCTTGGAAGGTTGGTTGTTCATTTGCACTCTTAATCATACGCATAAGCTTTCTCTATTCCATACGTGTATTGTGTGTGTGTTTGTTCAACCAATCTATCTTCATCTTATTTCTTACATATTGTTACTTGTGTCATATTATGGGTGAAACACTTTTGTTTTTGAAGTAAAATACTATACGCGTGGGTTTTCTAAGCTTAACATTTCATACGCCTAAAAGCTTTAATTTTTACACTTGCAAACTCAAGATTCTTGTGGTTTTAGGTTTATTTAGTGTTAAAGTTTAAGTTTTTTGCATCAATTTTCAAACTTTACGTGTGTAGATTAGTTTTAGCTTTGTTTTTTATTCGTGTGGTTCATTCTACGCGTAAGGGTGATATTTGTTTTGAATCATCAAGTTTCAAACTTTATTGTTAATTTGGTGATATTAAAGCTATTTCATCATTAAAATCAGGTTACAAAACACTTTTGGGCATAAAAATTTCTTTTGGCTAATTTTGGTACTTTCTACTCGTAATAAAACCCTAGTTCTACTCGTATACTCCACAGTCTACGCCTAAGCCTCAGTTTCTACGCCTAAGGAATTCTTCATTTGATCTTTGACACTGCTGGTTTACTCAGTGTTTTCTTGCTTGGATTAGCCAGAAAACACTTCGACTTCGGATATCTTTTACACTTGGATAAGTGTAAAGGATTTTTGGGTAAAACCCTAGTTTTACGCCTAAGCTTAAAATCTTACGAGTAGAAACTTCTTTGCCTAAGCATTTCCTACGCTTAAGCTTGTCTTACGCTTAAGGAAATATTACGCATAAGGTTTTCTACTATTAAGCCTTTGGTTTACGCCTAAGCTAAGTTTTATCTAAAGTCTACGCGTAAGCATTTACTACGCGTAAGCTTTTGTCTACGCGTAAGTTGGGTATTACGCGTAAGCTTCTTTCTACGCGTAAGAGTTACAATCTACGCCTATGCTTGATTTCTACGCCTAAGCTGGTTTTCTACGCCTAAGTGTACTTCATCAACAACATCAAGTTTCATTCGACTACAAAGATCCATCAACACAAGTAGAATCAATTTTGGCGGGAAAATTTGAGTAAATTTTTACGCGAAATTCAAATTTTGATTTAACTGTGAAAAATTTGGTCAAAAATTCAAATTTTTGGGCCCAAATTCGAATTTTTTAGGTTAAATTTGGCGTCAAAATTGTCAAAACTCAAAATTTTCTTGCAACGTTAGAATTGAATTTTATAGTGAATTTCAAATTTTGGGAAAGAAAATTTTTCAAAATTATTTTTGGAGGGAAATTAAATTTCACTATATCGGCCTTCTATGTGCTATATCGACTTCGCACCTTTCTTTTTCTTTTGATTCTTCCGATTTCATCACAACAATCAAGGGGGAGAAAATGTATCAATCAAGGACGCAGATGATTGAGATTGAGACACATTTGATGAATCGATGCTTGGAACAGTTTAGATCACTTAATTCACACCTTAAAGTCCTCTCAAACAAAGAATCAGCAGGAACTCGTTCCGAGTATGGATTCAAACGAGCCTTTCCATCACTCTTTGGAATAGACTTTGATATCTTCACTGATACAATGATTCACAACGTAAATCAACTTGAATTCCATCTCAACAAAGAAGAAATTAACGAGAATGAATCCACAACCGCTTTTAGAGCCCTCAAGGAACAGTTTCAGCAGTACATCGATTCGCGATTCTATGATACTAAAATGACAAATAAGTATTTCTTAGCGTTCACTCAAATGCAGACTCAAAATTTCAAAGATATATTGCTCCAACACATGGAAGCTATTGAGAAAACAATCGCTGAAAGAGTACTTCACAGAAAAGTGCATGCCAATAGAGTAAATGAATAGAAGTTGCAGATTCAAGAAGAGGAAGTTAATATGGCTAAAGTATTGGATGCTAATTTGGTTGTCATGATAAGCAGTGGGACATAATCAGAAAAGAAGGATGACAACAGCAGATCAGGGGACGATATTGATGTTAACTGTGAAGACATCATATCCAACTATGACACAGAGCCCAACTTTGACAAAGAACAAATGGTTGAGGAAGATATCGTACCCACCTATGACACAGACACAGAACAGATGGTTGAGGTACAATCTACTGTTGATCATATTATGCCTGCAAATGTGATACAACAAACTGAGCAACCTGATTTCAGAAATGAAGGAGAGGTTGACCAGTGTGTTGCACAATGTCCAGAAAACTATCTTATGTCTGAGCCCTTACTTGCAAACAATTCAACTGAAACGTCAAAACAAACTCTTGAATCTGAAAACATTCTTCTAAAAAAGACCATTGCTCAGCTTCAAAAAGATTTTTCAAAACTAGAGGCTCATTGCATCTCTCTTGAACTTAAAATGCAAAACAAACTTTTAAACTCAGAGCCAAATAGTAAATCTTTGAATGAACAAAGTAATCGTGTGGATACATTAGTAAAAGAAAATGAGCATTTAAAGGCTCAAATTCAAGCTAAGGGGCTTGCACATGTTTCTTTACAAAACAAACTGAGAAGATTAACTGACAAGAGTGTGGATACTAAGTTTGTAAAACCAACAATCTTGGGGAAATCATCTCTACAACCTTTCAGAAACCAATAAGTAGTTAGACAACCAACTGCATTTAAATCTGAATGTTCAAAATCTTCAAAACCACTGTTTGCCTCCCAAGTTGTTGAGAATAATCATTTGTCAAAACCAGTCACTCCACATTCCTGGCCTAAGAAAAATGCTTCTGTTTATGTTATACTTGTTTTTGTGCCAAACCTCATCAAGTGGCTGCACCTGGCCAGTCTAGGATTAGTTCAAAAACAATGTCTAAACCAAGCATCAAAATTCAATATTCATATGATACAAATGACTTGCACAAGAACTATGATCTAGAAAAGGCTAGGAAAAGGGCACTACTCCAAAAGGATGGAATCTTAGGTTCACGACCTGGTGTATCACCTTCTAGTGTGTTTGAACAACGCATGTAGTAGCAAACCAAAACCTAAGTGTACTCAACAGACAGTTAGAAATAAACTCGTTGATCTAAAAGACAAATTTCAGAAACCTAATAGGTGGATCAATATAGGACGTAGACTCTTCCCAAAAGAAGCTTCAACATCCCCTAGATCTAACCTTAGATGGATACCAACGGGTAGAGTTTTCAAAACTATTGGTCTTAGGTGGATTCCTACAGACAAGATACTAAGTAGTTGCACCAAAACAAGTGTGACACCCACAACTTCCATCCCTGAGGTAGGAAAGGAAATCATCAAAATGGCATGTTCAGGTGTCAAGAAGATTATTGACACTACATCTTTATGCTTCTAACATCTGGAACCCAGTTACACTTGGGGATCCATGTTTTCTTTTTCCTTTTTGCCCCCTTCTATTTTATATGCAGGTACAACAGCAATGGCTCCTAAGTAACACAACTTAGGACCCGTTTCTCACCTTCAAAAGTGTAATGATCCATCAGCTGAACCACCATTGTACTTAATCGTCAAGAATTAGAAACTTTGTTTGCTCCATTGTTTGAAGATTCCTGATGAGTGTGTAAATACTCATCATTTTTGGTTAAATCTGAACTGCAAAACGTTTAAAAATGCTCAGAAATGCATCAAAATACTGAAAATATCTCAAAATTGCATTTTATATGTTTCAAATGCAAAATGTTTAAAATCAGATGAAAAATGAGCTAAGTTTGCATAATTGGCAGTTTCAGTCCCCCAAGTTTCAAAAGTTGTCAGAAATAGTCCCTGAGCACTTATTTTAAAAGAAAAGTCACCAAAAGTCCTTTTAAAATCATAAGTTGTCAAAATTAGTCCTTTGGTGAAAAATATCAAAAGTTTTGAGAAATTACAAGTCTAGTCCTTTGACTTTCAAAAATGACAAGTTTGGTCCCTAGAATATTGGAGATTGTCAAGTTTGGCCCTTGGATTATAATTTCAGAATGTACATGATTGGCCCTGGAAAATCAGAATTGGCAGCAATGGTCCCTCAAGTTTGGAAGAATTGCATTTTGGTCCTTGTATTACTAAACCAAGCTTTGAACCCTGCCATTACCACTTGACCCTTGTCACAACCATTTGGACCCCTGCATTTGAACCCCTGCCTATTAATACCACCCAGTCAAACCCAACCCAACCTTTTCCCTCTCTTTTTCTTCTTCCTTCAACCACCATGTCTGCAAACACTCCACCTTCCACACCTCCAGCTCACATTTCACCCCCCTTATCACTCCACCTCAACAACCAAACAAAGAGCATTAAATGCTTCTTCACCCTAACACTCAACCCCCACTGGAATATCCAATTTCCGCCAAAATTGAATCAATGGCCAAAAATGACTCAACTGATCCAATGGTCCTAAAAAAACAAGTGGGAATAGCTCAGAAGTCAAGTGGAAGCACATTTGTTATAAAAAGGAGGAAGATGAAAGAGAGAAGAGTAGTAGATTTTAGTTTTAAAAATTCCTATATGTCGTTTTTTATATAACTGTTTTAGTTTAAGTCAAAAACTTGTAATTTCAGTTCTATGTATTAAACTTTAGTTGGATAATCATTGTAATGCATTTTTGAAGCTTCAATTCAGAGTTTTAGTATGGTTTCAAGTTTTATGCTCACTTTGTTTAAAATTTCGTTTCAAGTTCCTACATTCAAATTTCTAATAGCTTCTATTTAAGTTCAAATAAGCTATATAAACTCTTGATAGCTTTTGATAAGCTCACAATTCAATTTTAAGCAACTTTGATATCTGGTCAACGAAAGTCAAACTGGGCTCAAATGGAAATGGAAATGATGATGGGTTGTTGCAGAGCTTGATTTTGGTTGGAATAGCTTCAATTAGTATAGTTATGGTTCTAGTTTGAGTTGCTAATAAGCTGGACAAGCTGTGAGTTCTAATCTCTTTTCCCTTTTATTTTTTTTAGGATTTGCATTATCAGCATAAGGGTAGAATTGATGGTTATGGTTGAAGTGCTTGTAGAATTTAGGTATTTTGCTAAGATTAAGGCCTGAGTTGAGAAAAGTCATGGTGTAGGACAGTGATTAGGAGTTTAAAGCATCATTATAGTCTTGAAAGGGGTGTTTGGGTCTGCTATTCAATCTGAAATTTAGGTTCAAGCTTAGGATAAGTTAGGTTGTATTAGATTATTTAGGCAGCACTAAGTCAATCTCTATCATAACTTTGTGCCTTTGAGCTTTAAAAGTCAAAATGACAGATAACCTGTCTTGATTTGCTTATCAGCTAGGGTAGAGAAAATCAAAAGCTTGCATTATGTTCATAATTCATAGGAGTAGCCTAATCTAGCTTTATGATAGCCTATTTCATCATTTTCAGTTGATAAATTAGCATCAAAACTCACAAAAGTCAACATATCATTTCTGTTTTCAAAAGTCAAAAACATTGAAAAACTCAGTTTTTACCAAAGTTTGTTGATTTTTCATAGCTTCAATTTTGGGTCAATTCAAGTGAAATTGTAGACTTAACAAGTTCAGTTGGTCAAGAATTGAAAAGTGATTTTTGGAAATTTTTTGTAAGCTCTTATAAGCCTCAAATCAGATGCTTAATAAGCTGCCAAGTGCCCTGTGCACACTCAGCTACACTGAGTTGTGCACAGGCACCTTGCAGGCCTTGCATAGGTCTGGTCTTAGGTCCTTATGGTCTGAAATTTGTTTTAGAGATAGTTAAGCTGGTGAGCTTGAGTTCTTCATTTTTACTTTTCACATAAGCTTTCTCAATAAGCAGTTGCATTAGCTACAAAGTAGGCATAAAATCTGTTTTTAGCATTTAAGCCAAATCATTCAAATCTGTGTAGCTGGTAATTTAGAGGTTTAGGATAGTTATAATTAGTTGCTTTCTAGTAGTTTTAGCTTATTATAGCTTCTGTAATTAGTTGGTTCTCTGTTGGTACCTTTGGCTTATCTTGAGTGCTTATTTATAAGCAATCTCCACTGCAGCCTCATATTCCTTCACACAAGCCCATGTTTTTATATTTTTCTCAGATTCATAAGATTATTTTAGACTTTTCTTGAATTTTTCAAAATTTTCCAGTACTGTTTGGTATTTTTCTTCATTTAAATCAGTTTTTAGTACTTTTTAATTAGCTTTATTGCATTAAATCAGAAAAGTTTCAAAAAATAAGTTTTCATTTTTCCTAAGTTAAGATAAATATAAAAAGTCAAAAACATATTTTTCCAGATTTTCATAGTTTAATTTGTAATTTTTAGCAATTTAATTAGTTTTAAATAGTTTTTATATCATAAAAAATAGAAAAATAATCAGAAAAATACAAAATTAGTTTTGAAAATTCTATTTAGTTATTTTATATTTTTCTAAGTCATAATTTCATTTTTCTAGCTTTATTTCATATTTTCTTGTATTTTAGGGTATTATTTAATAAGTAAAAATAGTTTTTAATTAATAATAATTAAATAAATAGTTTTATAAATAATTTTATTTTTCTAAAAATTTTCTCTTATCATTTGGATTGTAAAAATGTCATTTTCATATTTTTAGGATTTATATTGCTTCAGTTTCACATTTTCTTTTGTACGTCACGTAGTTTTTAATTTAAATTTTATAAAAGAAAAATCAAAAACATCATTTTGCAAATAGTGATAGCGTTTATTTAATATAGTTTATCTTTTTAATTTTCTTTAATTTGCATTTAAGCCCCTGTAATTTATAAACTTTTTCTTTAAGTATAATCAATCACAACCCTTTTCTCATTCAAATTCTCTCGATCACTATTCGTGTGATTATTCTCGCACAGCTCGTTGGGACATAACGACCTGGGGAAACACTATACTCTCCTAGACTTCATTGCATTGGTGTCTGAACTGTTTTAAGTTTCTTACGGTTGGCCATTCACAAGTGGCTAGCTTGTGTGAGATAACTTGACGGTTTGCCGCCAATCAAATTTTGGCGCCGCTGCCGGGGAGCTGTGCTAATTATCCTACGCTTAGCAGATTAGTGATTTGAATATTCACTCTTTGTTCATACCATCTATCTATATCTATATATATATTTTCTTATAAAAAACCAAAAACCCAAAAACATCTCAAAACATATAAAACACAAAAATATTTTTCTTTTGTTCCTACATATATATAAATCAAAAACCCAAAAAGATTTTCTTTCTTATTTTTACAAAATGTTTATCCAAAAATCCAAAAATATCCATCTTTACCCTCTCACATCTTTGATTCTTCATCCCTACCCTTCTGAAAACATTTGATTCTTTCTATGTCTTATCCTCACCCTCTTGGTTGTCAATGGTGTGGTGGTCCTTATAATGGTGGCAATTGCCTAAGTTGTAGCATGGTGGAATCGAAAGCGGGTGCTGTCTATAACCAGGATCCCTATTCCTACCATAACACAACCGATTTATTCCATCACTACCACACTTTGATGAGACTCAGCAGTTTTTTATTTGTGAGTCTGTGGTGGTTCACACTCCATTCGATTGTCAATCGGGAAACACGCTTGTCATGAGCAGGTTCTGATAACAATTATGACACCACACATACAACTCCACGGCCACATCAGTTTTCATTGTTGAGTATTGTGGAGGTCCACACTGCAGCTCTGATTGTCAAACAAGGAATCCATTTCCTTGTAACAATTACGACTCTTCGTATCATGACCAACCTCTATAGTACCAAATGAATCAGGCACCACCTCAGCCTGAGCCACTTCCTCAAAATCTTCTCCTTGATCTTTTGGATTTAGTGAAAGATTTGAAGGAATGTAAACATTCCCAAGATAATCCAAATCAAAAATCCATGGAATAATTGTTAGCTGAAGAGCGGTACGCTAAAATAAATTCCCAAATTGCGTTTGAAAAATCTATAGGGAATCAATTGCAAAGAAAAGCGGCCAGATCTAGCTCTCAATTTCGTTTTATTCACGATGACAGTGATGATTAGGATACACTTGATATCCTTCAATTCTATAAAGACTCATCAATCACACCCGAGGTTCACACTCACTCTCTATTATGGGGCGAGCATCTTGACTTGTTCCGAAAAGGAATCGGACGAATTCATAAAGTCTAGTGTTGAGAACCTTGTCCCAATCCCAAGAGAGTCACAGGGAATTCTCGAGCATTTGTGTGATATCCCTACCCCTCTTGTCTTCCCAAAAGATCATGTTGAGATGTTCTCCGATTCTGATGATGATGATTCGTTGTCTTGTGGAGACATCGTTTATGTGGAAGATTTACCTTGAGGCTTGTTAGCTTAGAAGAAGAGAATGATGAAGTTACTAACACTGAAATCAAAGATGAAGCACTTCGTGCAACATTATTGAATGTTAATCTTCTCATTTCTAGAATCGAGGCTTTTAATGAAAAGCCTATTTCATCTCCTATCCCCATTAAGGATAGTGACATTCTTTCCGATGATTCTATTCCGGAAATGAAAACCTTCTGTTTTGATAATATGGGAGAGAAGATTAGTGGCAGTACCACTTTTCATTCTCATAATTCTCTCCCCAATTATGAATCATTTACATTGGAGGAGTTCACTAGTGAACCCACTCATATCAATTCTGAATATGATTCATTCACCTTCATGGAGTTCTCGGATGAACTCACTCATATCATATCTCCGCATGAGTATGATAATTTCTACTTTGATCTAGACACACCCATAATATGTCTTGATCAAGCGAGCTTAACTGATGAGATTCATGAAACTATGAATTCTCCTATTGAGGATGAAGAGTTAGTCATGATTTTTATCATGATTTTCTTTCTTTTCTTCATGTATTCTGTCACTTCTCTCGATTCTTCACTCCTTGGAATGAAGACATTATCTTTGATCCTGGCATTTCCATGTACCATTATCTTGAGCCGGAAATATATCTCATCGGTGTGGAACTTTCACGTGCTTTAAATGTTTGTCCAAACATCTTGAATGAAAGTCCGATGGAGATTGTCTCTTCCACTTACTTCCCCATGAACCAATTAATTCGGGGTCGAGTCAAGCTAGCGACTCAGTAATCAAAAACAGTAGTTTAACATGGGTTTTCACCGTGTACTACCACCTAGTGTGGGGAGTTTCCCCATTTGTTGTATATAAAGTTTGGGCAAAAAAAAAAACTTTCAAAATAATGGCGTAGTATTTCCCTTTACGTTCTATGTTTCGGCATAAACGCCGGTACTTTGAATATTGAGGGCAATATTCATTTCTAGTGTGGGGGAATTCTCACGAATTTTATCATGTAATTATACCGCCTAATTCCCCCATTTTTGGCCAAAATTTTTTTTTTGGAGTAAGTGTTCTGCACTTACTCAACTTATGGTTATCAATCCACCATGTCTAATAAACAAAAGGATTGGCTAATCCGAGAAAGCGGTTCTTGGTAAAGATATCTCAAATCCGTTGTCGGCTTGCAATTTGCCCAAAATTGTATGGTATTCAGCTCACCATATCCTTAAAGTGAAGAGTTGGCTAGCCCGCAAGTTTATGGCTTGTGGTAAAGGCAGTGGAAAAACCATAATTGGTAATCATCTCACCAAAGATAATATTGATAATTTATCTAAGAGTTGGCTAGTCAGAGCAAACGGCTTCTGGTAAAGACAAATCAAATCCGTTGAAGGTGGTGATTTGCTCAAAATCACATGGTTATCAGTGTACCATGGTTCTTACTTGAACTGAAACATTTGGCTACTCCGGAAGTAATGGCTTTTGGTAAAGAGATTCAAATCCATTAAGTTTTCTCAAAAGATTGCTAGGGACTAGCAATAGTTTAGTGTGGGGATTGATGAGTGTGTAAATACTCATCATTTTTGGTTAATTCTGAACTGCAAAACGTTTAAAATGCCAGAAATGCATCAAAATACAAAAAATATCTCAAAATTGCATTTTATATGTTTCAGATGCAAAATGTTTAAAATCAGATGAAAAATGAGCTAAGTTTGCATAATTAGCAGTTTCAGTCCCCAGTTTCAAAGTTGTCAAAAATAGTCCTGACACTTATTTTAAAAGAAAAGTCACCAAAGGTCCTTTTAAAATCATAAGTTGTCAAAATTAGTCCTTTGGTGAAAAATATCAAAAGTTTTGAGAAATTACAAGTCTAGTCCTTTGACTTTCAAAAATGACAAGTTTGGTCCCTAGAATATTGGAGATTGTCAAGTTTGGCCCTTGGATTATAATTTCAGAATGTACATGATTGGCCCTGGAAAATCGATTGGCGCAATGGTCCCTCAAGTTTGGAAGAAATGCATTTTGGTCCTTGTATTACTAAACCAAGCTTTGAACCCTGCCATTACCACTTGACCCTTGTACAACCATGACCATTTGGACCTGCATTTGAACCCCTGCTATTAATACCACCAGTCAAACCCAACCCAACCTTTTCCCTCTCTTTTTCTTTTCTTCAACCATACCATGTCTGCCAAACACTCCACCTTCCCACACCTCCAGCTCACCTTTCACCCCCCTTATCACTCCACCTCAACAACCAAACAAAGAGCATTAAATGCTTCTTCACCCTAACACTCAACCCCCCCACTGGCAAATATCCAATTTCCCGCCAAAATTGAATCAATGGCCAAAAATGACTCAACTGATCCAATGGTCCTAAAAAAACAAGTGGGAATAGCTCAGAAGTCAAGTGGAAGCACATTTGCTATAAAAAGGAGGAAGATGAAAGAGAGAAGAGTAGTAGATTTTAGTTTTAAAATTCCTATATGTCGTTTTTTATATAACTGTTTTAGTTTAAGTCAAAAACTTGTAATTTCAGTTCTATGTATTAAACTTTAGTTGGATAATCATTGTAATGCATTTTTGAAGCTTCAATTCAGAGTTTTAGTATGGTTTCAAGTTTTATGCTCACTGTTTAAAATTTCAGTTTCAAGTTCCTACATTCAAATTTCTAATAGCTTCTATTTAAGTTCAAATAAGCCTATATAAGCTACTGATAGCTTTTGATAAGCTCACAATTCAATTTTAAGCAACTTTGATATCTGGTCAACGAAAGTCAAACTGGGCTCAAATGGAAATGGAAATGATGATGGGTTGTTGCAGAGCTTGATTTTGGTTGGAATAGCTTCAATTAGTATAGTTATGGTTCTAGTTTGAGTTGCTAATAAGCTGGACAAGCTGTGAGTTCTAATCTCTTTTCCCTTTTATTTTTTTTAGGATTTGCATAATCAGCATAAGGGTAGAAGTGATGGTTATGGTTGAAGTGCTTGTAGAATTTAGGTATTTTTCTAAGATTAAGGCCTGAGTTGAGAAAAGTCATGGTGTAGGACAGTGATTAGGAGTTTAAAGCATCATTATAGTCTTGAAAGGGGTGTTTGGGTCTGCTATTCAATCTGAAATTTAGGTTCAAGCTTAGGATAAGTTAGGTTGTATTAGATTATTTAGGCAGCACTAAGTCAATCTCTGTCATAACTTTGTGCCTTTGAGCTTTAGAAGTCAAAATGACAGATAACCTGTCTTGATTTGCTTATCAGCTAGGGTAGAGAAAATCAAAAGCTTGCATTATGTTCATAATTCATAGGAGTAGCCTAATCTAGCTTTATGATAGCTTATTTCATCATTTTCAGTTGATAAATTAGCATCAAAACTCACAAAAGTCAACATATCATTTCTGTTTTCAAAAGTCAAAAAAATTGAAAAACTCAGTTTTTACCAAAGTTTGTTGATTTTTCATAGCTTCAATTTTGGGTCAATTCAAGTGAAATTGTAGACTTAACAAGTTCAGTTGGTCAAGAATTGAAAAGTGATTTTTGGAAATTTTTTGTAAGCTCTTATAAGCCTCAAATCAGATGCTTAATAAGCTGCCAAGTGCCCTGTGCACACTCAGCTACACTGAGTTGTGCACAGGCACCTTGCAGGCCTTGCATAGGTCTGGTATTAGGTTCTTAGGGTCTGAAATTTGTTTTAGAGATAGTTAAGCTGGTGAGCTTGAGTTCTTCATTTTTGCTTTTCACATAAGCTTTCTCAATAAGCAGTTGCATTAGCTTAAAAGTAGGCATAAAACTGTTTTGGCATTTGCGAAATCATTCAAATCTGTGTAACTGGTAATTTAGAGGTTTAGGATAGTTATAATTAGTTGCTTTCTAGTAGTTTTAGCTTATTATAGCTTCTGTAATCAGTTGGTTCTCTGTTGGTACCTTTGGCTTATCTTGAGTGCTTATTTATAAGCAATCTCCACGGCAGCCTCATATTCCTTCACACAAGCCCCTGTTTTTATATTTTTCTCAGATTCATAATATTATTTTAGACTTTTCTTGAATTTTTCATATTTTTCCAGTACTGTTTGGTATTTTTCTTCATTTAAATCAGTTTTTAGTACTTTTTAATTAGCTTTTATTGCAATTAAATCAGAAAAGTTTCAAAAAATAAGTTTTCATTTTTCCTAGGTTAAGATAAATATAAAAAGTCAAAAAAATATTTTCCAGATTTTTCATAGTTTAATTTGTAATTTTTAGCAATTTAATTAGTTTTAAATAGTTTTTAATTCATAAAAAATAGAAAAATAATCAGAAAAATACAAAATTAGTTTTGAAAATTCTATTTAGTTATTTTATATTTTTCTAAGTCATAATTTCATTTTTCTAGCTTTATTTCATATTTTCTTGTATTTTAGGGTATTATTTAATAACTAAAAATAGTTTTTAATTAATAATAATTAAATAAATAGTTTTATAAATAATTTTCTTTTTCTAAAAATTTTCTCTTATCATTAGGATTGTAAAAATGTCATTTTCATATTTTTAGGATTTATATTGCTTCAGTTTCACATTTTCTTTTGTACGTCTCGTAGTTTTTAATTTAAATTTTATAAAAGAAAAATCAAAAACATCATTTTGCAAATAGTGATAGCGTTTATTTAATATAGTTTATCTTTTTAATTTTATTTAATTTGCATTTAAGCCCCTGTAATTTATAAACTTTTTCTTTAAGTATAATCAATGACAACCCTTTTCTCATTCAAATTCTCTCGATCACTATTCGTGTGATTATTCTCGCACCATTTCGTTGGGACATAACGACCGGGAAACACTATACTCTCCTAGACTTCATTGCATTGGTTATGCGAGGCTGTTTTAAGTTTCTTACGGTTGGCCATTCACAAGTGGCTAGCTTGTGTGAGATAACTTGACGGTTTGCCGCCAATCAATTCCTCTTGAAAGTCGTGCTCCAGATGTATCAAAAGTTTTCGCTGCTCAACCTAATCATATTCTAATTCAGGATACACACTGAAACTTCAACAACTACCGTTGCTGTAGATGCACCTCCAATCGAATCTCATATTTCCAACAACAATGACACAGCTGATGATCAACAAAATAAACGAATTGAAAATTTTTATCAGCAGTTGATTCTCACGAGATATTTATGGTTCTTCACACTTGTTCGATTAATTGGACATACATGGTTTCGCTGTCTCCTTATACATGGTTTCGCTGTCTCCAATTCATCATCAACATACGTGGTGTATGATTCTGATTCATTGAAAACATCAGGGGGAAGAGAGTATAGGTGGTGTTTGCTTGGTCATTGCTTCTTTGATGTCTTTTGCGAAAACCCTATCCTTTCTTGAATTTCTTCAATTAGGGGGAAGAAATGAGACGATATGTGGTTCAAATTTCTTACTTTGGTGATATCGTCTCACTTTCACGAGTTATAAATTATGTGAAGTTACCTAAATATGATGTTATGATGCCTCACACACGGTCATTTTATCGAGTAACTGCATATTCACAAGTGACTATTATTCAGATAGACCGCATAATATCTGGAAGTCGTTTCATTTCATCTTTCACGGTTTGTTTGGTGTGAAGCATCTACATACGCATTGAGAGGTTTTGTTGATTTCTTGCATGTTAACCCCAAGCGGACTTTTTACTTTGTGTGTACAACCGTGATTACGTGACTAAGGCAGATTCTATTGGTGTGGTTCCTTTGCTCATCTACAAATTACCCCATTTGCACATAAAACTTCAAAAGTTAGAAAGGCGTGTCTACTACATCAAAGTTTTGAATCTGAAGACGGTTGTCGGTTTGGGGGAAGTTGATTCAGAAACTACCAAAAAAGTGTACGGAAAAGCTTCTAAAGACATGCAGCATGAATTGGGGAAGTTGATCAATTTATGCATATTACATCATTTATTCATGATGGCTTGTGCACATAACAGTGTACAACCCGTGCACTTGTAATGAAAGGACCTGTGGTAATGATCAGTGCTACAATCCTTATAAAGGAGCGGAAGCTTCTTACTTTTAGTAAAACTTATCAAAACTTTCATTTTTCAAAGTTTTGCTCAAAAGAACAAGTACTTCCCCTTATGTTTTCAAAACCTCAAAAGTTAATATTACTTGTTGAGGGGGAGTATTTGATAAAACAAATCTTTGTTCACAAAACGTTCTTCGTGGAAATCTTTTCCCACAAAACTCGAAATGGTCATATTCGATATCAATAATTTCATCAAAAATAACATTTATATGCTATTTTTAAGGGGGAGAAAAATTGTGTGATACAAATATGTTGTAAATATGATGGAATCTTAGTGTACTAAGACTTAATCCATGAATTGACGAGATCGAGGCCTGTCATACATGAAAAGATTTGTCTTCAAGACTTATCCAAGTAGATTGTACCTCTTCGAGAAACTCTTGATAGACATGAACTTTGACGAGTTTGACAACCTTTCCAAGGTTTGTCCACACCTTCAAGATAGTTATTAGAGCTAGTTGTCACCTAAAAGCTGACAATGCATCTCTTTAACTATACAACGTAACCGTGTCTCGCGGGGAATTGTCTATCTTGAGTCGATCAATTCAAAAGTGCGAGCTCTTCCCTCACCGAGCAGATTTCTGTCAAAATACCTAAGCACGTGTGGAGGGGGAGTATTTCTGAAAATGCCAAAACTCTCGAAGTGTTGCAAACATGTTTTAATTCATAAACACTTTGAGAGATTTTCGAGAAAATGGTTTTGTGGCAACATAGGATAGTCATGGAGTTATAAGGTGACTAAGTTTAGGAATAAATGTCCTATGATCCGCCAGAGCCGGAGGGATCTATTCAAGGACACCACCAATAGTTAGAATTTAGTAGTCCTTAGGTATGATTACAAAAAGGAGAAAATGAGAATCGGAGAAAGAAGGAGTTGAAGAATTAAAAAGAAATGTAAAGAAAAGGGTGAAAAGAAATAGCCCTTCAAATTATTCAACTTAGGTCGTAGGACACCGGTTCAATACATATGCTCTTGGTTTGTCACTAGATGACACCGTAGCTTATTGAAGATTAAAGTCGTCATGGACCCAGTGACGCAGCATGCATAAACCTTCTTTGCTACTCAAGTTTCTCTCAATAGAAGCTTGTTTCATTCTCACAGGGAACCCTACGTAAACTATCGGCTTTCTTTTAGAGATTCTTTGGTATTAAGAAGAGATCCTCTCTCTAGTCTCCGCCAGGGAAAACCAAAGCGCACTATTGAGTCTAGAGCCACGAGATACATCAAAAGATCTCTTAGGAACACTTGACATTTCATCACTTGTCGTTCAACATTAAGGATGTAAGTGATAACATTATCAAGTCCTTCACAGATCTTAGCAATCTGTCAAGAACATTTATGAGAGGTTCACAATTGTGGTCCTCAGTGATTGAATAAAACTCTGCCGGGGCATCATCAAACGTGCCACTGGCAGCAGGTCGTTTGGTAACTCCTAAATGGTTACGCTTAGTGTTGTCTCAAACGGTCTACAATCGTGAGGTGATGCTTCGGTATACCTCATTACGACTCACGAAGCTGTAGGTGTACTTCGCATATCGTGTTATCCTAGTTGAGGGACTCAGGTTAGGAGCGACCTTTGCTAAATTAGAGATGTGTTTTCACACTATCACGTTAACTTACACTCAAAGTTCGAACTTGTAAATTCTGAAAATCCCGCTAAGGAGATTCCTTTCAAGAATCGAGTCCTGAATATGTGGGTCATTACTTGAACTTGTCCAATGTAATGCCAACCGCCTACCACCCCTTACAGTGGGATTGGATAGCTGATTTGCAACCAAGGTGAATGGAATTAAGACATTCATCGGGAAGAACAATCGTAGTGGTCAATTCTATAAGAAACGACCACAATGATCGATTGGTGTTTATCACTAACCCATTCTTATGTTTTTTTCTTATGGATGCTCCACAGGAGATGATCGTAGTGCTTGATTCTCCACATGCTTTTACCAACAACAACACTATTTGACGTACTCTCAAAAGGCAACACAAAAGTCAGAATGATTCTTCCTCAAAGCCAAAGAATCTACAAAGTTCAAAGACTTAGAGAACTACATCAAAACTGATATCCAACGTTAAAGAGTGTGTGAGCATGTTGGAGAAGGACGTGGAGACACTGAAACTTGGCGGACTGATCTGGATGCAGACAACAACATAACATCACCATATCCACACCAGAACAAAGAATAAAGATAACAAAGACGTCAAAGCTCAAAACTTCAAAAGAAACAAGATCCTCACACTAGGGAAATTGTTATAATCAAGGCACTTCCTCTTACAAGAAAGAGGAATGCCAGAAGACGTCAAGGCAACTATTACAACAACAACAACAACTTTTCCAAGATTGCTGGAGTCTTTAATTACCAACACTTAGGGGAGATTGTTGGAATCACTCCTAACTTGTATTTCAAGTCTTAGTAATCAATATGTAATAGGTTGCTTAATTAGGCTTTTATGTTAGTTATTAATGGCAAGGCTTATGTAGAAAGCCCATAGGCCTTGGCCCAAGCCTAATAAGTAAGGAAGGGACTAAACATGTTGCCCTAGTTCCCTTCCCTATATAAACTCATGTAAACCTTCCTTGGAAGGTTGGTTGTTCATTTGCACTCTTAATCATACGCATAAGCTTTCTCTATTCCATACGTGTATTGTGTGTGTGTGTTTGTTCAACCAATCTATCCTCATCTTATTTCTTACATATTGTTACTTGTGTCATATTATGGTGACCTAACACTTTTTTATATTTTTTTAGAAAATTGAAAGGTACGAATCTCGGGGTATTGGATTTGGGGGGTGGTATTTCTACCGATTACTCTACTTATCTAATTATCTAATTAACTAAGCTAAGGTGAGGGTAGGCTATGTCTATTGTTGTGTGCTGGTATGATGATTTAAAGATGTGTTTACCTAGATGCTATTACTCATTAGTTATCTCCTATTGATGGTTGAATTGTCACATCCTTATTCTTAGCAGCTGTGTCTTCTAAGTAAGAGGGTATGCGTTTTTCCCTAACTCTTTGAGACTACCTTAAGGTTATTGTCTACGAAATCTCTAGGATTCATAAACTAACTCTAAGGTTATCTTTGGATGTCTAGCCTACAATAACTCTAGGTCAATCACAATTAAGTTAAGAGGTAACTAATCAATATTCAATACCTAGGTTTCATAGATCTAAGCAAACACACAAGTAAATTAGCCGGACATGGAAAACATGCAAGCATACACACAAAAAATTGAAGACATAATTAAATTAATAAAGCAAATCATTTATCTTGTTGTAAAATAGGGTATGGAACCTAAGATCTTAAGGCAGCCAAAGTTCGGTTTAGGTTTTACTCCACAAAACTACCTCTCTAGAAATACAAAATTGAATTCTATATATATGAGTTACAACATGACGGCTCACTCTTTCTTTATTTGTGGCGGATTGACCATTAGGTTTTGTCTTGGCCCGTCAACTTTGTGACCACGTCAGCTTATGGTTTGTGACACCGTCGGCTTCCATCTTCAATGCCGTGGATCAAATCTAGGCCGTCAAGTTGTGACGCCCTACTCTTTAAAACTTTGATGCGTCAAGTGCAAAATAGCAATTGCCAAGCTCTTGAGTCGTCACAAAGCATGTTATGGCCAGCGTAGCCCTTTCGTGATGGCGCCGTCACCTTTAATTCCAGCAGCTGAGTGTCTTGATCTTGACTTTGGCCATTTTCTTCATATATTCACGCCTTTTCGTACAAATAAGTGTCATTCCAAAGCAATTTTGCCTTCAAGCGACCTAAAAGTGAAAATGAATGAAATTAAGCGTAACGGATATAAAAGTGGTCGATTAAGGGCTTAAATGACCCCTCAAAAGTGTACCTTTTAAATCCTTATCACTGCCCCAGACAATACCTATGAAATAGAGCTAGGTAATGGAAAACTAGTAGCCACTAATTCTATAATCCAAGGCTGCACCCTAACTTTACTAAACCTTAACCTTTATTGAACTCATGCCTATTGAACTTCGGAAGCTTGCGTCATTATTGGAATGGATTGGTTATCTAAAAACCACGAAAAAAAATCATATGTGACAGAAAGTAGTTCACATTCTTTTGAGGGTGAAACTTCTTTGATTATTCAAGGGGTAATCAAAAGTAGGACAAGACTAAGCATTATATCTTTGTCTTAAAACCATGAAATACATCAACAGAGGTTTCATGCTTTTCTAACTCACGCGTGATTTCGGAGGAGAAAAAGGTGGTCGAGAAACGAATAGAAGATGTGCCTGTGGTGAAGGAATATCCAGAAGTTTTTCCTGAGGAATTTCCTGGTTTACTACCTGTTCGTCAGGTAGAATTCCAGATTGATTTGGTTCCGGGAGCTGCGCCAGTAGCACGAGCACCTACGCGCCTGTCTGGCTGCAGAACTATCCAACCAATTACAAGAGTTGTTGGATAGAGGTTTCGATTCGGCCAAGTTCTTACCTTAGCGGGGGCCCTGTCACTGTTTGTCCGAAAAGAAGAAGCGGATCTCTTAGGATGTGTATCGATTAGGAGTTAAACAAACTTCTCAGATAAAGAATCAATATCCATTATTTGTTCGACCAGTTGCAAGGGTCGAGTATCTATTCCAAGATTGATTTAAGATCGGGTTATCATCAGCTGCGTTGTAAGATATAACTTTTCACATACACATCAAACCATAACACAAAGTAGCATATAGATGGAATTCTAGAGAGAGAAAGTTAGAGGTTTAGGGAACTTAGTGAGAGAAAGTGAAAGATATTATTATGAGCTCCAACTCTCTACCTTGGGAGGTAGAGAGTATTTATAGTCTTACATAAATCGCCACACAACGGGCTGTGGATCAGGCATACAGTGGGTAAAGACCCGTCCGTCCTCCACGGTGTTACTTAACTAAATACTACTTAACTAAATATAACTATGACTACGAGCTTTCTAACGATTACATATACTTGAGGTGACCGACTCTTTAATACCGGAATTTCTAATTCCTAACAATCTCCCCTAAGGGAGGTCACCTCAAACATATACTAAAATGACATTGAATACAATCCGATATTACATTAACAATTGATCTTGCATTCTTGATGTAGTACTTTGCTCCGAAGCTCGTAGTCATTGATTCCACTCATTGCATGTTTGGTTAATCCAAGTGGAGGTCTTTACTGATCCACGTGATAATAATTTGAGCCATTTTGAGATCATCAGCAATCAACAATCTCTGACATCCATTGTGGTGTTGGTATTATGTGATGTTGTGACTTTCGGACCGACATGCTCACATTCTGGATCATGATATCTTCTCATCAGAGTAGCGGAAGCTTTTGTTGATTCATGATATTGGCAGCAGCGTAGCAGAAGCATGGAGTGAAAATATCCGAGTCATTGATGCACTAATCATGATTTCTTTTGAGATGAATGTGTTAAGTGAGCATGCGGCTATGGATTGACCGCTTCATTCTGATCAGCTGCAAGCGTCGGGGTGTACCTGCATACAACAGTTAGCAATAAATCGCACGAAAGTGTCTTTGATCACTTTCGTTGAATTGAGGTACACAGCCCACGGTTCCTCATTGATCAGTACAAGTACGCCTGTGATCGGTATAATTCGAAGAATTTCCTTGACAGGTTTCGCAGCTGCTCTAGCTGTTCTCAAACCGGAACGTCTCAAAGAAGACAACACGGAGTGAGTGAACCAGCGAATTTGAGTCCACCGATTGATGAAAAGATATTTGAAAAACAATCGTGTATTGCTCAATAGAAATTGTTTTTGCAATATAACGAAGGTTTTAATGAAAATCAATTATCAATCATAAAACACCTTTTGATTTGAAAAATTAGTACCGGTCGACGTGCTAATGAAAAGAGTTTTAAAGCACAAAGACCGGTTTTTCAAAGGTATCCGTCAATCCATAACCTGAACCAGGATTGATTCAAAAATTGAATCGCCCCATTGTTTCTGTTCAGTTGTCACATGGTTGATCCATATAATAGATCTCACATGCCACCTACCAAGAGCTTGTTAGATGTTGGCTCCAGAAGGCTTTCCATCTTCATTGTGAATATGTAAACACATCACTCAGATGTTCTGGCAATACCACAAGGATAATGCGTAGGACTCAAGATATAATCTCTCTTTCCACATTGTGTGAAACAGAGAGTCTTCATTGAAAGTGTCCTAATGAGATTTATTGATGATCTCGTGGCTCTAGACTCAATTTGTGCATATTTGGATCCTCTATCGGAGACTAGGGAGAGGGTCTCCTTCTTCAATATCAACAATCTCTAAGAGAAAGTCGATAGATAATGTCGGTTCCCGTGAGAATGAAACAAGTCCTTTTAAGAGGAACTTGAGTGGTTTGGAAAGTTGAAGTGCAGTGCGTCACTGGGTCCATGACGTCTTGTCTTCAATACCGATGTTACCATCAGTAGCATATGAATTGAACCCGGTTTCTGCCCTAAGGTTGAATAAATGGAGGGCTATTTGTTTTCACCCTTTTCTCATTCAATTCTTTTTAATTCTTCAACCCCTTCAGTGCTTACCGAGACTTCATAGCTAGAACCTTGTTGGGTTTATTCCAGTACTAGCTCAGTCTCAGTCCGCACTCTTCCCATATCTCATTTTTCTCCTTTTATCATCATACCTAAGAACTCTACACTAACTAGTGGATAGTTCCTGGGTAGATCCCTCCGGTTCTGGCGGATCATGGGAACACATACCTAACCTTATCGTCCTTATATCACCATACATAATGTAAAGTTGGTCGGTCTTTTTGGTATTGTTCATCTGCCATTGAAACCAATTGAAAACCATTTGAAAATCAATCCAGATACTTGTGATATATTATCAAAGCATTTTGTACCTGAATTGTTTTGATATTTTTAGAACGAGAACTCCCCTCAACATGTGCATCAAGTATTTGAAAATGTTTTGCACACGGAGGCAAGAGAAAGAATTAACTTCTTTGATTACCATTTTCTAAAAATATCAACATCACTTCCCAAATCGAATCAAGTAGATAAAGCATTTTGGGAAGGATGAGGTTTTCATGATTTTTCTCCCCCTCAATATGTGCTTCTAGGTTTGAAAAGAGTTTTGCACATACTAGAGGGAACCGCACATTGAGATAATGATCACGTTTCAAATCATAGGTTTAAGATAGATGCTCCCCTCAACATGTGCATGGAAAATTTGAAATCGTTTGTCACATGCGGGGAGGCATCATGTACACTTATAAAACCATTTACCGAATTATCAGTTTAAATCCAATTTAAATCACACATTCTCCCCGATCACAATTATCAAATCATTTGAGATTTGTGATCTCTTATAGATTTAAATTGATTTTGAAAGCTTTTAAGGAGAATTGTGACTTGATTATGAAAGCGTTTTAACTGATAAGGATCGGATTTTTTAAACTCCATTGATAAACATGCATGTATATCTTTTGAAAACAATTTAATGCCAAATAACTTTTTAATTTAATTGAAATCATTCTCCCCTCAATCAATGACATAGGTTGTTGATTGAGAGATAGAGATTTTGACAAATAAGTCCTGATGATTATCAAAAATAGAGACTGAGTTATTTTTCAAAGCATTTAGTTTTCAGCAGATAAATGTTTATAGAATCAGAGCATGGAATTTGAAAACATGATAAAACATGGCTCTGTTCTTTCTTTTAAAACTGGGTTATTGCCTGAAATGACAATAAACCATTTTTTCTCTTTCTCCCAAAAATATTTTTTTTATTTTTTTTTTTTTTTTTTTTTTTTTTTAAGAATTCGAACAACATCTAAAGTCCCGTGTCATTCTTTGAATGACAGCACAAAGACCGTAGATATTATCGAACCGGAAAAAAACATGACAAATTGACAATATTTTTGAAGATTTTTCGAATTTTTTAGATTTTTATGGATTTTGAAGGTTTTATAATTTTGTATTTTGTTTTTCGAATAAATATTTACAAGAGATAGATGAAGATAGACCTTTACTCCTCGTCTTCCTCCTGAAGACGTTTGAGTGTTTCTGGTTGAAGGCTTTTCAAGCCAAGACGTGGAAGAATAAACTCAAAACGTTCTCTTGGAAGAGCTTTGGTGAAGATGTCCGCTAACTGATATTCAGACCTCACAAAATATAGTTCCACCACACCTTTTTCCACTTGTTCCCTGATGAAATGATGTCGAATGTCGATATGCTTTGCTCTTGAGTGTTGAACGTTGTTGCATGAGAGAGCAATAGCACTTTTATTATCACAGTACAGAGGGATTTTGTTGAATTCAAAGCCATAGTCAGATAATTGAGATCTCATCCATAAGATTTGAGCACAACAAGATGACATGGCTATGTATTCACCTCTGTAGAGGAAATAGAAGTACTCATTTGCTTCTTTGAAGACCAGCTCACAAGCTTATCACCCAAAAACTGAGCACCTCCAGATGTACTTCGACGTGTATCTTGACAACCTGCATGATCAGCATCTGCATAGGCCGTTAGTGACATACCGGTGTCCTTCGGTACCATAGTCCCATATTGATGGTTCCTTGGAGATACCGAAAGACCCGTTTAACCGCTTCAAGGTGCTTTTAGTAGGCTTAGCCTGGTATCTAGCACACATGCAAACAGCGAACAAGATGTCTGGTCTACTAGCTGTGAGGTACATCGAGGATCCAATCATACTACGATATTTCGTTTGGTCAATCATGATCCCTGAGTGGTCCTCATCTAGTTTGGTTCGATCAATCATGGGGTGTCAACAGGGTCACTTGAATCAAATCCAAATTTCTTTAAAATCTCTGTTGCATATTTAGATTGATTTATGAAAATGCCTCCGGGACTTTGTGAAATTTGTAATCCCAAGAAAAATGACATTTGTCCCATCATTGACATTTGAAACTTTGAACTCATTTCATTTGAAAAACGATCACATTCCATTGGGTCAGTCGAGGCAAAAATAATATCATCAACATAAATTTGAACATGAGTTAAATGTTTGCCTGACTTCCTGGTGAACAATGTAGGATCAACTGCTCCTTTTCTGAATCCGGTTGATAGAAGAAACTTTGACAGTGTATCATACCATGCCCTTGGAGCTTGCTTTAAACCGTAAAGAGCCTTCTTCAACGATAAACGTGAGTAGGATGCTCTTGATTCACAAATCCTTCAGGTTGGCTGACGTAGACGACTTCATTAAGATCTCCGTTCAGAAATGCCGTCTTCACATCCATCCGATAGACTACCATGTTCTTACTAGCAGCATTAGCCAAAAAGATTCTGATTGCCTCGATTCGAGCAACTGGAGCAAAAGATTCTTCAAAGTCTATACCCTCCTCTTGACGATATCCTTTAGCAACTAATCGAGCCTTGTTCTTCAACACATCACCATGCTCATCAAGTTTCACTTTGAAGATCCATTTAAGGGCAATAATCATAGCACAGTCTGGAGCCGGTACTAACTCCCATACATCAAGTCGATCAAACTCATGAATTTCATCTTGCATGGCATTGAACCAGCTATCTTCATTCATGGCGGTTTTAACATCTTTGGTTCGATCTTAGAGAGTACGGAGTTGAAGAAACACCATAAGGCATCGGTTGCAAGTTGTTTCCGGGTTGATACAGGACGAGAGGGATTTCCAATGATGTTGTCTAATGGATGATCGTGAGTCCATTTTCTAAGGTGTTCATGTGGCAGTTGTTGAGGAACTGAGGTAGCTGAGTCGATGTCTCTTGAAGAAGATGGTTCTGATGATGATTCAGAGAGCAAATATGTTTTCAAATGGAGCATCTTCAGGAGTAGCAAAGGGATTAACTTCATCATTGATGCCCGAAACAGTTCCATGATGTACATTTGAAGAATGATGATTTGTTGATGAGACTGAAGGATCAGCAGCAGGTGCTTCTTGACTTAAAGATATTGAGACTGAAGGATTGACTTCATTCACAGGAATATGAGCATCTTCTGTTGTAGGGATCAACACCTCATTAGTACTTGGCTCATACAGTTCATCAAACATAGGATCAAACAATTTCTTTAAATCATCTTCAGATGGAGGTACATATGGAGTTTCTTGAGAAGAGTTTGGAACAAGGGATGAACCAATGGGACTGTTTTGAAGTGTGGGTCCAGAACTGAATTGTCCAGGAGCCATTTGACCGGTCAGCTCATCAAACGTAACGTGAATTGTTTCCATGATATTTCGGGTTCTTTTGTTATAGATTCGGTATCCCTTTTTGTTTGGTGCATATCCTACAAATACTCCAATGTCACTTTAGCCCTAAGTTTCCCTAAGTCTTGACCCTCATTAGTTGGATAACACAATGCACCAAACACACGAAGGAAAGAGAGATTAGGTTTTCTGTTGTGGACAAGTTCATATGGTGTCTTTCCATGAACAGTGTGAATCAGGGAACGATTTTGTGTGTAGCATGCAGTGGCAATAGCTTCAGCCCAGAGAAACATTGGAACTTTGAGTAAATCAGCATTGTTCTAGCAGCTTCTACAAGAGTTCGATTTCGTCTTTCAACTACACCGTTCTGTTGAGGAGTTCGTGGAACACTTCTTTGATGGCTGATTCCAATGCTTTCATAGAATTCACTAAGTTGTTTGTTAACAAAATTAGTTCCATTGTCTGTCTGATAATTACTGACGGTTTTGTTAAGTCGAACCTGCAGCTGTTTGATGAGTTTGATGATGATATCAGGAGTTTCATCCTTTGTCCTTAAGAACTTGACCCAGGTGAATCTAGAGTAATCATCAACTATAACTAACACATATTTCTTCCCAAAGATATTCTGCACTCTCATTGGTCCACATAAATCCATATGAATTGTATGAAGAACTTCTGTGACTGAGTTAGTAGGTTTGGGTTTATGGGCATACTTCTTGCTTTTTCCCAATTGACATGCTGAACAAAGATGATCCTTTTCATACTTTAGTCGAGGTAAACCTACAACTAAGTCCTTTCTGGAGAGATCATTGATGGTGCCGAAGTTCAAGTGATTGAGACGTCGATGCCATAACCATGACTTTGTTTTTGAAGCCTTTGACAGAAAGCAAATTGGAGAAGACTTCATCATATCTTCTATAGAGATGGTGTAAAGATTTGAACCACGAGTTCCTTTTAAAAGTTCCTTACCATCAAGTTCTCTAACAAAACAAGTATGTTTTCTGAAGGCTACTTCTAGATCAGAATCACAGAATTGACCGACAGAGAACAGATTATGACCAAGACCTTCCACATAGTATACTCTAGAGATAACACTATCACCAACAACATAATCACCATAACCCATAATTGCACCGAAATGATCATTACCGAATCTAACAGTCCCGATGAATTTGCTCACGAAGTTCATGAGCCGCGACCGGTCTCCAGTCATATGCTTGGAACAGCCTGAGTCCAGGTACCACAGAACGATTTGAACGATCTGCAGTTGAACACAGACAAGAATGGATAACTGGATAATTGGGATCCCCATGCAAGAATGGGTTCCACTTGGTTAGTAACAGTAATTGGAACACCCACATCAGAAGTAGAAGCAATGGAATCATTGGGAATAGATGCAATGCTGGTGTCTGTATTTGACCTATTCAAAGTATGTTTACTTCTTAAGGGAATAGTTCTACCAGTAGGCATCCATTTTCTAGTGGGCATAATCTTAGCAGTTTGAGAACAAAACTGATTATTCTTATGGCCAAAAGGTATCCAATAATAACCTATCTTTATAAAAGTTCTTCCTGTGGGTTTCCACTGTTTTCTAACCATCTTTCGTTTTTGCCTTTTTGCCTTATTTGCACGATTATTAGCATTAACAATTTTAACCGGGCATTTGACAACATTAGACAAAGCATTCACACCACATTCATGATTAGCAACAGAATTCAAGCACACATCATTACAAGGTTTGCAAATAGTATCAAAATTCGAATTAATTACAGTACGCCTAAGGCTAATACTAGAATCAACACGATTCGTTTTATTCAACTCAAGCTTAAAGTTCCTAGATTGGTCTTCTACTCTCTTCCAATGCACATTCTTAGCTTGCAAGGTCCTATCATTCCTTGTATTGTCTTGAGACTTTGACCTGCTCGCTTTAAAGTCACTGATTACTCCTGTAGAGGGAATGGGAACATTAGTTGGTTGATCTAAATTTTGCATTCCTGAACTTGATGTGCAAGGATCTGAAGTACTAGAAGGCACATTAGTGTATACTTTAAGACTGTGATTTGAGCTTTTTGCAGGCACACTAAAGTTCACTTTCTTAGCACTAACATATCTGGAATCTGAACTACTTGAAGGCACATTAGTGTTTCCTTTCTTAAGACTGGGCATAGAACGGATTTCCTGCTTGGCACTAGGCATAGAACAAGGCATCACAGCTTTGCCTTTTGCACCTAAGGTTAAGGATTTGGGACATGTGCAATTACACATTCTAGCAACTCTTGAGATCGTTTGGCCTGGAGGCAAGCAAACCTAATTTCACTATCAAGAGGTTTGTTAATGAAATCCTCTTCGACAATCTCACGGAGACATTCTAGACTATCCTTAAGGTGAGCACAGTATTCATGAAAAGCATGTTCATTATTCCTAAGATGAGGAGGAATATATTTAACTGTCACAGTGTATTTGCAATCTAAGGGTGACTTTGAGACAACATTCTTATTGAAAACAAGTGGCAGTTTCCCATTTTCCCGACTTCTCAGATTCTCAATTTCCTTTTGTAAAGACGTTATTTTTTCGTTGTTTTGGTCACGGGTGACTTTTATTGAATCATATAACTCTTTAAAATGTCGTTTAACTTTTTCATTTTCTTCTAGAAAACTCTCGTTTTCCTTTTGTAAGGCATCAACTAAGTTTTGAAGATGAAAAGTTTGAGAATTCTGAGAATCTAAAGGAGGAGGCATTTGGGAGCCTGTCATATTGTTCGTTTGACCCTTTAATTGAGAGATTTGGGCTTTCAACTTTCCGATCGTGTTGCACTGAGCTTGAATCTGTTCATCACGTTTGTTAATTTGAAAAACTGCATCAAACTCTGGAGCATCTGAAGATGTCTTGATATTTGAAGTTTTAACATTTTCTTTAAGATGTTGATATTTTAGTTGTAAATTAAAATGCTCAACTTCCAGTTTAGAAAAATGTTTAACCAAATTGTCGTGATCATCCAGTTCAATTTTCTCGTTTAGTTTAGAATTAGTTTTTCAAGCTCAATGACACGATCATGGGAGACTTTCAGGGCCACAGATAGTTCATGAAATTTGGAAGCATTAATAGAGCAATTTGAGGCATTGAAAAAGATATCTTGAGCAACACATTCAGTAATAAGAGTCTCATTTAATGTATGCAAGTTCTTCCTCTCAATCTCATTATATTTTAGTGCACGCTCATAATCACTAACTTCAACTACCATTGCATCAAATTCCTTTTCCATTCCCTTAATATCAGTTTCTATCCCCTTTTAAGACTCTCAAAGTGATCTTTTAGAAGTTTAAAGAAAGGCATGACCTCAGTTAAATAACATTCTTTCATTTGCTCAAAACCCCTTTCTCCTTCCGTTATACCGTGGGTGTGATCCTTTTCTTGCAAGTTTTCTCAAAATCAACAAATAGTTGAAATATAACATATTGGCTAATTAAGGTCTTGCTTTTAGTGGCAATTGTTCTAGGAACAAGATGCATTGGTGTATTAGGAGGATACACAGTCGCTCTAGGCATTTTCCATAGGGGGGGGTTGGTTTCAACAATATTTTCAGCTTTACGCTTATCTAAATCCTTTTCCAGAAAACTTGTTCGGGTCAACAATGCGAGGCTTAAACATGTTCAAGGAAATCCAGTTTTCCTTTTTGTAGTCATGGGGAGTGATAATTATTTTTTCTCTTTGCATTTAGGATCATCTAATTTTTTGTTCATCCTTTCCCTAGTGACTTCATCTGATTTCTTATCTTCCTCAGTGCACTCAACGCAACTAGGTTTCTGCCTAGGTTTAAGAACTTCATTGCCATCATAAAGATCACCTTATGAGCATTTCTAGCCTTTTAATTACCTCTGGTTGGGTTTATCTATAATGGGAATGCTATGCTTATCGCTTAAGACTCTATGTTTAGTGACCATGTGAGCAGTCTGAATGGTGTTTCCTTGTATGTACAACTTGTTTTCAAGTTTGTTTTTCAAAGTTTTCCGATTAGAAAAATCTCTCAAGAGTTTTGATTCCTTTGCATTAAATTCTTGCTTAAGCATTTTCACATTTTCTTGAAGTTCTTGTTTTTGCTTAGATGTTTTAGAAAGTTTTTCTTGCAAGGAATTTAATTCTTGTTTCAATACTTCTTCTCTAATATTACTTTTTCTAATTACTGCATACTTGGTCATCCATTTCCTGCTCATGAGTGGTCAACTCAAACTTAGCACGTTGTTCATAAATAGCAACACGTTCTTTATAGGCATTTAGTTCAGAAATAATGGAATCATCAGGGGCACATGCAGTGTATTCATCAAAAACATAGTCATTGTTGATTGCAGAAGATGCATCACTTGGTACAACTTCACTTTCACTTTGTTTCACATATTGATCATATGGGACAATATTGATATTACCCATATTTTCAATATTTGATTCAATAGTTTCAGTTGATTGTACTTTGTCATGCATCTGTTGCACATCAGCATCATCGTATAGTTTTAATACCTCTGAGATGAGTTTGTCCTTGGATGGGCCAGCTAGTGGTGAAGAAGAGACCTTGGGAGAAACCATTGGAGAAATGCTAGCCATAAAAATTGTGTGTGCCGTAGGTCCATCATCCACATCAGAGTCGTATGCATCACAGTCAGCGACTTGAAAGGCATTCTGATGATTGTGACCTATCTCCTGAGTAGGCTGCTCATCCACATCTGCATCATAGGTCTTGGCATTGCCCTCAGCAAGAAACAGCAATTCCTCTTCATTCAAAGCAGCACCATTGTCCTGAGCTTGAGCCAGCAGCATCTTTTCTCTGAAGTAATCAGCATTCTGTGGGAGCTTTGGAGATGTACAGTTCCTTGCAATGTGTCCCTCTCCACCACAGTTATAACATTTGATGAGCTTAGTTTGACCTTGGTTACCATTCCTTCCTCGATTCTGGTTTCCAACATAACCTCTCCCAGCTCCACCTCGTCCCTGATCATACTGTCTTTCCTGAACTGGTTGCACCACGATCCTTCCATCTTTAATAGTGGCTTGATTGTGTGGGTTAGATGCAGTTTTGAGGTTGTTGTTGGTTTGTGGGAGAGTATTCATGTTTTGACTGATGAGAAGAGCTAGTTGATTAATGAAGCTACCCACGTGAGTATCAGCATCAACTTGTTTGTACATAGGATCAGGAATGAGTTTGTGATTACCATTACCCAGGGTATGACTTGTGATGCTTTGGTTGTGATTCCGATGTTTGAGTAGAAAGCTGTAGAGTCATTAGACGAGCTTGTCTCTCCCTGGTTGGTTTTGAACTGATTGAGAATTAATTTTTCAAACATAGCATGTCTCTCATTCTGAAGGAGGAAGGCATAGAGTTGCTCATAGTTTGTATTCTTCAATCCTTTAGTGAGCTTCACAGCGGTAACAAACTTGTGCCATTCGGGATTCATGTTGTTCACAAATTTTGAGTTCAACTGAATGTTAGGCATAGTCATTCTGATGTTCCTCATGTCATTAACTAACTTATGAAATCTCACATAGTACTCATAGACACTCTCATCTGGTTTCATCTTGAAATGCTCAAATTCGTCATAGAGTTGGGATTCTCTGTCTTCCATAGTTAATTCAGAACCTGAGAGAAGCATCTTAACATTGTCCCAAACTGCCTTAGCATCTGTGTTATGATTGATCAGCTTGTAGATGTCTTTAGGAAGACCTTGAAGAACAATGTTTGAAGCCCTGATATCTGCATCAAATCTCTTTTTATCCTTATCATCAAGCTCATCATACATCTTAGGTCTGTCTATTCCGTAAACAGGAGTACCATCTGCATTAGTATCAAGTATGTCTCTAGTCGTCTCAACTCGATATGGTCCTTTCCAAGGCAATACAGTCTAATTCGTTGAGCCCAAGAGTCGTAGTCAGTTCTGTCAAGCATGGGTGGACGAGTATCTGAGCCAGCTGCTTGAACATCTTCGGCAACAGTGGAGATAACAGTGGGAACGTTGGTAGACATGTTAACAGATTATACGGGATTTTATAGCTCTATGATTAAACCGGGAAATGGATTCTTTCACGGGATTTTACTGAATCCAGAGAAAACCGTAAACAATCACTCAAGACTCTAGATGATAAAATACTAAATCGCTAGAAATTAATGCACTAAGTCGCTAGAAATTAGTGCACTAAGTCGCTAGAAATTAATTCACTAAGTCGCTAACACCTAATTCGCTATACCACCAAGTCGCTAGAGTCCCAAGTCGCTAACAGAAAAGCAAGTCGCTAAGTAGTAACTCGCTACAGACCAAGTCGCTAACCAAATTTTGGCAGCAATTCGCTACACAAGTCGCTAGAGACACAAGTCGCTAAAGAGCAACTCGCTACTGACCAAGTCGCTACCACAAGTCGCTACCCGTAGTGGAGAATCCACTACTTGTACTTTAACTCGCTAGATCTAACTCGCTAGCTCCAACACTGTAAGTCGCTACAAAAATGTGAAGCAAGTCGCTACCAAGAAAATATTCCGTGAGCTAAGTCGCTAGCTTGAGAAAACCATATAAACCTCACTTTTCAATCCAAAAACAACCCAACCAAGATGATTCAAGCTTACCAAATGAAAACCTAAACACTTTTGATGATTCTAAACGTAAAAGTACAACCAAAATCGAAACTTTAACACTAGAAATCAATCAAATGATGCCAAAACCACTAAACTTTTTCAAACTCAAAACCACCTAAAAACCACTAGAAATCCAAAGATGTGTAAGATATGATCTAACCATGGCTCTTGATACCAATTGTAAGATATAACTTTCACATACACATCATAACATTAACACAAGGTAGCTTATAGATGGAATTCTAGAGAGAGAAAGTTAGAGGTTTAGGGAACTTAGTGAGAGAAAGTGAAAGATATTATTATGAGCTCCAACTCTCTACCTTGGGAGGTAGAGAGTATTTATAGTCTTACATAAAACGCCACACATCGGGCTGTGGATCAGGCATACAGTGGGTAAAGACCCGTCCGTCCTCCACGGTGTTACTTAACTAAATACTACTTAACTTAATATTACTATGACTACGAGCTTTCTAACGATTACATATACTTGAGGTGACCGACTCTTTAATACCTGGAATTTCTAATTCCTAACACGGTAACCAATTTCTAATTCCGACATTTTGTTTGTATGAAATTCAAAAGCTTTGGCGTGCTCCTTGTAACTCTCAAGCTCAGTGTCATTTAACATTCGCAGCCTTACCTTCGCGATGACCTACTCACTTTCTCAATTTCAATGCCACAGTTATTGATTAATGATTTAAAATAAGCACATGTTTCCTCATCAGTCTCAGTATTTGTGTTACACACCTCCACTAGGATCCCATCTGGAGTTTCGGAGTTAGTATTGCTACAACTCGGATTGCCAGGTATGTATCATAGTAGGTGTGCTCACAGAATGCTGTTCGTCTTGAGTAAACACATCAAATATGACATTGTTATAGCATGGATCAATGATTGGTACCTCAGATACGGCGTTGACGTCATAGACAGGAGGGCTTTTCGAGTCAGAGTCGTACTTAGTCTCCTGAAGATTTTGCCATGAGATGCAGTTCGCATTGATTTCCTCGAGTCTTCAAATCATCCATAATAGCCTAAGTCATTTTCTCAGCACTCACTGAAATCCAGCGCGTTCTTTGTACCAACAAGATAGTTTTTCTAAAGATACTCAGATCGTTCTTGTGGCGGCTTAGTAACAATTCCTTGCCATGTACCCATTCCTTGACAGTTTAACACTAATCTGATTACCCTGATTCACATTTCCTGATTCCCAACGACTGTAGCTCAACTCCGATTCCTTATTACCCATTGCTCTATTCCCAACATTCTGTCTCATCTGATTACCCTGATATGGAACCGGCTGATTACCCATACGAAATCCAGTAGCATATCCCTGCTGATTCCCCATAACTCCAACCATTTGACCTTGATTACCCATATTCACACCCGGCTGTGCAATTTTCCTGTTGCGAGTGTTTGACGAAATCCTTTGGTTGTTGTTAGTTGGTGTGGAATAGCGACTTTTGAGTCGTTCCCAATAAGAGTATATCTGTTGCAAGGTCGCTTCTGGGTCAGTTTCAGGATCCGTGATTCCTTGTTCCTGGTATTGTTGATCTGAATAGAATTGTTGTTGTGGTTGTGGAATGTATTGCTGCAAGTTGTTGTTGTTGGAAGATGATGAAGCTTGTTGTTGTGTATTCACTGAAGGTTGAGTCTTTGCAATAAGTGCCAATGGATCATGATTCTTTGCCAATCTTTCTTTCCTGACTTCATTCACTTCAGCTTGGTTTTTTTTCAGAAAATTGTTGAGTTGATCAATGTTCACCTGATGTAAGTCTTTTGTTTGGTTGACAATAGTTACATATCGTCCCCATTCCTCTGGAAGATTGTTCAAGAACTTGATGTTTTGAACGATAGTTCTGGGTGTCAGCTTGTTTCTGATTAGCTCATTCATCAAAGTGCAAAACCTTCCATAGTAGGATTCAATGGATTCTCCTGGAGTAGAAGTAAACCTTTCCCATTCAGTTAGCAACTTGTTCTCCATGTCTTGTTGACCAATTTCTGTTCCGTGACAAAGTCGTCTAACACCTTCCCACATATCGAAGCGTTTCACACTGTCTACCGCAGCAAAGATGTCTATTGGTAAACCCAGTTGATAATTATGATTGCCATGTCATCTGCTTCGACTTGTTTCTGATCCTCTGCATGATTCAGATTCGTATTGAAGACGAGAAGATGGTGGGACGGAGGTGTTTGCATCTACATTTCCAGGTACATGAACTTGTCGAGGCTGGAAGGGTCCATCCAGAATGGATTTAATCATGAGTTTCCCATTAGGTTTGGTCTTGATGTAACGAAGCCTACGACTTGTCCATTGAAGATAACCACCTTTTGCCAACATAGGAGGACGGTTTTCGGCACCGGCTGCATGAATGCCTTGTTGAGTTGCCATTGATGAAGGTATGATATGATAAAGATGATGTAGGATCGATTCCAACGATAAAGGATTGTGTTGTAGAAGATATTGCCGTTTGAGGTTTTCTGAAAGTCGTACTCGTAACATTGGTTCTTAAAAAATTTCGCCCAAATTTGAAATTCACTATAAAAATCAATTCTAGGACGTATGAAAATTGAGTTATGACAATTTTGACGCCAAATTTGACCCGAAAAATTTGAATTTAGGCTTAAAATTTTGAATTTTTACCATTTTTCACAGTTAAACCAAAATTTGAATTTCGCGTAAAATTGAACGTTTAGTCTCCTCAAAAATTTAAATTTTACTCAAGTTTTCCGCGCAAACAAGAGCTTAGGCGTAGAACCAGAAGTTACGAGTACGAGGCTTAGGCGTAGAGATTGTGCTTATGCGTAGGATCTTATGCGTAGGATCTTTGGCGTAGGATCTTATGCGAATCACTTAGGCGCGTAGGAACCTTATGCGTAAACAGTATCTAACGCTAACCTTACTTATGCGTAGACAAAAAGTTACTCGTAAACCTACGCGTATGGGAAGTTAGCGTAGAGTTACTCGTAAGTTTTAGCTTAGCGTAAACTATGGTTAAGAACCCAAAATCCTTTACACTGTCACAGCGTAAGGGATATCCACAAGTCGAAGTGTTCCCCACACTTATCCAAGTGAGGGAAGCACTGAGTAACCGTTATAGCTCGAAGATTCTTTACCAAAATGTTATGCTAAAACTAGGGTTTTTGACTTTTTGACTTCTACGCGTAAGAAAATTCCAACTATTCAAATGATTTCTTTTGCACAGATAGCCTTAAAAACACTCGAAGTAGAAATGACCAACGAACCAAATACGAGTTCAAAAATGAAGAAAAACACGTAAAGCTTCGAACTTTTTGCAAAAAACTGAATTTTTAGCACCAAATAAACCTTAAACCACAAGAATCTTGAATTTTTAAGTGAAAATTAAAGCTTTAAAGCGTTCAAATATGTAAAACTAGAGCTTTTACGCGTAACCCTTCAACACAAACACAAACACTCCTAAACCATTGTTAGGCGATTGATACCAATTGTAGGGACTTACTTTTATCACCTTATCACAAACCCACTTAACAACACAATTATCACCCACGTTTACCACACACGGTAGAAAACTTCACCCAAACACAAACATAAGCTTACACAAAGAAGGAAAGTTAAGATAGATGGTGACTTGATTTTTAAACAAACCGGTTTGTGGAATAAGATAAACACAATAAGTTTTATATTCCTTGAGAGAGAAATCCACACACCCACACACACACACACACACACTTTCAAGCACACCCCTCAAATGACCATTAGAGGGGTATTTATAGTTCAGGACTTGATGCTAAAGGCTTCCATGGGCCTCGTGGGTTGGACATGGATTGGATTGGGTTGCTTGGACTTATACAAGACAAGCTTATCCTAACGCCTAGCCATTTATCTAGTCCAATCCACGAGCCTTGACTTTCTAGCACATAGCTAACACCGTTACAAAGTTCCTAATCGTGAATGACCATCACTTCTAATAAAACTATTGGCAACAACTATGACCAAAGTGTCTAAGTTGCTGCCATCCATAGCTTCTTAGAGCGTATGACCAACAGTCCCATAGCCAAGTTCTAGACACTTAGATGTAGACCCTGTTTTTAGCCTTAATGACTACTATGGTTTTATTTACCAATTTTGCCAAGCGTCGCAAAATGGTGGTCATTTAGTTTTGGTAAATCCTACTAACACTTTTGAAGATATGTTTGTATAAGTCTCATATACCGTGGACTCAGCGTGGGGGGGATGTCTATGTGCCAAAGAGTTTGAGCTAGAATCATCTAATGTTGTTAAACAAAGTTTGTCATTAGATGGTTTATCTATTTTATGACGTATATGTTATTTTTCCTAACTCCTTTAGCTATGGTGATACCATCTTTTAGTATTTTACTACCATTTTTTTCAAATAGTAATTTATACTTTTTATCACTATTGCTCACTCTAGTAGATTATCCTGTTGGAATCACTCCTAAACCTTATTCAAGTGTTAGTTACTCATATGTAATAGTTAGCTTATTATGGCCTTTATGTTTGTTATTAGCCTTAGGCTTATGTAGAAGGCCCATAAGCCTAGGCCTAGCCCAATAAGGAAAGGAAGGGAACTAGGAGTGTTGCCCTAGCTTCCCTCCTATAAATACCCTTGTAAACCTTCATTTGAAGGTTGGTTGTTCAAGTTATTCTCTTTCACTCACCTCTACGCATAACCGTTTCATATTATCGTGTGTGTGTGTTTGGAATCTTGTTCAATCGCCTCTCTATCTTTCTATAAGCTTGTGTGGTAAAACTAGTGACCTAACAGTGGTATCAATCGCCAAATAGTTGGGTGTACTCGTTTGTTTTTGAAGTTTTTTTGGTTTTTGGTCTTACGCGTAAAGATAACGCATTCTTTAGCTCTCTTAAAAACTTGTTTTTTACACTTTTTAATCCAAGATTCTTGTACTTTCAACGTTTTAAGGTGTTAAAATACTTGTTTTTGGCAAAAAGTTTCAAACTTTATGCGTGGATCATTGTTTTTGAACTAGTTTTTATTCGTGGGTGTCATTCTACGCATAACTGTTTTGAGTGCTTTGGATCATCAAGTCTCACACTTTTGTGTTATTTTGGTGTTATTGAAGCTATTTCATCACACAAAAACTGGTTTAGAAACATCTTTGGGCAAAATCAAAATTACGAGTAATCCTACGCGTATTGAAACCCTAAAATTACGCGTAAGATTATCCTTGGTTTGATCTTCATTTTCGTGGTTTATTCCGTGTTTTCTTACTTGGATAAGTCTGAAAATACGTCGACTTTGGATATCTTTTGCACTGTGATAGTGTAAAAGATCATTTGGGCATAAACCCTAAAATTACGTAAGCCACTAACTTACGCGTAGAAATCCTACGCCTAAGATTTTCTTACGCCTAAGCCTTGTCTTACGCATAAGCTAAATCCTACGCCTAAGTTTCTACGCCTAACTTTTGTCTACGCATAACTTTAGTGCTTTTATCCTACTTACGCGTAAGCTAAATCCTACGCGTAACTCCTTGTTTGTTACGCGTAATTTTGGTGTTTTTACGCATAAGTGTTACTTGGTTATTTCTACGCCTAAGGATACTTCATCAACAAAGGTTCATTCGACTACAAAGATCCATTTTACCAACACAAGTTTATCAACATGTCACAACCACCATACTCTAACTATTTCCCTTACACTTATCCTCATCCTCAACGTCAACAACAACTAACTCCACAACATCAACAATGGAATCAACAACAAGCAATTTATCAACAACAATTTAACCAACAACATACTCCACAACTTGCTGCAAATCCACAACCTCAAATGGTTCAACCACCACAAAGTCTTCAAGCTCAACCATACACAAATGACTTTAATCAACATCCATCAAGGATCACTATGGGGAACCCACTTGGTTTGCAAAGATGTTTGAAACTTTAAGCAGCCAACAATCAATTCATGAGGCTGGTTCACTTGATAGACCTCCAATGCTCACTCCAGGAAACTACGATCAATGGGTGATAAGGTTCTTTAGATTTTGTGATCTAAAGAAGCCACATGGAAAGTTCTTAAAGAAGGTTATCTTGGAAGGTCCTTTTGAGATGCCTACTGTCATTGTACCCGGAGATCCCAATGCCATTCCACCAAGAGATGAACAAACGAACATTGCTACTGTTGCAGACTTGAATCCTCAAGAACTTCTACACTATGAAGCAGATGAGCTTGCAATGGAATATATCCTCCTAGGATTACCAAACCTAATTCTTCGTAGTGTTGATGCTCAAAAAACTGCAAAGAAAATGTGGGATCATATTCGTCTTCTTATGGAAGGATCAGTACTCAATCAGGAAGATTTGGAATCCAAAATTTACTTGGCTTATGAACACTTCATGATTGAACCTGGAGAGACACTCGAGTCCTATCATCACCGATTTTCAGACATCATCAATGATTTGGATAAACACAACATCCACATGCCAAGAATTGCAGTGAATACTAAGTTCCTGAGTAGTCTTGGTTCTGAATGGGAGAAGTATGTCATTTTTCTCCGTCAAGCTAAAACATGCATCAGTCTACCTACGGATTGTTGTACGATTACTTGAAGCCTCATGAAAAGGAAGTTGATAGGGAAAGGATTCTCCGTGCTCAAATTGCTCCACCCACACATCCGGAAAATCAACAACTTGCCTTATATGCTCAACAAAATTATTCTCCTCAACCAGCAACTCAACCAACTGCTTCAAACCCACCAAACGATCAATCACATCAACCTCAACAAAATCAATTGGTTCCTTACAACAACAATGATCAAGCACTTCCTAATGAGGAATCCGATCCGTTCGAAGCATTGCAACAAGGATTTGCTATGATTGCTAATGCCTTTAGCCGTTATACCAACAAATCCAACAACCGCATTCGTTCCTCATCTAATACAAGGAATCAAGCTGTTGTGAACAATGGACGAGTTGAAGTTCAGAATCGTGGTTATGGTCGTCAGATGGGCGGTGGTCAAGGGTTTAATGCTGTGGGTAGGAATAACAACAGAGCTCAAGTGGTGGAACAGGGAAATGCTCAGCATGGGTTGAATGGTCTTCGATGCTACAACTGCAATGAGAAGGGACACCTGGCTAATGCATGCCCAAAGCCAAGGACTAAGGCAGTGCTTATTTCAAAGAGGCTCTTCTTTTGGCTCTTAAGGATGAAGCTGGTGGAACTCTCACAGACAAAGAACAGAGCTTTATGGCAAATGCTGACTCAGATGATGATATGGAGGACTTGCAGGCCAATGCAGCTGTTATGTTGATGGCTAATATGCAGGAGTTACACATGAGTGACACAGGCCCCGTGTATGACACTGATGGCTTGTCTCAGGTACCCGAACAAACCATATTTATCTCTGATCTCATATCTCCGCCAACATCTGCATCCGGCAAGGCTCAGAATGTTCAAAATGAGTCATCCACATCTCATTCCGACGATTTTCAACTAGACCCCGTAGTTATATTTGACGATCAAGATGACCAACCGGTTTCCCTTGATAATCAAATTGACTCCGTGGTCATACTTGAGGATCTCTGTAATGATCATGTTGAGACTCACGTTGAACACGCCGAACTTTTGCCTCATCCAGATTTTGCTCGTTTAATACAAGACCAACAAACCATAGTGGAAGAATGTTGTGCCATTAATCAGGACTTGAAATGCAAAAATGCACTGTTAACCAAGGATTTTGAATGTTTACAAAAGCAACTCAACTTTTTCAAAACTCAAGAAAAACGTGAAAACGGTTTTGAAGCAGCCTTTGCCAAATCTTATCAAAACGAAAAACATTTAGAAAGACAGATGCGTGATCTAGCCGCTTCGAAGAATGCTTTGTTGTCTGAAATAGAACAACTGAAACATGAACATAAAAAGCAAATTAACGCTCTCACCTTGGAAAATCAAAAAGCTAAGGCTGAGTTGTTAACTTGTCAAAAACAGTTCTCTGCATACAAAAAGCATTCAACGAAACGAATAGATGATCATCTTGAAGAAATCATCGGCTTGCAAAACAAACTTAAAGAGTTTAAAACTGTTGTTTACAAACATGGCGAGTCGGTCACAGCCATTGAAAAGTTTACTTTAAAACCCAATCCAAATGGATATGGACCGAATCTTGCTGATTACAAACCTAAGCTTTCAACAAAAGCATTCAAACCAAATCCTGAAGTTTCCAGTGCAGAATATAAAGTTGATAATTCTGTTATGAATGTTGTTGAATATCATCGTCAAGAGGAATTAGATGCAGAAGACGAGAGTCGATCAAAATTAGAAAAAGTTGTTTACAACAAACCTTTTAACTATTCAAAAGCGGTCACTTTCGTCACACCAACGGATTCTTCTAACACACCAAAGGTAATCATCAAAACACCTGAGTCTTCTAATGTTAATCCCAACCAGATTATGCACAAATTTATGGTCCTTTACCTTCCATCAGTGAAGTAAATTCAAACCTGAAAATCGAAAAATTCTTAGATATTTTGACATCTTCATGGCTGACCTCAAAATTTTACAACATGAGATAGAATATCGTTCTGAAATCCAAATTGATCATTTTCAATCGCCTCTGGCGCGAGAACAAAGAGACATTTTTCAGAAAAATCTTTTACCTAACGTTAAAATTTTGAAAAATTGTGCATTAGCTTGGGAAAAGGATTTTCATAAGGAACTTGGAGTGATGAAGGTCGTTTTCGAGAAAACAGAAACATCTATTTCTAATACTAAACGTAAAAAGAAACTGTTGAGAAAAGATGTTGATCGACTCTTGGAAGATGTCATCTGTGCTGATGTTCATAATGCTGTGTTATTGAATTCTTTGTCATATGCATTTGATCATATCTCTGCTGATACTGTTGCTTCTGTGGTAAATGTTGAGAACACTGATAATGTGCTTCAGATCGAGTCCTTAAAAGTTGAAAACAAACGATTGTCAAACGAACTTTCAAATGCAATTCGTCGTCTTAATTGGTGTCAAAAAGATATTCACGATCAAAAACTTGCTTTTCAACACAAAATCGCCCAGTTGCGTGACAAAACTTCTGATCCTAAAATTGAGCAACTGGATGATCAAAACGTGTCTTTTAAGTGTCAAATCTCAAAATATGAACAAGAACTTTTAAAAGTTAAAAAGGAATATGGTGTCATATTTGATTTACTCAAAAAGACTCGTGATGAAGCATCAAATGAACTTGATCATTATCTTGCACACACTAAAGAAGTTATGCATTTTGCTGGAAATGTTCGGTCTGAAAATCAAGATCTGATTCACACTATCATCAAGTTAAGAGAAATGTTAGGAAAGTATGAACAACTTCCGCCAACCATCATTAAGAGATTAGCCCCAGTAACACTTAGTACTCATGAACCTAGAATCTCTACTGCCAAATCACAAGTAGCTAACGTGCTTCCTTCTACTGAAACAGGAATAGTTGAGCCTTTTCCAAACGTCCGCACTTCACAGCCTAGGAGCACTCAATCGAAGAATAGGAAGTTGCGACCTAAGAAAAGATCAATCAAGAATGCTAAAGTAGAAGAACACCCTAGGACTATGAATAAGACTCACGTTGCCTCCACTATAGATATTGCGTCTGGCAAATGTAATAGAAATAGTGATGTAACGAATGCTAAACCGTTAAGTACTTTTGATATTCAGTCTGATGCACCTTGTGATATTTGTCGTAAAAGTATGAATTCTGATTGTCATGATAAATGTGTTGCTAAAGCTATCATCTCTCGTTTAAGGAATCCTAAGAACCGGAATACCTCTAGGCCCACTAATCTTTCTAAGTCTGTGCTTGGTAGACCGCCATCTTTAGATTCTGAGAAACGCATTGCTGTCCCTGTAGCTCTAGTTTCACCTCCTAAGAATGTAGTACCACCTAGTGCATTCACTAAGACTAAAGCAAAGAGTAGTTATAGATGGCAGAAATGGATATATAACACACTAGGATTTAAGTGGATACCTAAAGCTATTGCTGTGTGTATATCTACTATAACTGCTACGGAACCCTCTAACATTTCGGGTTCCAAATCTACTTCTATTCCATCTGTGTCGTCTGTGTGTAATGCAGGTGATACAGATCATTCTCTGGATTGTTGATAGCGGATGTTCCCGACACATGACAGGCAATCTTAAACTGTTATCAAACTTTATTGCAAAGTTCATTGGCACTGTCAGGTTCGGGAATGATCACTTCGCAGCTATCATGGGCTACGGAGACTATGTCAATGGGAACATCGAAATTAGCAGGGTTTACTATGTGGAAGGCCTCGGTCATAATCTGTTTTCAGTAGGTCATTTTGTGATGGAGATTTGGAGGTTGCTTTCCGGGAGAAAACTTGTTTCATTCGTGATCTACAAGGAAATGACCTTATGTCTGGATCGCGTAATTCTAGTCTCTACACTATCTCTATGAAAGACATGGTTGCTTCATCTCCCATATGTTTACTTTCAAAGGCAACATCAACAAAATCCTAGCTATGGCACCGTCGTCTCTCACATCTAAACTTTCAAACCATCACCAACCTTGCTCGACACAAACTAGTTGAAGGACTTCCACGGTTTCGGTATTCTAAAGATCATCTTTGCTCAGCTTGTGAACAAGGCAAAAGCACTCGTGCTCATTTTCCTTCAAAGGTGGAACACAGCTCTCAGCATGTGCTTCATCTTCTTCACATGGATTTGTGTGGCCCGATGCGCGTGCAAACGATCAATGGCAAACGCTACATCTTAGTAATTGTTGATGACTATTCACGCTGGACTTGGGTCTACTTTCTTCGAAGCAAAGATCAAGCTCCACAAATGATCATCACCTTTCTCACGAAAATACAAGTTCAGCTACGAAACACCGTTCGACTAATCAGAACAGATAAAGGCACTGAATTTGTTAATCAAACTCTTCGTGAATTCTATGAGAAAGTGGGAATTCAGCATCCAACATCTATTGCACGTACACCAGAACAAAACGGAGTTGTCGAAAGACGAAACCGAACGTTAGTGGAAGCTGCAAGAACAATGTTAATCAATGCTAAACTTCCAGATTACTTATGGGCAGAAGCTGTATCTACTGCATGCTATACTCAAAACCGTTCTATGATTAACAAACGCCACAACAAAACACCTTTCGAGCTCGTCCATAACAGAAAACCGAATCTAAAACACTTTCATGTATTTGGATCTCTTTGCTATCCGAATAATGATCGTGATGACTTTGGAAAGCTCAAAGCCAAAGCTGACATTGGAGTCTTTATCGGATACTGTGATAATTCCAAAGGTTTCCGAATCTGGAATCGTCGTACAAAACAGGTGATGGAAACGATTCATGCTCATTTCGATGAACTTACGGAAATGGCTTCTGAGTATAACAGCTTAGAACCCGGTCACAACCGTTTAAACTTTCCCCAAACCCCATCATCAGCTGAACAAAGCACCCAGCTTACTCGTCAACAAATGGAAAGGTTATTTGCTCCGCTGTTCAGTGACGATATTGATGAACGTGCTCCAGGTGTATCCGCTGTTTCCGCTGCTCAACCTGATCATACTCTTTTACCTGATACACCTGCTACAACAACTACTGTTGCAGATGCACCTACACCAGTTGCCTCCACCACAACAGTTGAACACACCGCTTCCAACAATGATGGACCAGCTGATGATATTCTGAATGAAGTACCCCCACCTGCAGATTTTGATCCAAATGCGTTCTTCAACCCGTTTGCTAATGAGACTGCTGCACCAGATGTCGCGGAATCTTCAACAAACCATTTGAATCCTCAGAATCTGCACAATGTATACCAACATCAACCCTCCACACATAGATGGACGAAAGACCATCCTCTGGAAAACATTATTGGCAACCCGAATCAACCAGTCGTTACGAGACAACGTCTTCACACAGACGGTGAACATTGCATTTATGCACTCACTGTCTGCCAATCTGAACCTAAAAACATCAAAGACGCAATGACAAAAGACAACTGGATTGAATCCATGCAAGAAGAACTCAACCAATTCAAACGTCTTGAAGTATGGGAACTGGTTGAAAGACCAACAGGGGTCTACGTCATTGGTCTCAAATGGATTTGGAAAAACAAATTGGATGCTGAAGGGAATGTTATCAGAAATAAGTCACGTCTGGTGGCTAAGGGTTATCGTCAGGAAGAGGGTATTGACTTTGAAGAATCTTTTGCTCCGGTTGCTCGTCTTGAGGCTGTTCGGATATTTCTAGCGTTCGCGGCTCATATGAATATGACGGTCTATCAGATGGATGTCAAAACTGCGTTTCTCAATGGACAACTTAAAGAAATGGTTTATGTCAGCCAACCAGATGGATTCGTTGATCCTGAGTTTCCGAATCACGTCTACAAACTGAACAAAGCTCTGTATGGTCTCAAACAAGCTCCTCGGGCATGGTACGATAAGCTATCATCCTTCCTCATTGCTAATAATTTCACCAAAGGTTCGGTTGACCCAACTCTTTTTATACAATATCACGGGGAACATATCTTAATTGTTCAAATTTACGTGGATGACATCATTTTTGGGTCTACACATAAAAAGTTTTCAATCGCTTTTGCAAAACTAATGAAATTTTTTTTTGAAATGTCCATGATGGGTGAACTTACGTTCTTTCTAGGACTGCAAGTTCATCAATCACCCCGTGGTATTTTCTTGAGTCAGTCCAAATATGCCCTTGAATTGTTAAACAAATTTGGAATGAAAACCTGTGACACCTATGCCACACCAATGGCTCATACCAAGAAGCTAGACGCTGATTTACATGGGAAATTGGTGGACCCTACAAAATACCGTAGTATTATTGGGTCTCTCATGTATCTAACAGCTAGCAGACCTGATATTGTCTTTGCCGTTTATCTTTGCTCCCGTTATCAGTCGCGACCAACTGAAACCCACCTCTCTGAGGCTAAAAGAATCCTCCGATACATAAAGGGAACCATTAACTTGGGGATCTGGTATCCGAAGGATTCTGGTTTTGAACTAATCGCTTTTTCAGACGCTGACCACGCAGGATGCTTAGACTCACGGAAAAGTACTTAGGAGCTTTACAATTTCTTGGTGATAAACTGGTGTCATGGCAATCGAAGAAGCAGGATTGTACATCGCTGTCCTCAACCGAAGCAGAATATGTAGCCATGTCCGCATGTTGTGCTCAAGTCATATGGATGAGAACACAACTCAAAGACTATGGTTACGTATTTGACAGAATCCCGATGTACTGCGACAATCGGAGTGCCATTGCAATCTCGTGCAACTCAGTTCAGCACTCGAAATCAAAGCACATCGATCTTCGATATCATTTCATCAAGGATCACGTGGAACAGGGTACTGTTGAATTATATTTTGTGGGTACAGAATACCAATTGGCAGATCTTCTCACCAAAGCCTTGCCTCCCGCTAGGTTTAATGAGTTGGTCCACCGGATTGGTATGAGGTGTTTGACTCAAGAGGAATTGGATGACCTCCTAAAACAGTCTTAAAAACCTGTCAAACACCAAAATCTCTTTTGTAAATAATTTTTCAAAAACAAAATACAAAATTATAAAACCTGATAAAACAACCAAAATATTCTTCTAATCTATTTTTCTTTCAACATGGCAAGTACATTTCTTCCGTCAACACTTTAATCTTTCAAAATTCAGTATTTTTCCGATCAAGTGTTGAGGGGGAGAAAATAATCATTTAACTGTTTCAAAACATCTGTGTACTTGCATGTTATCTTATCTCGGTTGTTTCTTTTAACAAATGGTGGTAAATTTTCTGGTACAATGACACTCCTCGGACTAAATTTATAACCTTTCATTATTTCTTAAGTCGAGGGGAGTGTCGTCAAAGTTTCTTTCCTAAAACTTTGTTTGGTAACCAAAATGGAAGTTAAATGGCTTTGTTTGAAAAAAAGGAAAAGGTGGAGGGACCAAAACTGTCAAAACCTTAAAGTTATTTTAATAAAATACCCCCACCTCATTTACTTCTATCACATTTAATACTTCACCTAATATCATCCTACGCCATCGTTTGACAAATCCGTGTTTCAGATCATCAATTTTGTAAGTGATTTCGTGTTCAACATGTTTTTAAGCAATGGTTTTGAATCTTCAAAAATCCTACGGCAACGCTTAATCTCATGATATTGTCACGTTTGTGTCTTACGCGTAAGCGTATGAACACCGAATCATTAAAGGTGTTTGTGGTTATAATTGTGTCAAAATGTTCATAATACATCAATGATATACCTTTCTATCCTCAAAACAAACCCAGAAACACTCGAATTGATGATTTTGAAAATTAGGGTTTATGAGTCGATTTGGGTTTTTTCAAATGTGAAGTGTTTTGGTCAAAAAGATTGTTGGGTTATGGTCATATGTTGATGAATTGATGATTTCCATGGTTGTTAACCACCCAGAAACACTAATTGATCAACAATTTGAATTAGGGTTTAAAGTTCATAACTTTGGGTAATTTTGATTCACGACGATTAGATGTTAATACTTGGTATAAGACTCTAACAACACCCTAGACCTACCAAAAAATTATAGTGCAAATCTATGGTTAAAAATCATACGCGTAATTCTCAACCCTTAGGGTTTTGACCTACGCGTATGACTTTTTACGCGTAACTTTATGAATGTTCATGCCATAAAATGTTGTTAAAATGAAGTTTTGTGTTAATGTTGATGACTTGATGAACTTATTTCAGGCTTTGCTACGCTTAATACTCAGAATCAAGGTCATTTGCAACTCTACGCATAAGGATTACCCTACGCTTAGTCATGTTACGCGTAAGAATAATCCTACGCATAACAGTTACGCGTAAGGTTCTACAATGGACTACGCGTATCCTGTGAAGGATATGCGTAAACAGTGACCTCTACGCATAAGGTCTACTCTTACGAGTAAGCCTTACGCGTAAGGTATATATACGCCTACGCGTAAGCTCTACGCATAAGGTGCCCTTTTCCTACGCGTAACATTTCTTACGCGTAAGTTAGAGTCCTACGCGTAAGCTTTCGTCTACGCATATATAACTACTGTTTACGCTTAACTTTGCCAATACTACGCTTAACCCTGGATTGACCTTCATGATGAATTGTTACGTGTACAAACTTGTAAATAAACTAATCATAACGTCACGAATCCAATAATGTCACTAATAAACTTAATCGTTTGATATGTTGTGAACAATAAGTGATAACATAAACTTTAAAACTTAAAGTTAACTAACTCACGAAACATTTCACGACGTCATAGACTATTGACAAACAAGTGACTTAGGACTCGTAACAATCATTGACACTGTACATTCAATAACTAGACAATAAGACCTTCTGTTGACTAACATTATGTCTTTCGATATGTTGGTTCTTTTGGCTAATGTTATTTCAGATCACGACATGGCTGAACAAATGAATGTGGATGCACCTGAAGTTCTCTCCATTGCTGATATCTATCCTTATGGCTATCCAATGAAGATAGGAAAGAATAATCTCCGTGTAGACTTTGACACCCTCACTTGCTCAGAATCTTCGTGTCTAATTGCTATTGATATTCTGAGGACTCATCCGTATCAGAACATGCTCACTCACTCTGCAACTGTGCCTGAGATCTATATCCAACAGTTCTGGAACACTATGGAAAGGGTCAAAGGACAAACTGCTGTGACGGTGACTCTGAATCACAAACAAGTCACCATTACACCTGCAGACTTAAGGGCTGTTCTCCTAATTCCTGAAGTCGAACCAACCAAACTTTATGCCACACCTGCTGAAGAGCTCACTCTCCAATTCTTAATCAATATCGGTTATGACGAGGCTACAGGAGTAATCACCAAGCATTCTCACGTAGAGCTTAAGAGTATTCCTCAACCATGGAGAACTCTCTACATGATCATCACCAAGTCTGTTTCTGGTCGTGACAGTGGCTATGAGCATCCTAAGCTCATGGAACTGCAAATATTTTGGGCATTGGTCAACATGAAACACATCGCTATCGAAGCTCTGATTTGGGATGACATGATGTCATTTCTCAACAAACTTGGCTCAAAGATTCCCTACATCAGATATACTAAACTGTTGATCCAGAGAGCACTTGGACTTCATCCTGATATTCCCAAGAGGCTAAATGACCCCGACAATCACGATATGTTGACGGAACCTATTCTATCGGTCAGAATCAAGGAATCGTCTACAAAGAAACAAGGTGCTGTGTTGCCAGATTTCCTTCTAACTGAAGATGTCAGAAAGCTCGAAACGTACAAAAGGTATCTAGAAGCAGTTAGACAAGGCAAAGTTGGTCATCTCGATGAAAAATCTTCTGGAACACCTATAAGGAGAACCAGAAGAGGAAGTGCTGGAAGTGTTACAAGTACAGATCTTTATAGAAGCTTCCCAAAGGAATCCTCCTCGTAAAAGGATTGTTCCTGTAAAGGAAGCTGAACCTATTCCCACATCTGAACCGCAAAGAAAGCTTGTGGACGAAAGCTCTGAAGGTACTGACACAGATGAAGAGATTACCTACTCTGAATCTGCAACCATAACACCTCCTTCAGCAGCTAAACCTCCAAGTCCAATAGCTGATAAGGAAAGGAAAGACTCCTGTACTTGTACCGTATGATGAAAGCTCAGATCAAGAAGAAGAGCAACTGGATATATCATACAGGAAGAAGTTTAACATCGTTAGACACCTTCAAAAAGCTGAAGAATTTGCTAAAGACCAAATGGGTGGTCCGGAGGATCAAGTGGTGCTGCCCACTCTGGACCATCTCCTGATGCGGTTAATCAACCCGATAAGGGAGCTGGTGCCACCACTCTTATGCAACAACAAAAGCTTGTGGAGGATACTATCGAATATGAGTTTGAGGAAACGGAAACTGAGAAGTCCGAAAAAGATCAAGATGTTGATTATGATACGTTTCTTCTAGATAGTCCTGCGCGATCAAAGGAAGAAACCTCTGAACCTCCGAAGGATCCAGAGTCTCCTCATATCTCTTCATCATCAGATTCTTCTTCTCACTCCTCGCCACCACCATCAAAGAAGTCAACCAAATCATCATCCAAATCCGTGAAGAAACCATCTAAATCTTGGATTTCTCAAGCTCATGAACGGATTACCAAAGCTGTCAAACAAGTCAGAAAGAAAAACGTGCTCAACAAAAGCTGAATTTCTTTGCTGATCACATACAGCATATGTATGACGAGCATGAAAGATAAAAGGAGAAAGGAAGTTTGTTCAGAATTCATCAAAATCACCGTCAAGAGGAACTGAACGAAATGATCGAAGGCTACACGAAAAAGTACCTTCTGGAGTACGTTCCTAAAGTCACAAAGAGTTGTTCACCAAACAACTTTATCCAAATCTTATGCAGATCGCCAAGCAAACTATTCGATCAACACCCTTAACCGTCACAATCAATCCAACCGATCCGATAGTTTCTCTGAATCCGGTTAATGAATTGGTGGCCAAGCTTGTTACACAAATGTCTGCACGATCTGGGACATTTACTTCTGATGAAGGAAAGCTGTTTCAAGCATTGGACTACCAACTTCAAGAAGCTTGTAGATTTGAAGCTGAAAAGTCTAAACGTCCTAGAGACGATGAAGACAAAGATAAGGATAAAGACTCTGCACCTAAACGTCAGAAGCAGTCTGGTGAATCTTCTTTGATGCAACCTCCTCCACAACGGGCTCCTGTTCAACAAAATCTCCTCCTCGTTCTTCTACTGAAAAACCTCAGGACGATTCCGAGTTACCACCCCCGACTCAGAAAACCGATGATCACTTTGAGTATACGGGTGGTGACGATGAAGAGGTCCTTGAGCCCCTACAACAACCCACCTCTCCCAAACAAGTTCAGAAACCAGAATCATCATCTAGGCCTTCGAAAAAGAAGAAGAAGGAGACCCTCAACTGACTGACGTCGTATCATGGCTAGATGACGATAAAACAGAGGAATTTGAATGGTTTTCTAATCTTGTTAACAACACTCCCTACCCTGAAGAAGGTCAGAATTTGGTAGACGGTTCTACATTGGAGCATGCAAAATTCTGCAAGAAAAGTTCCATGTGAAGAAAATGACGAAATCTGAGCTGAAGCGAATCCAAAATGAAGCATTTCAACTTCTAAAAGACAGCTCTGAAAGTGCCCTCGAGGTCGAATATCACCTTGAAAACATTGCTCGAGCTATGTCTAACAACATGGATTGGCTCAACCCGGAAGCAAACATTGACTTCACACAAAGGGACAACCCTCCATACTACACCGATTGGACCAAACCTATACCAACACTTGGCCAACAGACGAACCAAGGATTCCTTTCAGATACTTCTTCAACAAAGACCTGGATTTTCTTCTACACGGTGGCGATGATTCAAGAAAATATGCTACGTCGTTGACACTTCCATTCCCAGCAGCTGTCTACTCAAACTGCATAGCCATTGAGGAACGTGCCAATCACTTGTTCTCCAACACAGTGGAGGCATACGCCCGAGATGCATTGTATGGGATTCATCACTGGCCAGAACGCCGACGAATCTACTACAGAAGCTGTCAGGTTCAGAAGTCTCAACATGCCGTGCATAGTTCTAAAGATATCGTTGCCATCATACACGTTGACCTTTCGTCTAAGTGGGACTACACATTCCTAAAGAAGATCGTAGTCCAACGACAAGATGAACGGGACTATGCTTTCTCTGAGGCTGACTTTGAGAATTTGTCTCTCAATGACATCGAAGACATGTACCTTGCCAAGGTACAGGGTCGCATGAGACAATTCTCAACTGCAGTACAACGTGAATTTATCAAGTCACTTCTCATCTTCATAAGACGGATTGTCATCAAGGAACGTGTAGAAGATCTCCAGCTGGCTGTTGAATCTTATCAGACGCGTGTCAACTTCACTCCTCCAAAGCTTGATCTTCCCGATATCAACCAGCTATCTCAATATACACTCATCAGCAAACCTTTCGGCGTTGTTTACCGTAGTGAACTTCAAAGAAACTGCTTAATGGCGTGTAGCGAACTCCACAAGTTCGGGATCATACTTTGAAGCTGGTTAGGGATGGATTGGCATACAGGTTGAAGGATATACGACAGAAAATTGGGTCTCCTAGCGCTGGAATTCTCAGGAAAGGAGGGATGTGAGACGGATCATCACAATGATTGATGAACGGTTGTTTCGAAGGGATCAGTTCAGACGATTGGAGAGTTATGTCGGTGGTCGACCCAGGAGAAACATAACCGGATTTCAACGCCCTGTACACACTCCTGGGAACATCACTGCACTTCCTGGTACCCCTTGAATTGTTTTCTTCATATCATTTTGGATGTTTGATTAATTATGTCATGGCTTGTGCACACATTACAGTGTACAACCCGTACTTGTAAATAAAGGACCCTGTGGTACGCTTCAGTGCCACAATCCTTATAAAAGGAGCGAAAGCTTCTTACTTTTGAGTAAAACCTATCAAACCTTTCACTTTTCAAGGTTTTGCTCAAAAGAACAAGTACTTTCCCTTATGATTTTCAAAACCTCAACCGTTTATATCACTCGTTGAGGGGAGTACTTGAATCAAAACTTTGTTCAAAATTGTTCTCAGTGGTCATTCTTCCCGCAACACTCGAAATGGTCATATTTATTCTCAAACGTTTCAAAAATAACACTTTAATATGCCATTTTTGAGGGGGAGAAAATACGTGATAAGAAATATGTTGTGTAAAATGCAAATGAATTTGTGTGCTTCAGACTTAACCAACGAATTGACGATGCTTAACTGTTAGTAACTCGAAAAGACTTGTCCTGGACGGGTAATAATTTCAAGCTAGTTCGCTAGTGATGTAAACGTGTCTCGCAAAGGACTTGTCTGAGTAGAATGTACCATTCGAGAAACTCTTGATAAACATGAACTCTGACGGGTTTGACGACCTTTCGAGGATTGTCTACACCTTCAAGGTAGTTATTAGAGCTAGTTGTCACCTAAAAGCTGACAATGCAACTCTTTAACTATGCCACGTAACCGTGTCTCGCGGGGGATTGTCTATCTTGAGTGAATCAATTCAAAATGTGCGCGCTCTTTCCTCACTGTGCATTTTAACCGTTAAAACTCTTAAGCACATGTGGAGGGGGAGTATTTATGCAAAATCTTATCTCAACAGTGGTACTAAAATGTTTTTCATTCATAAACACTGTGAGAGATTTTTCACATCAGTGGTTTTTATGGCAACATAGGTTAGTCATGGAGTTATAAGGTGACTAAGGTTAGGAATAACCGTCCTATGATCCGCCAGAGCCGGATGGATCTACCCCAGGACACCACAAATAGTTAGTAATTAGAAGTCCTTATGTATGTTGTAAAAAGGAGAAAATGAGAATCGGAGAAAGAAGGAGTTGAAGAATTAAAAAGAAATGCAAAGAAAAGGGTGAAAGAAATAGCCCTCCAGATTATTCAACTTAGGGCAGACACCGGGTTCAATTCATATGCCGGTATTGAAGATTAAAAGTCGTCATGGACCCAGTGACGCATGCACTAAACCTTCTTATCCACTCAAGTTTCTCTTAACAGAAGCTTGTTTCATTCTCACTGGGAACCCTACGTAAACTATCGGCTTTCTCTTAGAGATTGCTGGTATTGAAGAAGGAGACCCTCTCCCTAGTCTCCGCTCAGGAAAACCAAAACGCACTATTGAGTCTAGAGCCACGAGATTCATCAAAAGATCTCTTAGGTACACTTGACATTTAATCACTTGATGATCAACAATAAGGTTATCAGTGGTTCATATCGAGTCCTTCACAGATCTTAGCAATCTGTCGAGAACATTTATGAGAGGTTCACATTTGTGATCCTCAGTGATTGAATGGAAACTCCTGCCAGGGTCAACATCAAACACCCTGACAGCAGGTCGCTTCGGCAACTCCCCGTGGATTGCGCTTAGTGGTCTTAAACGGTCTACAGTCGTGAGGTGATGCTTCGGTGTACCTCAGCGACTCATCTGAATCGTAGGTGTACTTCGGTACATCGTGTTATCTCACTTGTGGGACTCCGATTCAGGAACGGCCTTTGTAAGAATTAGAGTTGTGTTTTCACACTATGCTGTTAACACTCTCGAAGTTCAAACTTGTAAGTGCCGGAATCCGCTTATTACTAACCGTTTAAATGTTTTCTTCTTATGGAAGCTCTGGAGCGGAATGATCGTGCAGATTCTTCTCATGCTCACGCCAACATCATCACTAATGGAAGTTCTATCCAAAAGCAACACAACAGTCAGAATGATTCTTCGTCAATACAGAGAATCTACAAAGTTTAAGACTTAAAGAACTCCATCAGTACTGAATTCCAACGTCAAAGAGCGTGTGAGCATGTTGAAGAACGACGTGGAGACACTGTAGCAGCGAAGCAGACCTGAGGCAGACTTGATGCTGACAACAACAACATACTATCACTTTCATCACAAAGAACAATGATCAAAGAACAAAGTTAATGATGACGTCAAAGCATAACCGTTCAAAGTAAACTATCTCTCTACACTGGGGAGATTGTTCAATTCAAGGCAATTCTTCTCACAAGAAGAAGAATGTCAGAAGACGTCAAAGCTACTATTACATCAACGCCTTCACCGTTTTTTATCACCAACACTTGAGTGTTTGTTACTCATATGTAATAACACTTGAGGGGGAGATTGTTGGAATCACTCCTAAACCTTATTCAAGTGTTAGTTACTCATATGTAATAGTTAGCTTATTATGGCCTTTATGTTTGTTATTAGCCTTAGGCTTATGTAGAAGGCCCATAAACCTAGGCCTAGCCCAATAAGGAAAGGAAGGGAACTAGGAGTGTTGCCCTTGCTTCCCTCCTATAATACCTTGTAACCTTCATTTGAAGGTTGGTTGTTCAAGTTATTCCTTTCACTCACCTCTAACAATACCGTTTCTACTTATCGTGTGTGTGTGTTTGGAATCTTGTTCAATCGCCTCTCTATCTTTCTATTAAGCTTGTGTGGTAAAACTAGTGACCTAACAAATCCTAACCTATCGACATGAGTAACATTTTCAATAGTTAGGGAGTTATGAGCGATCGTACCTTTGCTAATGATTTTGCTTTTGAGATTGCTACCAAAAGTGACATACCTCCGGCAAACTCTGGTATTTGAGAAGAGACGTTGTTGCCATCCACCCACCCCCACACATGTGGGTCTTGATCACCACTATCCTTTTTATCCTTCATCAGGTTTTCCAATCCAACTTCAAGCAATACCTAAGACCAAATAACTCAAGCGTTTGGTCCCCATATCTCCATGGGTCCGTTTAGGTAACATATCTTTGCTTGGTTCATGTATGGAAACGATGGGTAAGAGTTCCATGGCATGTAATCTGGAGTTTGATATGGTCTAGGGAACTTTTGATTCCAACCATTATATTGATAGTTGGGTTTTGTATTTGTGTTGCTTTTAGGAAAGTGGCGTTTGGCAAGGGTGTTTTATGTCGTTTTTGAGTAGTTTTTTATCTAAATTCATTTCTAGCAAGTCCCACTCCTGATGTAACAGCAGGTTTTAGTTTAACACTATCATTGGTTTTCTTTTTTACAAAGGACGGAACCCTATATTGGTCCGCTGGTCCGGCTTTACGGCATCGTTTTGAAGTTTGGTTGTCTTTTTTCAGCCTTTTTGGTTTGACTCTTTGGGATAAAAACCTCATTAAATTCTAACCCATTCATGTCTTCTTGTGTTTTTTGAATTCTAACTATTTCATCGGCACAAACAATGTTTTTGTTAAACCTTTTAAACTTAGAATTATGTTCGATTAGAACATCTTGTGTGAGCTTTAGTTTTTCTATTTCAAGATTAAGTTTTTGACATGATTTACACCATCGTCATTTGCTTTTCCTTTTCAATCGTTTTGCTTTTCTTTTAAACTCATATACTTCATTTTTCTAAAATTCCTTTTTGTTTTTTAAAAACTATTTTTTAGTTATGATTTTTAGACTAAGCTCACACAATTGATTATATTGTTTTGCAAAGTGTCATCATCAATAGAGGAATAAGATGAGTCGGAATGTACCTTGTTTGACTCGTGTGCCATTAGCGCTTCTCATCCTTGCTTTGACTCTTCATCATCCTCACTATCACTCCATCACCACTTGACAAAACTCGTTGAGTTTTTTTTTAGGTGGCTTGGGACAATCTCCTATTAATGACTTGCCATCCATCGCATCTAAACACTTTCTTTCACCTTTGCC
>OU343221.1:183483880-183522485 GCA_910596185.1 Chrysanthemum makinoi
TGGAACCTGGCCTCTGCCCGGCCTGCCCGCTGCCACCAATTATTGAATCCTATTAAATGGCTCATGAACTCGGTCATTACATGTGACCATACATTAATCTTGCTCTAAAAGCCAATCAATGTATTTGATGAACTATCAATTTTCAGCCACACCAACTATATGACCACTTATAAGTTCAATAACATAACTGTACCAAAAAATACTAAAGTAACTTAAGTGAACGAAAATGCAAAGTTCAACAGCAATCGCCAATGCAGGTTACGCAAAATTGATTCATCAGTGTGCATCACTAACCATGGCAATTGTTTGATAAATATTTTAGCCTTTGTGTTAGTATATACTTTTGAACGTTGTTGATCCATCCTTTTTGGTGGATGTACAAAAAACAAGTCATGTTTGCAAACTAGAAATTATAACCACCACACAACACAAGACATGAAGACCTAATAATTAATCCTCCTTTTGAATATGGTGATGAGAAGGAATTAGGTTCCTGTTTTACCGAGGATAGGGAAGACACTGAAATTAGTTGTTGCATATGATCACATCACAAATTCTCATATAAATGAATGTGGTCACCCACATGATTTCAGTTGTTAATAAACATGGAAACTAGTAAATGACATCAGTTACAACAGTATCTCTTTTTCTGTTTCACTTCACAGAATTCTTTGCCCAGAAGATTCAGATGTTGCAATCTCTTCGCATACTTCAGTTATTGCTTTAGCAAAGTATGCCTTTGCTTGTGGTCTCTTAACCTGCACCAAAAGAATGGGCCATATGTTCAATATATGCATGCTTCATTATTGGTGGCTAATTTTCAATCTAAAGTTATTGTTATACTACTACTACTACTAGTGTAAACAACCTCCTGAATGGTTTTACTAGCGAATTAGATTATTGTTATACTACTAGTATGTTTCAAATCCTATTACGTAAGTATTAACACATGTAATGATGTATAATATTTTAAAAATCGGACAAATAGGTATTGCAGATCTGCTTCAACCAAAAATAACCCATTTGGCCATTGCAAAACCCAACCCATCTTGCCACTATAGCAGATTAGCTACTGATTTTGGTTCATAAGTTGGTACTACCTTAAATGATAGCAAAACCATTCTCCATAGTGAATGGTTCAGTTACCAAAGTGATGGATTTTGCAAACTCAAATCCTCTCAGCTGCATGACAATAAGCATGGTTATATTATCGAAGAATAGATGGCAAATTATTTTATTAAGAAAAGCAGATATTCACAAAGGAGAAAATACAGAGTGACAATCTAGACTAGACTTACTCAAGGGTATATCGAAGAGCCTAATTAAATTGATTTAAACTTGCCAAACGTGCCAGTGTAATAAATATGATACTGGAAAAAGTTAATCGAAAATGGGTTACCTGAGCTTCTTTTCCAATGGCATCCATGAGCCAGCCAAGACAGCTGTCCTTGGGTCATTGTACAGCTGTCTAAGCTTTGAACTACATCACAGGTTATACAATAGCTGTTAATATATTATAAGGCACAGTTTTATACAAGAACCTAACTTTTGACCTTGGTACTTCAAAAAATACATGTAACCCTATAACATATGTTACATAAAAGACTACATGGCAAAGATTGTACAGAAATAAGAGAAAAACAGATATTAATATTGATGTACAGATGTAGAAACATTTAATGTAACATCAAAAAGATATTTGATAAATAAATATGATATATACTTGCTTTTAGTTTTATATAAATAACCAAACATATACTCGAGATTTTATTGAACTGTAAAATATATCCCTATTATATTATAGCTTATGTCATATATAGATGTTAGAGTTGATTACAAATTTCGTCCCCACACATACTGACTTTTGTCCTTTTCAAACTGTGCATGATCCATCCCATGGTTGCAAAATCTTGCAAAGTTAGTCCTTACCACCAATTAGTTTTCTTTGTTAAGTCCCTCCCGTGCTAAAAACGTGAGCGTATTTTGGTCCTTTTACTCCCATTCATCTGCAACCTCATATTTTGTCCATCTTAACATTTTAATTCTTTTAAAATCATCAACACCACCCACCACCATTTTTTTTTTCATCTCATCTTCAAATTTTATAAAAACACATACATCATCTTCATCATCTTCAATAATTCATCAATCTTATAAACACACACTCCCCATACATATATATCATCTTAAATTCTTAAAAACACACCAACATAACACACAACAAAAATTAGGGGGAAAATATATATCTCGTCATCATATCTACATTAATCACCCACCAAAATCCCAATTTGCCCTTATCTCAACTCAAACCCTAATTTCACAATCTCATCAACCCTAAAATTCACATTAAAAAATAGATAGTTATTCCATTAAACTATAATTATAGCTCAAACACCACAAAATCACCACGACCACCATACCCAGGACGGTGGCTTGCGATTGTAGCAGTGGCAGAGGATGGGTGTCATAGCTGAAAGGGTATACGTTTAGAAATCACAGTGGGTTATAAGTATTAGGTGGTTTTGTTTGTTATGAATTTTGGATTTGGGATTTGAATCCTGTTGGGTTTAAAGTTTGTTTAGAATCTTATAGTTGGTAACAATGGTCATCTGTTTAATTCTTGAACACGTTATACATTAGGCGTTTTAGTGAAGATTCAAGAACATATTCAGATTGTAAATGCTTGGCAAGATTCAAGAACATATTCAGGTTGTATGTTAAATCTCTTTTTCAATACCATCAAATGCACTCAGTTGCAGCTCACACTTCTTTTTTAAATATGTTTGTTGTTATCAGTTTCCGTTTCTTTATGTGATGCTTATTGGTTAATGATTGATGTAATTTAGGTAGTACTGACTTTTTTTTTCCTTTTTGGGTAAAAAGGTCATTGTTCTTTCTTGTTTTGGTAGTACTGAACTTGACAGAATGTTTAGAGAAAACTATTGTGGTACGGCCTCAAATTCCCAGTTTACATTTTGTTTAGATTCTTATCCAACAGGATACTATAGATGTTTTTTTCTTTCAAACTAAAGATGTATAAATTGATAGTTATGGGAAAAAATACATTATGATTTGGGTTTTGTTAGTCTTTTGGATTAGTTGAATGGTTCTATGAGGAACAATAAATTGACTTGGAAAGAAAATAGAAATTTAAGGATAAATGAGAGGTTGAAGATGACTATGTAGAAAGATTATAATACTCGCTTTTAGCACCGAGGGACACTTAACACTAAAACTAAGAAATTGGCAAAGGACAACACCAGGCGATTTTGCAACCATTGGGATGGATCGTAAGCAGTTTGAAAAAGGACTAAAGGCAAATGTGTGTGAACCACAGGGATGGATTTTGTAATTAACTTAGATGTTACATTTTCTTGATCATTAGAATACTTCAGGAATTGAAATTTGATAGTAACTTCCAGTTATGGAATTGAATCTAAATTACATTAACAACCCTACTTGTAACTAATTTGGATTTTTCCAAAAGGGAAATTAAGTTTTTGTTATCACTTCAGTTAACCTTATGTACTTTAATTTAATCTCTAAGACATTACCTTTATTCCTTCCTTAGCAGCCCATTCTTTGAGCACATCAGGGTCCACAGAAACGATAGCAACTAAACAAGAGTTGAAGCTGTCACCTATTTGCAATAAAACTAAATAAAACAAGAAAAAGAGAGAACTATTATGAGAAATCAGCAATGCATAAATGAGTCTGTTATGCAGTTAGCTTCTTACCGTAAACAAAGCATTGTGCCACAAATTTGCACTTAGTATATACAATCTCAATTTTCTCAGCTATGTATTCTCCTTTGCTTTAATTTAAAAATGTTTTTTTTCCTGACACAAAAGTTACAATTAGTCATCATGTTTATAGCTTGCCGCACCCCTCAAAAAAATATACTACATCTTATTCTAACAATTATTCTTCAAGCCCTCCAGGTATCCACATCCCTATGTCTCCAGTATGAAGCCATCCTTCTTCATCTATCACTTCTCTCCTGACCAAATTAGTTAGATATTAATTAAATGTTCATCTTAAAACTCAGGCTGATACAAGCAATTACAAGAACAGTCTAAGGCTTATACGTTTGCACTTCATCTTTGTAGTAGCCTTGGAACACAATTGGTCCTCACAGATCCGCCACTATGGTTGATCATCGGATGTATAATTCATTTCAGGAACATCAACAAGCTTTACTTCTGAAACAGGATTATTATACATGAACATAATCCTAACAGACCTTGCATGGTTTTTGAACCCTTCATATCAAATAATAGGAAAAAGCAAACTATAATGTCCAACGTATGTACAAATAACTGACTGGAACAGGAACGAGAATGACCCTGGAGACATCGCCCACTTCCATATTAGTTATAACACATGAAGTCTCAGTCATACCATAACCTTCCACCACATAGCAACCAAAGCACCTAAACAGTTGTTAAATTTCCATAAGAACCAATTAAGAGTATGAGAATGACATCAACTGCAACCACCGTAGAAATTGTGATAATACAATAACTTACACTCTGAGAAAATCCAAGACATCCGCAGACAAGGGTGAGGCACCAGAAAACATAAAGCTAACCCGCCCACCAAGCTTGTCTTTTATTTTGTTAAATACTAATCTGTCCCACATGGAAGATGCATTCTTGCCTAAAACAAGATTTAATAATCAACAATTAGAATCATTAGAATATGTTGGATAAAAAATAGAGTAAATTACACCATTCGGCCCTTGTGGTTTGCGTTGACCGACGAGTTTCATCCTTTGACCAAAAAAAATGCACCATCCATCCCTAAATGCGAAACGTTATGTACCGTTAGTCCCTCTCTATAACGGCCTTCATTAACTGTCGTTATATGACAACACGTGCTACCCATGTGAGGGTATTTTATTAATTTTACCCTTTCTTTTTAACTTCATCTTTTTTACTCACATCAACCAAAAATAAAACCCTGTATTTGTTTCTCTTTCTTCTTTTTCTATTCCAAACCATCATTTCACCTCCAAATGCACACACAATAATTCACCTTCAAAAAACACACTAATTTCACTTTGATCTAGAAAAAAAAATGTCAACACCCCCAATATAACAAATTCAAACACCCCTGTTACACATTCATCTCACTTAATTTATAACATCACATCTTTTAAACACAGAAAACAAACAACCCTTAAAAGTAGTGTTGGAACCTATATATTTCATCGGAACTAACTTGGGTTTCAATCGGGTCCTAGTTTTTCGAACCCAACTTAATAGTGTATCCAAGAAAATTTTATTACCTGATTACGGTGAAGGTTTTGATCAGTTTAAGAATCTTGAACGGGCTTGAAGAAAAGATGGTGAAAATCAAATCATTGAAGAAAACCTATATCTTTTTGGATGGCGACGACGGGCCACTGGGCCAGGCACAAATAGGTTACGGTGGTGGGAGTAATAAAAGAGGGTTTTGATTATGGTGTAAAAAATTTGGGATTAGAGTGGAATGGACCACGAATTTAATTTTTGGAGTATTGATTTTGGTGGTTGAGGTTCGTACCTAATGAGGCTTATAGATTTAGTGATGGTTTTATGAATTTTGGGCAGAGCAATGATAGAGAGGCCTAACATGTATGCCTAAAGTCATGCCTAATCCATTAATTACATGACACCTCATTCATGATTTTCTCTCTAAATCTTCACTTTTGATTTTTACACTTGGCATCATCTTATTGTTAGGCATACTTTTAGGCATGCGTATTAGGCATGAGAATCATTTTCCTTTTGGGCAGATGATGATTTTTATACATTCATCAAGATTCTCAATGTATTTTATTTTTCCAGTTCCTATATTCCAAATGTGTAGTGCTTTTAGATTTTTGGTTTATGAGTTCTATTCTATGGTTTTGTGCTAACTGATAAAGATATTGGTATATGCTTGAATGAGTATTTGTATTTTTGTTTTCAGATATAGTGCATATGTTCCGAATGAGTTTCTTTTTATTGTTTTATGGTTTGTATAAATATTTGACAGCATTCGTAGTGTGGTTGCAATATGCTTGAATGGATTTAATGAAGTTCATTTAAATTCAAACGAGTTTAGTTTTTAAGTTGATTTGATTGGCAAATAATTTGGTTTGGTAAAGGTACCCGGAAAAGAGCTGGCCAAAAAATAGGTCGGAAAGGAAGAAAATGGTATTGGGGAAGATGATTGTAAAAGATAAGGTTAATCGAAGAAGATGAAGTTAAGCATAAAATTACCATTATACCCTCATGTGCCATGCACATGAGGAATATAACGACAGTTAATGAAGGCTGTTAAAGAGAGGGACCAACGATACATAACGTTTCGCATTAATGGACGGATGGTGCAACTTTTTTGATCAAAGGACGAAACTTGTCGGTCAACGCAAACCACAAGGACGAATGGTGTAGTTTACTCTAAAAAATATCAATTTTAATCAATATCTGACCTTTAAGTAATGCTTGCCTCTTCGCATTATATCCAGCATTAAAAATCTTTTCTTTCAGTCCACCAGATGATTTCACTGAATTAACAATGCTGCAGAAACAAGAAACCTGATTAACCATTCAATAAAGCCATATTAATTGCATAATAAAGATGTATAAAACACACCCATCGTATACTCTGTTATATAATCGTGGAACACTGCAGAATATAGTAGGTCTCAACACAGTCATGTCATCCAACAATTTCAAGCTGTCCTACACGAATGAAATATACTACATTGAGATCCAAAAATATGTAGTTGAGGATGGACCACTATGATGTTGTACTTTGTGAAGATGCCATTGCAAAATAAATCAGTATAGAATTTAGTATGGAAAGCGGTCTTTTATTGAAAAAAGTAAGAATAGAAAGCACATAAAGTAGAGTTTCTTACTCCCTGATAAAATCCAGATGAGCCGCCATAGTATGCCAATATGATCTGGTTTGACCTCTCATATATATGTGCCAAAGGAAGATAAGATATATAACTGAAACAGAATTTCCATTTAAGAAAAACTGACACAAAAGTTCACAAAAGAATTCACTACAACACATAATTAGCATATTAAGCAATATGAAGTCATTAATACTCACACATCCGATGGATAGAATTTAATTCCAATAGTTCCACCAGCACAATTTGCAACCATGTTTCCATGGGAGAGTACAGCCCCCTTGTGATTTGCAACACACACACACAAAATTAGTAACAGTAGAAATTTATATTACTTCAGTGGAATTCTGTGAAGAAAGTACAAATGAATGAGAAATAGAAACCTTTGGTGTCCCAGTTGTACCACTTGTATAGCAGATTGTAGCAATATCATCGGGTTTTGGTGGACGAAAAGGGTAATTGTTGGCACTTCCCTATTATTTCACCAATTCAATTAACAGATAAATAGGTAACTCAATTGTAGAAATCACATTATTATTTAATGAGAATCTGAAGTTACCTGGGCAGTTAGTTTTGAGAACGATATCACCTTAACCCCAGTTGCTGATGGAAGAGATGGCATTAGTTCATCAAGGCCTCCAACCACCTGTGTTACAAGTAGATACAAGTGCTTTAAGCTATTAGCATCACTTTAGTAACAAAGTTTCTCAGTCTGATTATAAAGAACGAGTTTGAATGATCAACCAGCATACCACTATCAATCGCACAGAAGGAATCTCGGACAAAAAGCTCAACAACTGAAATATTAAAGTGTCAGGCACATGTACTTCAGTATGAAGTAAATCATCAAAAACTGGGAAAAGGGAAGAAAAAAATAAAGAATGACAAGAACATTTCAAATGCTATAACTTTTTAAAATGAGAGATCTAGTGTCAACAACTATAACTGAAGTTCACTGACTCCTTTTGATGTGAAAAAGAAAAGGGAACAAAGGACCCTAACAAGATTCTACTAAGGTTAAAAAATATCAACGAGAATAGCAAAGTCAACTAAACGTCATTCCATGGATAGAAGTTTCCGCACATAAGTGTATAAAAAAAACCAAGTAAATAAAAAGTAAAAAAGAAATAAAAATTGTGACATTTGCAATTTTCCAGTTTAAAAATGTAAGATGTACAAACATTCCACTAAAACTTTAATGTGAAAGTAGGCGATAAATTAAAAATCATATCATCAAGACTATCTTTAACATGAAAGTATGCAATAAATTAACAATCTTGTCATCTAGACTTTCTTTGTAATGATCTTATAGAGATCATGGCTTAGGATCAACGAGCTATGAACTCCCTCACCACTTCAATAGGCAACTAATCGGAAGTTTAAGCATCTCAAAAGATTGAACAGGGTAAATTGGGGTATACTCGATTGGAATAACAAACTAGATATAACATTAAGCCCACACAGAGTTGTTTCAGACAGTAATAAACCAGCGGAACTGACTAGTTAGCCTTTATCAATAAGACTATAATATGATACAAATCCTATATATAAAGCATAAAATCTTGTGAAAATTACCAATGTTTAACATCGTATGTCATGAGCATCATACTCAACACACCCCCAATTGATTAAGAGACAAAAATATTTAACTCACACTATGCAATGTCTGTGGCACACAAAATATCGCTTGTGCGGAAGAGTGATTGACAATGTATTTCACAGCATCCGGGCCTGCAAGATTGGGAAGTAACTACAGTTTTACACATTTGCAACATAAAGAAAGTCAAACAAAAAAAGTTGAGTAAACATACCAAGTGTGTCATATAAAGGGACAGATATGTATGAATATGCAGAGCACGCATGATCAACAATTATCCATTCCGGTCTATTGATAAAATATAACCCAATACATGATCCCTGTTGCAATAGTAATAACAGGACTGGAAAGTTAGAATGGGAAAAAATTTAAGACAAGATAGACTTTTGAAAGATATACTACTATAGATGTAACATGCCTCTGGTATTCCATGGGCCACTAATCCAGAACCAATAGCTGACCGAGCGGTTGCTGCCTCCCCATAAGTTGTCCACGTGTATCTGTATACACATGCACATATATTAGATAGAATTCAGACCTAGCCTCGAGAATAAGAAAGGTACTGAACATACTCTCCAACAGTTCCATCTGCACGAACCCGTGTACCCAGATACTTGTAATCTGTGAAGGTTTCAGATGCATACCTGTATTGGAATTTCAGTGAAACCAAACTGGTGATGCTTTTTGCAACATTTTCATATCTACTAAAATATTTGCGTAGAACTAAAATAAACGTAGCCACGTATATACAGATACTCACACAAAAAGATCATGCAATGTAGCAATGTCGGGATGATCAGGAAATCTACTGACTAACTTCAAAGGAGACTTAGCAGATCTGTCACCAAAAAATAAATACAGTCAAATTTTTACTCGAATAATTTAATCTTCAAAATCGAACTAAACGGAATTATTACCTGTAAACATTCCATTTGCCTGTCTGCAATTTCTCTGGAAGCACAACACTGTACCCTTCTTCTGGCAAATATCAAAAACACCTCATTATGATATCAACTGATTTCCAACATTTGATGGGAAAAAAAAGCACAATACAAGCTAGTGGATCACATATGCTCATAACAAGTAAGAAAGAAGCCTTCACATTCATTTAAGCATAGAACATAAAACCAAACTGGATCCTCGCTTTACTGAGGTGTCATTCAAAACATAAAATCCCTAAAATCACTTGGAAGCTATCAACTTATGATATCTTGACAATATAATTCATTAAAAGTGACATTTCCAGATTCTTTCAAAAGTGAACTGCATATACACAACTTCATATGCCATAGTGAATTCTCGGTCCCACAAACGATTTCTATGGTATCAGCAAATAACTTCTACATATTTCTAATTTCTAATTAAAAAATGAGAAATGACTAAGAGGCGTAAATTCATGCCTAATGTTGTGCCTAAAACTATGTGGCATTAGCTCACTGGTTTATGATGAAATGGGTCCATTTGTTACAACCAATAAAACAATGACATCAAGATTTAGGCATAAAATTAGACATGAGTTTAGTCCTCTCAATCATTTCTCGTTACCATACACACAATATAAGGAAAAAAAGGTACCCATTTCCTTAATTTCCACCATTTGAAAAAAGAGACATGATACAGGCTCATGGATCAAATTTTTCATAAATAATGACACAAGAAACATTTATCTAAAAACGGAACATAAAAATATAAATCAAACTGAATCTTCGTGATTTTCAAGTTAATTTTCTGGATTGAAAAACTCACACACCCACTGTCTATGAATAAACCAAAAACTTGTCCCCAGTTGTTACTTGAACTCACGTATCAGTCACATTTAAAACATAAAATTCCCAAAATCGAACGTTGTTTACATAAACTATGAAATTCTCATGTTGCTCCACACTCGCTAATCCAGGAAAAATGATATTAGTCACTTTCGTTTTAATCAACAACTCCATAGTGACTTGTAGGTCCCACGACACGAACCATTCTTATCAAATCAACAAATAACTTTTCACATCCCAAAATATGTCGGATCCTAAAGTACAACTTACTTTTCTATAAACCACTAAAAACATTACTACAATTCCGAAGGCAGTGGCTAGGATTGCTTATTTCTTCTGCTTATAAATGAGTAGTTATAACTTGGTTCTGGATAACACAAAACTGATTCTGTCTAAAAAGAAGCAGATAAAAAACAAAAGAAACTAAAAATCCTATAGTGACTTTTCGGTCCCACCGACAATTCATATGAAATCGACATATAACTTTTTACATAATCCAAAATATACCAGAGATTCTAATCTCCGCATCCACCAATAAAAAAGTATGTCTCATTTTCTGCCTAAAACTGCATGTTAATATTTTCTTCTGCTACAACCTAACAGAGTTATAAGACACTTATATAAGCCGAAAAGATTCAAAATAAGCCACAAAATCAAATAAGCCATATATAAGCCGAAACAAACACCCAAAGAAAAATACCAGCAAAAAACTCTCCGGCAGTGTGGTTAGGCAGCAGGACGGTTGAGTGAAGATCAGCAGCAGTTGACGTAACGTGTTTTTTAATGGTTTGAATCCGACGACTGATTTTATCTTCCATATTGGATTGGATTGGATTTTGTTATGCAAGAATTACAAGAAAACTCACTCACACTTTAGATTTGGTTTTTCAACAACTAATTTAAGACAAGTAGTACAATGTAGACGTGGTCATACATTTTATAATTTTATAAACTTAGAATAATGATTTGTAGATTTTGATGGAGTTAAAATGTGGAATTAATTGTTTGTTTACTATTTTGGACTTCAAATTATGTGTGCCGACTAGCTAACTTTCATTCTTAAACAACCTATATACTTTTAGATTGTCAACTTCAATATTTGTGTGCTAGCTTTTAGCTTTTGTAAATATCAATAAATAAATACAGCTTACTGACCGTGTCTATGGATTTTATTCATGATTTCATAGCTGATGACTTGTGAATTGTGATTTTTCAGTGGATGATAAATTTGTACACTTGTGTACAGTAATAAACTGGAATTGATTTTAGATTAAACTCCAAAATACATCCATGTGGTTTACCTCGTTTCGCATCATACATCCCTCTCGCAAAAGTTTCAACAGATACATCCCTCCGTTAGTAAAGTTGGCACAAATACATCCCTCCGTTAGTAAAATCAGTTAATGAGGACTAACGGTGCAAATATATCACCTTTATCTCACATTCGTTAAGAGATATTTACGTAAATCGTCCTTGTGGCAAGGAACAAATTGCAACCAAAGTCCTTATTTAAAGTTAAAGTTATTTGCATAAATGGTCCTTGTGGTTAGGCCAGTCAAGTGCCACGGTCACCACCAAGTAGTGCCACGTGTCATCGGGTCGGTCGGTAAACGGGTCGGTGGGTTGCCACGTGGACCAATGGGGTGGTGCCACGTGGCGTTAGAAAATAAATCATAACTTTACCTCCTTGGGATCGAACCCTGGAGGATTGAGTGGGAGACAAAGGTGATACCCATCTGAGATGGGCATACCTTCATGTATATTAGTCCATTTGGTTCTATTTAACCCATCTTAGTTGGTCTTTTATAAATAAAAAAGGTCAAATAGAAAGTTGACTTGTCATTTTAAAGGGTTCGAGCCGTTCAAAAATTGAGGAAAATACCGTCGGACTCGTTTTTCGTGCTTTTCCAATGGTATGCTCGGGAATTTTTTCGATTTCAAACGAACCTCGAAAATGCAAAACGCCATCGAAAATGCTAAAACGCCCTTTTCCGAGGTTCAAAGGAAGTCGAAAAAATTCTCCGAGCATACCATTGGAAAGAGCACGAAAAAACGAGTCCGACAGATACTCGGGAATTTTTCGACGTGGTTTGGACCTCCAAAAATGCGAAAACAAAGAAAAAACGATGATTTTCGCATTTTTCGAGGTTCGCTTTGAAGTCGAAAAATTCCCAGCATACCATTGGAAAGAGCACTAAAAACGAGTCCGACGGTATATTTATTTATTTTTACAGTCCATATTCCCTTAAAATGACAAATTCAATGGTTTATTTATTTTTTTATAGTCCATATACCCCTTAAACTTGGTTAAATAATGGAAAGAGCATAATATTTATGAAGGTATGCACCAGCGCAGTTGGTGCATCCTTCACTTGTGACTCAAATGTCCCGGGTTCAATCCCAGCGTGCCATGCAAAGACTTTAATACTCAATGCCACGTGGCACCACTCATTGGTCCACGTGGCAACCCGACCCGACCCGCTTTCCACCGACCGACCCGACCCGATGACACGCGCACTACTCGTGGTGACACGAGGCACTTGACTAGCCTAACCACAAGGACCATTTATGCAAATAACTTTAACTTTAAATAGGGACTTTGGTTGCAATTTGTTCCTTGCCACAAGGACGATTTACGTAAATATCTCTTAACGAATGTGAGATAACGGTGATATATTTGCACCGTTAGTCCTCATTAACTGATTTTACTAACGGAGGGATGTATTTGTGCCAACTTTACTAACGGAGGGATGTATCTGTTGAAACTTTTGCGTGAGGGATGTATGGTGCGAAACGAGGTAAACCGCAGGATGTATTTTGAGTTTACTCTTGATTTTATGAAGAGTAAAATACATCGTTCGTTTTAAAAGTTGTACTCAAAATATACGTTTCGCTCTCTTTTCAAAATAAATCTCTACCATCCCTCATATCTTCATTTTGCACCGCGTAGTCTCGTTGACCAAGTCAACTAACAATTCTCTCAAGTACTCACCGTTAGTCCTAAATAAATAGGGCAAATTAGTCATTTTGAGCATATCTTCATCTTCAACCCTTTTTCTTAACATATTTTATTCTTCTTAAATCAAACTCATCCAATTTTTTAATTTCATTTTTCTTTTATTCAAATAACACCACACTAACAACTGATTGAGTCCTCTCAAGTTGTTGTTAACATGACCATTATGTTGAGTTTTTTGTTAGAGAAGAAATATATGTGGGCCTATAATTTTTAATTGAAAGGAAAATTTTTGTTGGGATTAAAAGTCTTCTTATTGTTGTTTATGTTACTGCTGCTCATATTGAAATTACTGTACTCATAAAGTAAGTGCCGCTAAGGAACTTCAAGGAATATATGCTAAGTTGTTACAACTGTTGGTTACAGAGTTAAGACTGCTAGTACAAAGTTAATGTTGTTTAAGATTAAGACCGCCTGTTCAAAGTTAAGACTGGTGGTGCATAGTTACAACTCTTAGTGTAAGTTGGTACTAGATGTTTTGTTAGTACCGCTTATCATATATGTATTAGATAATTATAAAAAATATTTTATATACTTAGGAAAGTATTGTAAGCCGTGTAGAACTCAATGGTGTATAAAAGGAGGTCTTAGGGCATAGAGTTAGATATCTCAATACACAAAAGTATACAGCCGTTTAGCTTCAAGGTTTTGTAACCTTAATACTGTGAAGAGTATTCGTATTATTATCGTTAATAATATTGGAGCTTGTTTGTTGAATTGTGTATTTATTGTTTCATTGACAATTCTTCTAAATACTAAAGATTAGATTCTGCATAATCTTTAATACATTCAAGCACAGTTTTTATCATTAGTTGTGTTAGATTTATCTAATATAACGAATCCTTATACAAGCTAAGAAAGAATATCTGGTTCAATTGGGATCAATAAGTGGTACCAGAGCTTGTGATCTAGAAACTGTAATCTAGAAAAAGATATGGATCAAGATTCTGCACACATGTTGGTTACATCCAAGGTTCCCATGCTCAAACCTGGTGAGTTTGAGATATGGAGGATGAGAATTGAACAGTGATGTGCGTAAAGGCGCGTGCTCGAGGTCAAAGGAAACTTCCTTTTCGTCGAGCAAGTTTTTCAACACCCTAGGCAGTGAACCTAATCGTTGTAGTGTAGTATTGGGTAAGCCTCGGGGATTGATATTGTTCTCTAGGGGAATAGGAATGATAGTAAGAAGTGTACTGCGCTAAGGTTGAGGTTGAGGAAGATTCTTTTTTATCTTTTTATATTTTTTAAAAAGCTAAGGGTAAAATCTCGGGGCTTGGATTTGGGGGTGGTACTTCTATCGATTACTCTACTATTCTAATTATCTAATACTACGGTAGTCTATGTCTTTTGATGTGTGCTCGTATGATGATTAAAAAATGTGCTTACCTAGATACTATTACTCCCTAGTTATCTTTTATTGGTGGTTGAATTGTCACATCCTTATTCTTAACGCTTTGTGTTTTCTAAGGTCGTAGGGTGTGCCTTTTTCCCTAACTCTTTGAGACTACCTTAAGGTTATCGCCTACGAAATCCGCTAGATGATTCATAAACTGACTTTAAGGTTATATTTGGATGTTTAGACTACGAAATCCGCTAAGTGATTCATAAACTAAGGTTCACAAAGATTACTCAAGCATTCAAACACAATGATAGCTTAATTGCACTCCTAAGCCAATTACAATTAAGATAAGAGACAACCAATCAATAATTAATAACTAGGTTTCATAGATCTAAGCAAACACACAAGAAATTTAGACGGACATGTTAAACAAGCAAGCATACACACATTCAATGGAAGACATAATGAAATTAATGAAGTAAAACACTTATCTTGATGTAAAATAGGGTTTGGGAACCCTAAGATACTGTCCAAGTCGGACTACAAACGCTTAGGGTTTTTACTCCACAAGTCTACATCTTAAAATTCTAAAAATTCGATTTCTATATATAATTTTACACTTGCGACGGCTTTATAGGTGGGACGCCGATCGCCGTCATTAGGGTTTTCGCTCTGGCCAAGTAATCGCTGGGACTGCCACGTTGTAGTTGTGACGCCGCCGGTTTCAAAGATGGACGCCGCCCCGATTCTGGATCTGGGTCATCCGAGATGAAAAGTCTTAGTGATGCCCTTCCTTTCAAAGCCTCAAGTTTAGGATCCAAATATTTATTGTGTTGATGATTCGGGTGGTCTTGGATGATCAAAATACATGTTTGCCATAGTTAGAGAGTTAGTAGAGAGAGAGGGTGTTCTTGCTAGAGGTTTACACAAAGTATGGAATATTAGATTAAAATGAAGAAGCACCACCCCTTCCATGGATGGAAGGGGTATTTATAGTTACATGAAATACGACCTCCTATCGGCCGTGGATCGTGTATACAAAGGGTAAAGACCGCCCTTCCTCCACGGTGATGCACTAAACTATATTACGCTACAAACTAATAAATAAACTACTAAATAACGTAACTAACGACAAGTCTACGAGCTAACTTAAGCTAGATAACATTTGGGGTGACCGACTCTTCACTATGGAATTTTCTAATTCCTAACAATCTCCCCTAAGGGAGGTCACCCCATGTTTTACATTTCAAATCCTAGCATTCTATTCTTGACTTTGTTCTGAGCTCGTAGACTTCAATTCTTCAAGTTCCGCAATCTTTGTGCTTTTGTAGCGATTCTTCAAAGTCCGCATTGATTTGTACTTTTAGTGGAGGCCTTTAATCGATCCACATCTTTGATGATCTTCGAGCTTTCTTTGAGATCATCACCACAAGAAATCTCTGGATCACCCTTTATTGTGTTGCCATCATGTGAAGTTGTGACTTATGGACCGACATGCTCACACTTTTGAATCATGACATCTTTCCATCAGAGTAGCGGAAGCCTTCATCGTTCATGATATTTGCAACGGTAAGCATAGTATGAAATATCGAGCCAGTTATGTAGATATGCCCCAGTCATGATTTCTTCAAATTAAGTGTGGATGCTGTAAGCATGCGGCTTTGAATTGACTCCTCAATTCTCGATCACCGCAACCGCCCAAATGTACCGCAAACAACAGTTAGCAATAAAACACACGAAAGTGTCTTTGATCACTTTCGTTGAATTGAGGTACACGCCCACGGTTCCCGCTGATCAAGCATAAGTACCGCCTCGTGATCGTATAATTCAAGAATCTCCTTGATGGTTTCGCAATGTTCTAGCCGTTCTCAAACCGGAACGCCTCAAAGAAGACAACACGGAGTGAGTGAACCAGCGAATTGAGATTCACTGATTGATGAAAATGATTTGAAAAACAATCGTGTATTGCATAGAAGAAAGAGTTTTGCAATACAACAAAGGTTTTATGAGAAAGATCAATTTTCAATCAAAAATACTTTTTGTATTTGAAAAGAGTACACATTCGACGTGCTAGAGAAAAGAAGAATTTTGCACATCGAACGGTTTTTCCAAAAGTATTTTTTCAATCAGAGATACTTTTGAATTTGAAAACATAAGTACACATTCGACGTGCTAGACAAAAGAAGATTTGCACATCGAATGGTTTTTCCAAAAGTATTCGTCAATTCCATTCCTCGACCAAGGTTGATTCAAGAGTGAATCGCCCCATCGTTTCTATCCAGTTGTCACAAGTTTGATCTTTGGAAAGATCTCACATGTCACCCACCAAGAGCTTGTTTGATGTTGGCTCTAGAAGGATTTCCATCTTCATCGTGAATACTTTTACATACCACTCAGATGTTCGGGCAATACCACAAGGATAATGCGTAGGACTCTTAATATAATCTTACTTTCCACATTGTGTGAAACAACAAGTCTTCATTAATTTTGTGTCCTAATGAGATATTGTGGATGATCTCTTGGCTCTAGACTCAATTGTGCACATTTGGTTCCTATGTCGGAGACTAGGGAGAGGGTCTCCTTCTTCAATATCAACTATCTCTAAGAGAAAGTCGATAGATTATGTAGGTTCCCCGTGAGAATGAAACAAGCCCTTTTAAGAGGAACTTGAGTAGCTTGGGAAGTTTAGTGCAAGGCGTCATGGTCCATGACGTCTTGTCTTCAATACCGAGTTACCTAAGTAACCACCAGTAGCATATGTATTGAACCCGGTTTCTGCCCTAAGGTTGAATTATTGGAGGGCTACTTCTTTTCACCCCTTTTCACATCCAATTCTTTTTCATTCTTCAACCCCTTCGTGCTTACCGAGACTTCATAACTAGAACCTTGTTGGGTTTATTCCAATACTAGCTCTATCTCAGTCCGCACTCTTCCCATTTCTCATTTTTCTCCTTTTTTCATCATACCTAAGGACTTCTACACTATCTAGTGGATTGTCCCTGGTAGATCCCTCCTGCTCTGGCAGATCGGGAACTAATACCTAACATAACCATCCTTATAACACCATGCATAAAGTAAAATGGTCGGTCTTTTGGTACGTTCATTCCTTCTAAACCAATCGAAAAAATCATTTGGAAAAACAATCAAGGTACTTGTGATACGAGATCAAAGCATTTTGTACCTTAATAGTTTGATCATTTTAGAAATGCTACCCCTCAACATGTGCATATGATATTGAAATTGTTTGGCACATGGAGGCAAGAGTTCTTTGAAATAATTTCTTGATCACATTTTCCTTAGAAAAGCCATTTGAATTTCTTTGGTAAATTCTCCCCCTCAATATGTGCATAGGATAAGAGAAATCATTTTAACACATAGAGGCAAGAGTTCTTTTGAAGCACATCCACAATCACAAGCGCCAATAAGAAACCATTTTAAAACACAATCAAGGTACTTTATAAATCACTTTAAAAGCTTTCGTACTCGATAGTTTGTTTGCTCCTCAATATGTGCTTCGAGATTCGAAAGCATTTAGCACATACTAGAGAGCAACTGCACAATTGAATCATAAACGATCACCTTTTATCAAATTTCATTATTAAATCACAAATTCTCCCCGATCAAAAATATCAAACCCTTTGAGATTTTGGATCCCAAGTGATTTAATTCGGTTTAGAAAACATGGGAGAAAATGTGGCCTTGTTTAAATACTCATCTGTTTTTGGATAAATCCTCCTCCTCAACATGTGCATTGTGTATTTGAAATCGTTTGGCACATGGAGGCAGGAGTGCCTTTAAAGGACTAAAATCAATTCCATTTAAACAGATAAGAGATTTAACTCACGATCTCTACCCCAATCAAAATTTCAAACCTTTTGAGATTTGTGATCCCAATTGATTTAAATCATTTAAAAGATTTTGGGGAAAGACGTGGCTTGATTTAACTTTGAAAATGACAGATAAGGACCATTTTAATACTTTAAAGATTGTTAGTGTCAAGTATGATTGTTTTAAGAGATCTTTTAGGTAAAATAAAACAATTTCACAATCAAACAAGAACAAAAAAATTTCATTTTGAAAGATCTTGATTCTAAAGAAAATCATACCATGACATAACATTAAATCTTTAGATCACCACTTAATTTCGTACAATCCGGACTTTTTTGAAGATATATTATTTGAAAATATTTTAAATTAAATCACTCTCCCCCTCAATCGATGACCTAAGTCGATAATTGAGTGACTTAAATTTTGATAAAATGAAGTCCGGTGATTTTCAAAATTTAGTCCAATATATTTTCAAAACAATATTTTTCCATTTTCAAAAACAATATTTTTCAAAGTTTTAGAAAATGGTATCATCATGATTATCCCGCACAAAGATATGTTAGGTGGTTGAGAAGCTTCTTGTTGATGCCGTAGGGCTTGGAAGAAAAACCGCTCGATGATGCAAAGAGACTTCTTCTTACGTTGCATTTTGAATGCCAACCGAGGTCAAATTAAGCTCGCTTTCTTCAATCAATTAAGAAAACCATCTCACTGATGCATGAGACCTCTTACGTTGCATTTATGCCAACTCTCCATAGAAGTCCAATTAAGCTCCGCTTCTTCATTTGTCAACCCAAGATCTAGTTACCCTTTCCTTTCGGCATCCAAACATCATATTATGTGGGATCCTGATCGGGAACATTCTTAAACCAAGATACCTGCATATGCTAGTAGACACAACAGATATATGGTGGTCGACATTACCCAAACAGCAAAATCGACTAATAAAAGTCAATTCAACATATCAATCAGTTCATATAAAGCATGGGAATAATGTTCATCAATCTATAATCATCTAAACCTAACATTCACATCCTAGAAACCTAGTCCTTCAACATAGGCAATTATATTTTTCAAATAAGCACGTAGGATGATTAAGAAAGCCCGTTAGATGATGTAAATATGAAAAATATTCTTCCCCTCAACCAATGACTCTTTTCTTGAAAAGTTTTAAAAGCTACCAAGTCATAGATGAGTTTTCAAATTTAATAGAACTCTGAAGCTGATTGTTTTTAAAGCAACTCATTTTCCACCGTTTTGAAATACAGCAAATATTTTTCTGAAGAATTTTAGACGGAAAAACATTTGTGTAGGAACAACAGTCCTTATGACGACATGCTTTCCTTGTTTTGTTTTAGGATAAGTGCACGAAATATTTTGACAATTGGTTTAGCGCAACACTTTCCTTTCTTGAAGAGCGGGTTGCTATCTGAAATAATAGCAAGCCATAGTTTAAGCACGTTACGCCTCAAGTAACTGCAGCCATTTTTGAAGCGCGGGTTACAAATCAAATAACTGTAAGCCATATTTTGACATGTTTAGAAAAGAATATTTACACCTCCTCGCCAACTTCATCTATGGTCACGTGCCATTATTGAATGACATTTCTAAGCCCGTAGATGTTATCGATACCAGAAGACATGTCTTTGAAAACATATTTTTGGTCTTTTTCAATTTTCTAATTTTTATGGGTTTTTGAAGGTTTTATATTTTTCTATTTTGTTTTTGTTGGTTTTATATTTTTGTATTTTGCTTTTTGATAAATATTTACAAAGATAGAGTAGATGATATAATTTAAGAAGATGATGATACGAGTACCGAGATAAGGATATCGAAAGCAAAGACATCGTAGAAGATAGAATTCGTCATCTCTTAAATTTCCACCACCAAAGCTTCCGAGGCTCCAGACTAGAAGATAGAACATGAGCCTTGAGAAAAAGAGACTTTGGCAGCCTTCCCCCAAACCAAAATCCTTAAGTGAGCATTCAAGCTCTATTTCAAGCTTGCCTTAGCCGTGCAATACAGAGAAGCACACCATTATCATAAATCCCGCTCCTCCTTTCAAGAATAATCACCGTGATTCTTAGTTCGAGGTTATATCATCAACAAGAAGAACAAAGACCGTATCATCCCACACATAAATAATCTTCTCAAATTTCTTTTCTCCCGACGCTCAAGCAATCCATTCCAAAAGGTGTCAAGAGACCACTTCCCCACGTAGTTGAATTGATGCGCCGTCTCTTAGACTAGAGCTCACTTAACCCGAATACACATACCCAAGACAAAGAAACTTATACCATCGGTAGCGATTAAGTCCAATAGCCAAAGAATAACCCCGATGAATACTTTTCTCTCCCCTCGAAGAAAGTGTATGAAGCTCAAGAACCCGAATGCCCAAAGAGAGATTAACCGATAACATTGAAGAGGCAGTCAATCACCGATTATCTCGCGAGGACTATCTCTCGGATTTCAACTCCGAATAAGTGATTATATCTCTCAATCATGATTAAGCACTCAAGTGAAAAACAGCATCCCCAATATATACAATCCTCTCTCCCCTGATGATTGCGATAACATCGAAATCATCACACACTTGTGTACCTCTTTTATCTTTAGAAACTAACTCTTCCATCTCTTCCCCAACATAGTTGGAATAAAAAAACACCGAACGCCATGAGTCAAATCTTGAGTTTCTCTGCGGTAATGACAATAGTCTTCCCGGAATATCTTCAATCACTTAGAAGTATTAAGCTCGTCAAGATTACTCGCGTATAGATGTGTGTCTCCTTCCCCTTGCTGGTTTTGATACTCGTAATCAAAGAACTCTATGTAAGCCCGTATACATGAAATCTTTTGAGAAGAACACCGTAATCTTGTGGGAATCAACTTGCTGAAGTAGAATGTGAGCAAGTCTAATTGGGGATTAAATCAGACATTTCACCCTCCCCCAATTAGTGCTCTCCCTAAACCGACAACTGCTTTATAGATGCCCGATTAAGAAGAAGTCTTTGATAATCAAATGCAACTCGTCTTTAGTCTTCTAACATATAGCAAAAAATGTAGAACAGACTGTAGACTCGACCTTCTTCAAGATTGTCTAGTTGGGGATTAGATAGTTAACATCTTCGACTCACCAAAACACAAGAACATCACCAAAAGCATCCCAATTAACTTACATCTTGCAAATCCCCTTAATTAAGATCCCTCCCAATCAAAAAAAAGAACAGAAGATGTTCATCAAGGAAATCAAAGAATCACCCACAAGCGAACACACCTAAATGGTAACACCAAGCAAACAATCACATCAAACAAGAACGAAGGTTGTTCAATCATCATGTTGATGTGCACGTGAAGCATTAATCCGGAAGCACTTTGTCAATAAACTCATATCATCTTGTGAAGATGTCAACTAACGGCTCTTAGAAGAGAAAAACTCCATGTGAAGATGACCCAATAAGAAGAAGCTCGGTTCTTACATGAGTTTAGAGCCGTATGACCATTTATATTCTCAAATATCAATCAACAATGCAAAATTTCACACTTCTTCTCCCCCTCAAGAATTGCATACGGAGATGCCATTCTTGACTAAATAAGTGAAATCATCCAAAAGTATTCTATTCAAACTTCTCTCCCGCAAAATCAGCACATGATGTTGCCATCTTCATTATAAACTGGAATTGATTTTAGATTAAACTCCAAAATACATCCATGTGGTTTACCTCGTTTCGCATCATACATCCCTCTCGCAAAAGTTTCAAATGATACATCCTCCTAGTAAAGTTGGCACAAATACATCCTCCGTTAGTAAAATCGTTAAGCATGAGGACTAACGGTGCAAATATATCACCATTATCTCACATTCGTTAAGAGATATTTACGTAAATCGTCCTTGTGGCAAGGAACAAATTGCAACCAAAGTCCTTATTTAAAGTTAAAGTTATTTGCATAAATGGTCCTTGTGGTTAGGCCGGTCAAGTGCCACGGTCACCACCGAGTAGTGCCACGGTCATCGGGCCTGCAAACGTCGGTGGGTTGCCACGTGGACCAATGGGGTGGTGTCACGGGCGCTAGAAAATAAATCATAACTTTACCTCCGCTGGGATCGAACCCCGGAGGGTTGAGTGGGAGACAAAGGTGATACCCATCTGAGATGGGCATACCTTCATGTATATTAGTCCATTTGGTTCTATTTAACCCATCTTAGTTGGTCTTTTATAAATAAAAAAGGTCAAATAGAAAGTTGACTTGTCATTTTAAAGGGGTTCCGAGCTCGGTTCAAAAATTGAGGAAAATACCGTCGACTCGCTTTTTTCGCTCTTTCCAATGGTATGCTCGGGGAATTTTTTCGATTTCAAACGAACCTCGAAAAAATGCAAAAACGCCATCGAAAATGCGAAACGCCCTTTTCCGAGGTTCAAAGGAAGTCAAAAAAATTCCTCGAGAATACCATTGGAAAGAGCACGAAAAACGAAGTCCGACAGATACTCGGGAATTTTTTCGACGTGGTTTGAACCTCCAAAAATGCGAAAACAAAGAAAAAACGATGATTTTCGTGATTTTCGAGGTTCGCTTTGAAGTCGAAAAAATTCCCCGAGCATACCATTGGAAAGAGCACGAACAAACGAGTCCGACGGTATATTTATTTATTTTTTACAAACCATATTCCCTTAAAATGACAAATTCCAATGGTTTATTTATTTTTGATAGTCCATATACCCCTTAAACTTGGTTAAATAATGGAAAGAGCATAATATTTATGAAGGTATGCACCATAGCTTGGTGCATCCTTCACTTGTGACTCAAATGTCCCGTTCAATCCCAGCGTGCTATGCAAAGACTTTTAATACTCAATGCCACGTGGCACCACCTCATTGGTCCACGTGGCAACCCGACCACCCGCCACCGACCCGACCCCGATGACACGTGGCACTACTCTGGTGGTGACACGTGGCACTTGACTAGCCTAACCACAAGGACCATTTATGCAAATAACTTTAACTTTAAATAGGGACTTTGGTTGCAATTTGTTCCTTGCCACAAGGACGATTTACGTAAATATCTCTTAACGAATGTGAGATAACGGTGATATATTTGCACCGTTAGTCCTCATTAACCGATTTTACTAACAGAGGGATGTATTTGTGCCAACTTTACTAACTGAGGGATGTATCTCATTGAAACTTTTGCGTGAGGGATGTATGGTGCGAAACGAGGTAAACCGCAGGGATGTATTTTGGAGTTTACTCTTGATTTTATGAAGAGTAAAATACATCGTTCGTTTTAAAAGTTGTACTCAAAATATACGTTTCTCTCTTTTCAAAATAAATCTCTCATCATCCCTCATATCTTCATTTTGCACTTGGCTAAGTAGTCTCGTTGACCAAGTCAACTAACAATTCTCTCAAGTTACTCACCAAGTTAGTCCTAAATAAATAGGGCAAATTAGTCATTTTGAGCATATCTTCATCTTCAACCTCTTTTTTCTTAACATATTTTATTCTTCTTTAAATCAAACTCATCCAATTTTTTAATTTCATTTTTCTTTTATTCAAATAACACCACACTAACAACTGATTGAGTCCTCTCAAGTTGTTGTTAACATGACCATTATGTTGAGTTTTTTGTTAGAGAAGAAATATATGTGGGCCTATAATTTTTAATTGAAAGGAAAATTTTTGTTGGGATTAAAAGTCTTCTTATTGTTGTTTATGTTACTGCTGCTCATATTGAAATTATCATACTGACAAAGTAAGTGCCGCTAAGGAACTTCAAGGAATATATGCTAAGTTGTTACAACTGTTGGTTACAGAGTTAAGACTGCTAGTACAAAGTTAATGTTGTTTAAGATTAAGACGCCAAAGGTTCAAAGTTAAGATGGTGGTGCATAGTTACAACTCTTAGTGTAAGTTGGTACTAGATGTTTTTGTTAGTACCGCTATCATATATGTATTAGATAATTATAAAAATATTTTATATACTTAGGAAAGTATTGTGCGCGGTAGAACTCAATGGTGTATAAAAGGAGGTCTTAGGGCATAGAGTTAGATATCTCAATACACAAAAGTATACCCGCTTAGCTTCAAGGTTTTGTAACCTTAATACTGTGAAGAGTATTCGTATTATTATCGTTAATAATATTGGAGCTTGTTTGTTGAATTGTGTATTTATTGTTTCATTGACAATTCTTCTAAATACTAAAGATTAGATTCTGCATAATCTTTAATACATTCAAGCACGCTTTTATCATTAGTTGTGTTAAATTTATCTAATATAACGAATCCTTATACAAGCTAAGAAAGAATATCCGTTCAATTGGGATCAATAAGTGGTACCGAGCTTGTGATCTAGAAACTGTAATCTAGAAAAAGATATGGATCAAGATTCTGCACACATGTTGGTTACATCCAAGGTTCCCATGCTCAAACCTGGTGAGTTTGAGATATGGAGGATGAGAATTGAACAGTGATGTGCGCATAAGGCGCTGCTCGAGGTCAAAGGAACTTCCTTTTCGTCGAGCAAGTTTTTCAACACCCTAGGCAAGTGAACCTAATCATTGTAGTGTAGTATTGGGTAAGCCTCAGGGATTGATATTGTTCTCTAGGGGAATAGGAATGATAGTAAGAAGTGTACTGCGCTAAGGTTGAGGTTGAGGAAGATTCTTTTTTATCTTTTTATATTTTTTAAAAAGCTAAGGGTAAAATCTCGGGGCTTGGATTTGGGGGTGGTACTTCTATCGATTACTCTACTATTCTAATTATCTAATACTACGGTAGTCTATGTCTTTTGATGTGTACTCGTATGATGATTAAAAATGTGCTTACCTAGATACTATTACTCCCTAGTTATCTTTTATTGGTGGTTGAATTGTCACATCCTTATTCTTAACGCGTTGTGTTTTCTAAGGTCGTAGGGTGTGCCTTTTTTCCCTAACTCTTTGAGACTACCTTATGGTTATTGCCTACTTAAATCCGCTAGATGATTCATAAACTAACTTTAAGGTTATCTTTGGATGTTTAGACTACTAAATCCGCTAAGTGATTCATAAACTAAGGTTCACAAAGATTACTCAAGCATTCAAACACAATGATAGCTTAATTGCACTCCTAAGCCAATTACAATTAAGATAAGAGACAACCAATCAATAATTAATAACTAGGTTTCATAGATCTAAGCAAACACACAAGAAATTTAGACGGACATGTTAAACAAGCAAGCATACACACATTCAATGGAAGACATAATGAAATTAATGAAGTAAAACACTTATCTTGATGTAAAATAGGGTTTGGGAACCCTAAGATATTGTCCAAGTCGGACTACAAACGCTTTAGGGTTTTACTCCACAAGTCTACATCTTAAAATTCTAAAAATTCGATTTCTATATATAATTTACACTTGGTACCTGCCGCCTTTATAGGGGACGCCGACGCCATTAGGGTTTTCGCCTTGGCCAAGTAATCGTTGGGACGGCGTCACGTTGTAAGTTGTGACGCCGCCTCGTTTCAGATGGACGCCGCCCGATTCTGGATCCGGGTCATCCGAGATGAAAAGTCTTAGTGATGCCCTTCCTTTTCAAAGCCCCAAGCTGTTAGGATCCAAAATATTATTGTGTTGATGATTCGGGTGGTCTTGGATGATCAAAATACATGTTTGCCATAGTTAGAGAGTTAGTAGAGAGAGGGTGTTCTTGCTAGAGGTTTACACAAAGTATGAAAAATTAGATTAAAATGAAGAAGCACCACCCCTTCCATGGATGGAAGGGGTATTTATAGTTACATGAAATACGACCTCCTATCGGCCCTGTGGATCGTATACAAAGTGGGTAAAGACCGCCCTTCCTCCACGGTGTAGCACTAAGCTATACTACGCTACAAACTAATAAATAAACTACTAAATAACGTAACTAACGACAAGTCTACGAGCTAACTTAAGCTAGATAACATTTGGGGTGACCGACTCTTCACTATGGAATTTTCTAATTCCTAACAATCTCCCCTAAGGGAGGTCACCCCATGTTTTACATTTCAAATCCTAGCATTCTATTCTTGACTTTGTTCGAGCTCGTGAGACTTCAATTCTTCCAGTTCCGCAATCTTTGTGCTTTTGTAGCGATTCTTCAAAGTCCGCATTGATTTGTACTTTTAGTGGAGGCCTTTAACTGATCCACATCTTTGATGATCTTCGAGCTTTCTTTGAGATCATCACCACGAAATCTCCGATCACCCTTTATTGTGTTGCCATCATGTGAAGTTGTGACTTATGGACCGACATGCTCACACTTTTGAATCATGACATCTTTCCATCAGAGTAGCGGAAGCCTTATCGTTCATGATATTTGCAACAAGCGAAGCATAGTATGAAATATCGAGCCGTTATGTAGATATGCACCATGATTTCTTCAAATTAAGTGTGGATGCCGTAAGCATGCGGCTTTGATTGACTCTCAATTCCGATCACCGCAACCGCCCAAATGTACCGCAAACAAGCTAGTAATAAAACACACGAAAGTGTCTTTGATCACTTTCGTTGAATTGAGGTACACGCCCACGGTTCCCCGCTGATCAAGTACAAGTACGCCTCGTGATCGTATAATTCAAGAATCTCCTTGACAGGTTTTCGCAGTGTTCTAGCCGCTTCAAACCGAACGCCTCAAAGAAGACAACACGGAGTGAGTGAACCAGCGAATTGAGATTCACCGATTGATGAAAAATGATTTGAAAACAATCGTGTATTGCTTAGAAGAAAGAGTTTTGCAATACAACAAAGGTTTTATGAGAAAGATCAATTTTCAATCAAAAATACTTTTGTATTTGAAAAGAGTACACATTCGACGTGCTAGAGAAAAGAAGAATTTTGCACATCGAACGTTTTTCCAAAAGTATTTTTTCAATCAGAGATACTTTTGAATTTGAAAACATAAGTACACATTCGACGTGCTAGACAAAAGAAGATTTGCACATCGAATGGTTTTTCCAAAAGTATTCGTCAATTCCATTCTTGGACCAAGGTTGATTCAAGAGTGAATCGCCCATCGTTTCTATCCAGTTGTCACAAGTTTGATCATTTGGAAAGATCTCACATGTCACCCACCAAGAGCTTGTTTGATGTTGGCTCTGGAAGGATTTCCATCTTCATCGTGAATACTTTACATACCACTCGAGATGTTCCGCAATACCACAAGGATAATTCGTAGGACTCTTAATATAATCTTACTTTCCACATTGTGTGAAACAACAAGTCTTCATTAATTTTGTGTCCTAATGAGATATTGTGGATGATCTCTTGGCTCTAGACTCAATCGTGCACATTTGGTTCCTATGTCGAGACTGGGAGAGGGTCTCCTTCTGCAATATCAACTATCTCTAAAAGAAAGTCGATAGATTATGTAGGTTCCCCGTGAGAATGAAACAAGCCCTTTTAAGAGGAACTTGAGTAGCTTGGGAAGTTTAGTGCAAAGCCACCGGGTCCATGACGCCTTGTCTTCAATAACCGGAGTTACCTAAGTAACCACCAAGAGCATATGTATTGAACCCGGTTTCCGCCCTAAGGTTGAATTATTGGAGGGCTATTTCTTTTCACCCTTTTCACATCCAATTCTTTTTCATTCTTCAACCCCTTCAGTGCTTACCGAGACTTCATAACTAGAACCTTGTTGGGTTTATTCCAGACTAGCTCTATCTCATCAAGACTCTTCCCATTTCTTTCTTTTCTCCTTTTTTCATCATACCTAAGGACTTCTACACTATCTAGTGGATTGTCCCTGGGTAGATCCCTCCGGTTCTGGCAGATCGTGGGAACTAATACCTAACCTAACCATCCTTATAACACCATGCATAAAGTAAAATGGTCGGTCTTTTGGTACAGTTCATTCCTTCTCGAAACCAATCGAAAAATCATTTGGAAAAACAATCAAGGTACTTGTGATACGAGATCAAAGCATTTTGTACCTTAATAGTTTCGATCATTTTAGAAATGCTCCCCCTCAACATGTGCATATGATATTGAAATTGTTTGGCACATGGAGGCAAGAGTTCTTTGAAATAATTTCTTGATCACATTTTCCTTAGAAAAAGCCATTTGAATTTCTTTGGTAAATTCTCCCCCTCAATATGTGCATAGGATAAGAGAAATCATTTTAACACATAGAGGCAAGAGTTCTTTTGAAGCACATCCACAATCACAAGCGCCAATAAGAAACCATTTTAAAACACAATCAAGGTACTTTATAAATCACTTTAAAAGCTTTGACTCGATAGTTTGTTTGCTCCCCCTCAATATGTGCTTCGAGATTCGAAAGCATTTAGCACATACGAGAGAGCAGCCTGCACAATTGAATCAAAAACGATCACCCTTTTATCAAATTTCATTATTAAATCACAAATTCTCCCCCGATCAAAAATATCAAACCCTTTGAGATTTTGGATCCCAAGTGATTTAATTCGGTTTAGAAAACATGGGAGAAAATGTGGCCTTGTTTAAATACTCATCTGGTTTTTGGATAAATCCTCCTCCTCAACATGTGCATTGTGTATTTGAAATCGTTTGGCATATGGAGGCAGGAGTGCCTTTAAAGGACTAAAATCAATTCCATTTAAACAGATAAGAGATTTAACTCACGATCTCTACCCCGATCAAAATTTCAAACCTTTTTAGATTTGTGATCCCAATTGATTTAAATCATTTAAAAGATTTTGGGGAAAGACGCGCTTGATTTAACTTTGTAAAATGACAGATAAGGACCATTTTAATACTTTAAAGATTGTTAGTGTCAAGTATGATTGTTTTAAGAGATCTTTTAGGTAAAATAAAACAATTTCACAATCAAACAAGAATGTAAAAATTTCATTTTGACAGATCTTGATTCTAAAGAAAATCATACCATGACATAACATTAAATCTTTAGATCACCACTTAATTTCGCATAAATCGGACTTTTTGAAGATATATTGTTTGAAAATATTTTAAATTAAATCACTCTCCCCCTCAATCGATGACCTAAGTCGATAATTGAGTGACTTAAATTTTGATAAAATGAAGTCCGGTGATTTTCAAAATTTAGTCCAATATATTTTCAAAACAATATTTTTCCATTTTCAAAACAATATTTTTCAAAGTTTTAGAAAAATGGTATCATCAATGATTATCCTCGCACAAAGATATGTTAGGTGGTTGAGAAGCTTCTTGATGTCGAGGGCTTGGAAGAAAACCGTCGATGATGCAGGAGACTTTTTCTTACGTTGCATTTTGAATGCCAACCGAGGTCAAATTAAGCTCTGCTTTCTTCAATCAATTAAGAAAACCATCCGATGCAGTGAGACCTCTTTCGTTGCATTTATGCCAACTCTCCATAGAAGTCCAATTAAGCTCCGCTTCTTCATTTGTCAACCCAAGATCTAGTTACCCTTTCCTTTCGGCATCCAAACATCATATTATGTGGGATCCGGATCGGGAACATTCTTAAACCAAGATACCTGCATACGTTAGTAGACACAAACAGATATATGGTGGTCGACAACACCCAAACAGCAATCGACTAATAAAAGTCAATTCAACATATCAATCAGTTCATATAAAGCATGGGAATAATGTTCATCAATCTATAATCATCTAAACCTAACATTCACATCCTAGAAACCTAGTCCTTCAACATAGGCAATTATATTTTTCAAATAAGCACGTAGGATGATTAAGAAAGCCCGTTAGATTATGTAAATATGAAAAATATTCTTCCCTTCAATCAATGACTCTTTTTCTTGAAAAGTTTTAAAAGCGCTGAAGTCATAGATGAGTTTTCAAATTTAATAGAACTCGTTCCATTGTTTTTAAAGCAACTCATTTTCCACCGTTTTGAAATACAGCAAATATTTTTCTGAAGAATTTTAGACGGAAAAACATTTGTGTAGGAACAACAGTCCTTATGACGACATGCTTTCCTTGTTTTGTTTTAGGATAAGTGCACGAAATATTTTGACAATTGGTTTAGCGCAACACTTTCCTTTCTTGAAGAGCGGGTTGCTATCTCAAATAATAGCAAGCCATAGTTTAAGCACCTGCCATCAAGTAATGCAAGCCATTTTTGAAGCGCGGTTACACCTGAAATAACTGTAAGCCATATTTTGACATGTTTTGGAAAAAGAATATTTACACCTCCTGCTCCAACTTCATCTATGGTCCCGTGCCATTATTGAATGACATTTCTAAGACCGTAGATGTTATCGATACCGTAAGACATGTCTTTGAAAACATATTTTTGGTCTTTTTCAATTTTTTGATTTTTATGGGTTTTTGAAGGTTTTATATTTTTCTATTTTCTTTTTGTTGGTTTTATATTTTTGTATTTTGCTTTTGATAAATATTTACAAAGATAGAGTAGATGATATAGTTTAAGAGGATGATGATACGAAAATCCGAGATAAGGATATCTAGCAGCACATCGTAGAAGATAGAATTCGTCATCTCTTAAATTTCCACCACCAAAGCTTCCGAGGCTCCAAAATAGAAGATAGAACATGAGCCTTTGAGAAAAGAGACTTTGGCGGCTTCCCCCAAACCAAAAATCCTTAAGTCGAAAGCAGATTCAAGCTCTATTTCAAGCTTGCCTTAGCCGGGTGCACAGAGAAGCACACCGTTATCATAAATCCCGCTGCTCCTTTCAAGAATAATCACCGTGATTCTTAGTTCGAGGTTATATCATCAACAAGAAGAACAAAGACCGTATCATCCCACACATAAATAATCTTCTCAAATTTCTTTTCTCCTGACGTCTGAAGCAATCCATTCCAAAAGGTGTCAAGAGACCACTTCCCCAACGTAGTTGAATTGATGCAGTCAGTCTCTTAGACTAGAGCTCACGAACCCGAATACACATACCCAAGACAAAGAAACTTATACCATCGAAGTGCGATTAAGTCCAATAACCAAAGAATAACCCCGATGTATACTTTTCTCTCCCTCTGAAGAAAGTGTATGAAGCTCAAGAACCCGAATGCCCAAAGAGAGAATAACCGATAACATTGAAGAGGCAGGCCGAATCACTGATTATCTCTGCGGAGGACTATCTCTGCGGATTTCAACTCCGAAATAAGTGATTATATCTCTCAATCACGATTAAGCACTCAAGTGAAACAAATGAGCATCCCCAATATACACAATCCTTTCTCCCCTGATGATTGCGATAACATCGAAATCATCACACACTTGTGTACCTCTTTTTATCTTTAGAAACTAACTCTTCCATCTCTTCCCCCACATAGTTGGAATAAAAAAACACCGAACGCCATGAGTCAAATCTTGAGTTTCTCTGCGGTAATGACAATAGTCTTCCCGGGATATCTTCAATCACTTAGAAGTATTAAGCTCGTCAAGATTACTCGTGTATAGATGTGTGTCTCCTTCCCCCTTGCTGGTTTTGATACTTCAGAATCAGCAACTCTATGTAAGCCCGTATACATGAAATCTTTTAAGAAGAACACTGGTAATCTCAAAGTGGAATCAATATGTCAAGTAGAATGTGAGCAAGTCTAATTGGGGATTAAATCGGACATTTCACCCTCCCCCAATTAGTGCTCTCCCCTAAACCGACAATCTTTTTTATAGATGCCCAGATTAAGAAGAAGTCTTTGGATAATCAAATGCAACTCGTCTTTAGTCTTCTAACATATAGCGTAAAATGTAGAACATGTCAGACTCGACCTTCTTCAAGATTGTCTAGTTGGGGATTAGATAGTTAACATCTTCGACTCACCAAAACACAAGAACATCACCAAAAAGCATCCCAATTAACTTACATCTTGCAAATCCCTTAATTAAGATCCCTCCCAATCAAAAAAGAACAGAAAGATGTTCATCAAGGAAATCAAAGAATCACCCACAAATGAACACACGAAATGGTAACACCAAGCAAACAATCACATCAAACAAGAATGAAGGTTGTTCGAATCATCATGTTGATGTGCACGTGAAGCATTAATCCGGAAGCACTTTGTCAATAAACTCATATCAGCTTGTGAAGATGTCAACTAACGGCTCTTAGAAGAGAAAAACTCCATGTGAAGATGACCCGATAAGAAGAAGCTCGGTTCTTACATGAGTTTAGAGCCGTATGACCATTTATATTCTCAAATATCAATCAACAATGCAAAAAATTCACACTTCTTCTCCCCCTCAAGAATTGCATACGGAGATGCCATTCTTGACTAAATAAGTGAAATCATCCAAAAGTATTCTATTCAAACTTCTCTCCCGCAAAATCAGCACATGATGTTGCCATCTTCATTATAATCGAGCAAGTGGAATGAGAAAACAATCAGTGGTAGCCCGGTTCACTTGATGATCAAGCACATGGAAAAAGAATGAAGCATGTTGATGAGAATGGTCATAATAAGAAGATTTATCTTCTTCAGAAGATAAAGCGCACTGACACATATACTTTTCTTTTCTTTAGCGTACGAGGCATGAACTGTAGTGTTCATACGTCATAAGAAGATTTCTCTTCTTCAGAAGATAATGCGCACTTGAAACGCACATTTCTTTTCTTTGGAGTACGAGGCCCGAATGATGTGAACAGACGCCATAATCTCTATTTTCATCATCTCTTGGCAAAACATGTAATCAACCCCATTATCATTCAGTAGGCTCTTTGTCGTGACAGCTGATGGAGAAAACCCAATATGATGAATTTGACCATGAAGTAAACTATCCCGAACTCGTGACTTAAACTTGCACAAATGTAACAAAGAGCGGTGCCGATTTCCATTAGCATCTCTAAGTACTCTCTATGTACTCTATACTCTTCAACCAACCAACCATCAAGTATAAGGCGTACATCACCTCTTGAAAATCCACAATTGAATGTGACACTGAGCACTACAACGTAACTCCTTAAAGTGATAGTTATTTTGAGCTAAAAAGAGCCCAATTCCCCCAGAAAAAATAGACTCTAAAAAATAACTAGATTTCCAAGTCTTCGCTTTTGAAAATAAGCTTGAACAAGGATCATGAAGAATCTTCATCCATCCATCCCCGATATCTTCAGATACTAAGTACACTCGCCTGTGATAATTCACTTCAACCTCAAATAAATAATAGTGAATTAACTCCGTTGTCACATCTTCGAATAAAAGCTCAATACTAGCCTCCTTTGACGTTTTAAATGAACTTTGATAATGGTTTCATCCCGACCATGGCTAAGAGCACATTACCCCGTAAAACCATGTAATAACCAAACTGTCATGATGAATATCCAAACACACATCCAATTTATGAAGTACACCCTTTTATCCCTTCTTCAAAAGCAAACCCGTAACACCAAAGATCGAAGACCCGAGATACGCTTTCCATTCTCCAAGATGGTTCCATCATCACAGGATTTTACAATTCTATAGTTTAAACCGAGAAATAGTTTCTTCGCGGGATTTTACAAAACCAAGAATAAACCGTATGATAGTTCCGGAAATGCACTTTACAATTACCAGGATGTTTCCATTGTCACGGGATTTTACAGGTCTATGATTTAAACCGAGAAATAGGTTCTTTCGCGGGATTTTACAAAATCAAGACAAAACCGTAAACAATGTCAGCTTGAATGTGTTGTGACAACATTGGTTTCTGTGAATATCTGTTTTAGGGGAATATGCAGCGGTTCATCAACGATTCTTCCTCCATCATCAACAATTCATTACCCAAATGTAGACAACTTCACAAACCATACTAAGTCAAGTAGTATAAACTGCTTTTCCCTGGAGGTTAACCGTAACACATCAAAGTACACGTTTCTCCCCCATGATGGTTTCAACTCTCGAAGCATCATAACTTGTATGACCATTTGCACAAGAAGTTCTTGTCATAAGCAAACATCTTGAAAAATCATAACTGAATGAAGATTCTTGAAAGATTTTGCTTAGACTGTGAAGTATCATTAACATTATGAGGCATCGAATATCTCATAGGAATTGTCAAATTGGACCTCCATTGATTCAACGGCTAATAGTAATGACCACATATGGAGATAACCCGATACGACTAATCTTGAAAAGAAAGGAGACATCTCAACTTAGTGACTTACTGCTTGTTCTATATATTTGAACAATCCACAACGCCGTGTGACACTAAGTACTACAACTTCCTTAAGGTGATAGTTATACATCCGTGAGCATGACGACGTAACTCCTTACATCAGTTATAACCAGATTGTCAATTCATAATCACTTAAAGTGATAGTTATGTCCCAACAAGTTATCTTGAGACATGCATCCAACCAACCAACGTCTCAAAGATAAAGAAGTTCACCGGTGAAACGTCATTTCAATTTCTCGTTAATAATACCGTACAAAAACCCCGTAGTCATTTTTCACTTTTTCGCTCAAGTCGTGAATTTTGTATTCCTCCGTGAAAAATATCAATACCAAAAATACCACTCTCTATACGAAATATAATCCAAAATGGTTACAAATTTTGATATTAACCACAATTCGGATAACATTAAAGTCCAAACGTATCTCATACAGCCCAACGAAATTAGATATATGCCAAAGCCCAACACCAACTGAGATACACGAAAGAGCCCAATCATTAAATAAAAAGCCCGATCCAGTAACAAATGTATCCGCCCAAACCACATAATTGCGTTGGCCCATGTTTGATAAGTGCCACAACCCGATCCAATACCCGCAGCACACACTGTATTAAACATAGCCTCAACCTAAATATACGGGAGTATATAAATAACTCATACTCTCACACATCCTCTAACCCTAAAACTCCTCACATAAACCCTAAAATATATTAAGTCCGCCCCCATCTCAAACACAATATTAAATCTTACACGCCTGCTTCCAAATTAAGCCAATAATCCGCCTCTTTCACTCCTAATAATACTCACTCTTCATCTCAAATCACATCTCCCATCTAACTGTTAGACTTAGATATATCTCACCATCAAAACCCTACCATTCGACTTCATCAAAATGATTTATATCATTTCCAATTTTGTTTAATCCGAACACCTATCTCATTTCTCTTATGCCACGGCTTTAAGGTCTTGTTAATTCAAGGTCTCAGGTAGGTTTGATAGTTGGTTGTTTTGTTTTAAGTACGAGTCAAGAACGAATGAAAGAAAAGAGATAACATGATTGTTATAAACTTTTCTTTATCTTCGGATAGTAACACAATATGGGGTCAATGATGATGTGTGATTCATTTGAAATAATCTATAAAAGATTACAAAAAATTGAATCCGAATCTGAGATTAGATTAATGTTAATTTCGTATATAATTGAGTCTTGATTGTTTGAGAGATGGGGAGAGATTGTGAGGGTTCTTGAAGTGAGTCTAGAATTAGGTTAAGTTAGGTTCGGATTGGGTTAAGCTTTCTCATGGACTGATGATGGAACACCTGAGGTCGAGTGTTATTTGGTTAATGGTATTTTAGTGTTAAGTCGTGGTCATTTGTTTCAGTTTATGCATAAGTAGTATCACTTCATCTTCATCTGATTCTTTTATGTCAAGTCGCTAGCATAGTCTTTAGCCCAAGTCGCTAGCACAAGTTGCTACGACTTGTAAAGACAAGTCGCTATGCCTCTTAAACCTTATAAGTCGCTAACTTTTTTCTTAAGCAAGTCGCTAGCCATTTTGAGTCATAAGTCGCTATGTCCAAGTTGCTAAGTTGCTAGCGAGTTAGTCAAGTCGCTATTGACTTTTACAAGTCGCTATTGACTTGAGTTGATTAAAGAATCAACTCGCTACATGTCACAACTCGCTACTCAGATTCAATGAATCTAGACGACTTGTAAACTCAAGTCGCCAGGTCTGTTTTTGGGTACATAACTCGCTAGCTTGTTCAATAACAAGTTGCTACGACTTGTAAAAACAAGTCGCTAGGCAAAATACGACCAAGTCGCTAGGTGGAACACGATGACAAGCAAGTCGCTAGGATTATCCGGCGAGTTTTCCGACCACTTTTTCCGTCTATCTTCATGCTTACCCAGAAAATGAGACTAAAATCTGCTTCAATATTACCCGTTTTGACCACGATAACAACCAGTTGACCACAAAAACATTCACGGATATAGAATGAAACAAACATTCAGATGATAAAAGCAATAATTTTGGACAAAGCAAGTTGACATATGACAGGTTTGAACACAAGTAAATACCAGGACTAATAACATTTAACCAAAACCAGATACACAATTTGTTAAACTGTTTTACCAAAATAATACTCCAGAAAAGTTATTCCGACCATCAAAAAAAACAAAAAACAGTTTTCAACATGAACCAAAAACCATCATAACCATGATACAAAACCACACAAATCAACAAAACACAATAACCTTGGCTCTGGTACCAATTGTTAGGATCCAAATATTATTGTGTTGATGATTCGGGTGGTCTTGGATGATCAAAATACATGTTTGCCATAGTTAGAGAGTTAGTAGAGAGAGAGAGGGTGTTCTTGCTAGAGGTTTACACAAAGTATGAAAAATTAGATTAAAATGAAGAAGCACCACCCCTTCCATGGATGGAAGGGGTATTTATAGTTACATGAAATACGACCTCCTATCGTGGATCGGTATACAGTGGGTAAAGACCCGTCCTTCCTCCACGGTGTTGCACTAAGCTATACTACGTTACAAACTAATAAATAAACTACTAAATAACGTAACTAACGACAAGTCTACGAGCTAACTTAAGCTAGATAACATTTGGGGTGACCGACTCTTCACTATGGAATTTTCTAATTCCTAACAGAAGCCGTCAGATATATTTTAGCAAAAAGTCTACTGAGCCGTCTGAGATTTTTATTCGTATAAAGGGACGGCCGCCGCTTTGATTGGGGACGCCGTCAGGTACAATTTCAAAGCCGCTTGATTGGCTTCGATCTTGACTTTGCCATTTTCTTCATGAATTCACTCTTTTTCGTCCAAATATGCATCATTCCAAAGATTTTGCTTCCAAGAGACTTAAAAAGTAAATAGGAACGAAATTAAGCAGTAACGGATATAAAAGTGGGCGATTAAGGGCTTAAATGACCCATTAAAAGTGTACGTTTTAAATCCTTATCAAATATCCCTACACTTGGTATTTGCTTGTCCTCAAGCAATTGTGCTTTTGGCCAATCAATTTATAAGTTAGGGGGCATGAAGCATTGGTTTAACATAATTCACAACAAGTAAAAGCACCGCAATAGTCATAACAAGCACGGAAATTATATACTAGCACCTCACAAGGGGTGTTTGGATTCTCTCATCTCTCGGGTGTATATGAAATATAGTAAATGGAAATGGAAGATAAACACTCATTACCTGGTCATAGTACATAGATTACCATAGGCTTGAGACTAGATCAAACTTCCATCGCTTTGGCGTAAGCACCTAGGAACAACTATCTAAGAGGTCTTTGTAACGACTGGTAATTTCACCTTACTTTTATCACGAATACTTATCCATTTTCTACGCATAATTTTTTTTTACAATATCGACTTGTTGTCTACTATCCTTTCATGTGACGTAACTCACATCCTTAATAAATGTGTTCACCCGCGGACGGACACCGACCTACTTCATGTTTATTTCAACATAAACACTTTATAAGTCAAGTACCAAAGTTTTACCGACTTTCATTTGCCACTTCACGTTAATCCGTTAACGTACGATTATTAAGCATACAAGCCGAACTTTTGTTATCTAATAAAGTCTCCATGAAATCCTAGAATTGCTATAACTACGATTTTGGGTAACTAAACCATAAATCTTCAAGTACAACACTTCAAAGCTAAAATACAAGCTTTTAAAGCGCAAAACTGTGACAATCCGTACTTTCAGGTCATTTCTCGACACGATGCATGTCTCATTATTTCAACATTTTTAGTAAACTTGGTTTACTTGTTTCAAATTCGCGTAACCTTGGAGGTTTAGCGGCGAATTCATGATCATGACATCACGTACATTTCATATGGACTATGATTAGTCTACATTTCATTGACATCATTTGCATCATATCAATTCATTCACGACATTTCATTTCACATTCAACGCGTAATTTTTATATTTAATAATCGTTATCGCGTGAGTTATTATTTTGAATATTTAATCCATTACTTTCAAAAATGATCCCGATGTATTTTTAAACTTACATTTAGTTTATAAAAACTATATTTTGAGTTTTCCTA
>OU343221.1:183522585-183565571 GCA_910596185.1 Chrysanthemum makinoi
TTAAACATAATTATAAAAAAAAAAATATCTAAGTGATTAACACCCCTTGCCCATTGACCAAAGGGTGAGTCATGTGTAAATTGCAAATATCTATTCTTAACAAACACATTCACTTCATATTTCACAAAGTAAAAATCTAAAACACTCTCTTCCTCTCTTCCTCTTGCAACCGGCCACACCAAAGGACCAAGAAGGATCATCCAAAATATTTTCAAGACAAGATTTATTCACTCTAGTATCACTCTTTATTAAGGTTGTGCAATAAAAACCTTGGGTGATTAGGAAAAATCCATTGTTCTCATAACCTCATCAAGTTAACTAGTAAGCATCCATATTCATGATCATATTTCATATTCATTGTTATATTCATTTCATCATATTTGAGAAAACATGCAAGTCTCATGGATGTTTATACCACTTTTTCATTGATTTTAAGAGTTATATATATATTGTGTCATCCTATAATTACTCCTTGTTATATATCACTCTTGGTGATGTCTAGGAACCCATGACACCTTAAGAAAGTGTATGGTAGGATTTGAATAACCGGAGTTGTTTTGAATTGGTTAGAATAGGTTTTCTTGAGAAAAACTCATTTCGACAACTTTATTTAGAGGTCTAATCATATTTTGAAATTATGGAATTTTCGACTGTAAGCAAAATATTTTGGGCTAGATATTCGGAAAATATACTTTAAAAACAACGATGGCAGCTTGAACGTTAAAACGGAGCTATAACGAAGAAGTTATGAATTTTTTAAGTTTGACGACAAAAACTATTTGTTTCAGAAAATTCAGCATGCTGTCTCGACTTTTTACGAGTCAAAAATGAGTCTTAAGCGTTGTTAAATGTGCCGACTTATCAAAAATATATTAGTATATGTTATTACGATTCCGAGGACATATAAAACGTAGAAAACGGACTTGTAACGATTAAATTACACGCGATTTAACAAAGTTGCCGTAACTTTATTATATAGGAAAACTAATATATTTCTATTAGACAAATATTACGGCCACAAGGGACCATGTTGAGGGTCGTTTTTAACATTGACGTAGTACTTTTTGTAACATGATGTCTTCTAGTGAAAGTAAGTTCGCCTAGCATATTTTCCAAAATGTCCAACCGTTTGTCAAACGGAGTTGTAACGAATAAAATACGGTCACATAAACTTTGCCGAAAACCACTCTTAAACAATATTTTGGATACAAGTACCATACTTCATCTATATTTTCTCCTGATCGAGACCTCTAGGATGAAAACTTAAATGCTAAAACTTTAAGATAATGATACAAGCTTTCCAAAACCGTTGAGTTTGATTCCTAACACTCGATGTGCACCATTTTACGACTAGCTTTTCAAGGCCGTTTAGTCACTTTCATGAATTTTCCAAATGACATTACTTTACGATGAAAAGTTATAATTTTATAATAAATCATTAAATGATTATCGGAAGATATCATTTCAACGTAAATACTTGTAAAGTATTTTATAACATGACGAGATGTCATAAACATATATTTTGACGATAAGTCCTTTTTTTCAAAAGCGTACAAGTGGTATAGATTACATGTGGATTTGCATGCACAACATTGTTTCATGATTTACATTAGATCATATCATTCATAATAGGTCGCGGTTTGAGGTTAGCCTCATTTCTTGTACTCACTTTTGTCATCATTAACATTGCACCGGGTGAGTTCCATAGCCCCATTTTCAATTGTTTTAATGCTTTTATTAAACTCTTTGTGGGAGATACATGCTCCCTATTTTATGACATTCATGACTATTTGCAAACTATATGTTTATCCGAATGAATGTTTAGTCATATTCTATATCATAAATCATTGAGCTAAATGTCTTGGTATTATCATTGAGCTAAATGTCTTGGTATTATCACGGAGCTAAATGTCTTGGTATAATCATTGAGCTAAATGTCTTGGTATAATCATTGAACTAAATGTCTTGGTATAATCATGAACTAATGGTCTTGGAATTATTTGAAACAACACTTATATGTGTTATATCGATTGAATATTGATAGATTAAGTAATGTACCGTTATGTGAATTCATTTGACATCATGCGTTTGAACATAAACTATACATATTTTGGCGATGGGTTGTAAACACACAGGTTGCAAGTTTTGTATGGGGAACTTGGAATGAAGGGATTTGCAATGCCTTTGTTGCATGAACATTCTTTAAAGGCTTTACATTTCAACACAAACTCTATGAACTCACTCAACCTTTGTGTTGACACTTTTAGCATGTTTTATCTCATGTATCTAAGGCATTCACTTCATGGCATGCACATGGACATATCATAGTGTGCTGAGACACCAGCGTCTCACTTGGGTTTATAAACTTTAAAACATCGTTTGGCTTGTATCAAACTTATTTCGCTACAAGTTGATTTTCATTTGGGACCTATACTTTGTAAACTCCGATTATTTTATTAAATCAAACGATGTATTTTCCAAACGACACTTTAGGTCGCTCAATATAACTGTGATTGTGATGCTATGACGGCCAACCCCAGAATTCCATTCGGCGCAAAACAGTAATTTGGGGGTGTGACAGTTAAGACGAGTACCATTCCGATCACTTGCTCTCTTTACATTTTACATTTTTTTTTTCTTATAAAATTGTGTTAGTTTTTAACACTTTTGTTTCGACAAAGGGGAGAAGAAAGTAAAAAAACTAAATTCAAATTTTTAATAATTTTAGCTTTTTCCTTAAAATAATTTTATGTTTTGTCATCAACAAAAGGGGGAGATTGTTAATACAAATAAGCCGTAAAAATGTTTATTTATATTTTTACTTATCTTCTAATGTTTTTCGATAACAAAAGTAAAATCATTTTAACTAAAACAAATAGAATAATTAAATAGTTTGAGTTAATAGTTTTCCGACACAATTAAGTTGTCACATAAAACACTAAAACAAGTACAAGTGATTTTATGATTTAGATACATATGTACAACAACTAGTGTTTACATATTGGGTTAAACATATACTTAAACTAAGTATACTAAAATGTGTAAAAACTAAGTGTATGCTAAAATGGGTAAATACAAGTATATACTAAATGGGTAAAATACTAGCAAATGGTTTTGACCCATAACCCATGGTTTTATATATAACACTTAATCAAGTTCATTGTATCTAGAAAGAAAATCATTGATCAACCCATAACCCATGACCTATGACCCATAACCAAAAATACCCATGGGCAAAGAGGAGCGGACCACGGATCCCTAGCTTTGTGCTAGCCGGATCCCATGTGGTAGGGATCCGGATGGGAACGAAGAGAATTTTTCTATAAATAGAGAGCCATTTCTTACTCTCTACACATGGTTTTTCACACATACTTCCCCAAAGTATTCTAACCCTCTAACCTCAGATCTAAGTGATCTATGTAGTTTGTCTTTTGTTTTTGTGTGATCTACTAGGTTCCTCTTAGAGGAGAGATCACCACCTCTTGAAGACGTGCAAGCTCAAGTCCATGAGTTGCCATGCTTCGTCATCATCAAGACTACTAAGGTTCTCTTGTTGATAGTTCTTCCTTTCTCCATAGATGTTGGGTTGAAGGCATTAGTAAAGAATGCCGAAAGTGTCAAGATGAAAGCATTAGTGAAAGGTGCTCATCATCCGTGTCAAAGCATTATTGAAGGATGCTAAAGGTGTCAAGACTAAGGCATTAGTGAAGGGTGCCAAACGTTGTGTCAAAAGCATTAGTGAAGGATGCTAAAGGTGTCAAGACGAAGGCATTAGTGAAGGGTGCCAAGCGTTGTGTCAAAGGCATTAGTGAAGGATGCCAAAGGATTAAATCAAGTAGCATTTGGGGAGAATGCTTAGGTCGTATAATCGATGAGGTGCATCGTTATACATATGTGTATTTGTTTATCTACAAGGATGGTGATATCCTTGATGGTGTTGTAACAAGGAGTAGATCTCCTTGAGATTAGGTGTTGTGTCGGGAAGGTGTAGTTCACCTAAGGTGTGAAAGAACTAAGGTGCTTAGCCTATTACCTAATAAAGGGTAAGCACGTTGTGATAGGATTAGTTCTCCTAAGGTGTGAAAGAACTCGGTGGTTAGCCTAGCATCGTATAAAGGGTAGGCAACGTTGTGTTAGGTGTGGTTCGCCTTGGTGTGAAAGAACTCGGTATTTAGCTTTGTACCGAAAAAGGTTAAGCGACGTTGTGAAGGCTTCTCCGCCACAAGGAGTTGGTGTAGTGCTTACTAACTCTCGAGTAGGTGACTCGGGGAGTGGAGTGGGGCAAGGAAGGTGTCCTTGTAGCCGAACCACTATAAATAACTTGTGTTGTGGTGATATGCTTCTTACTCTTTATATTTCATTTCACGCTTATATATCCATCTATCAACGTCCAACATACACAATCAAATGGATTGACATAAGTCGATCTAAATATTTAAAAGGAAGTTTTAAATTGGTAAAACTATTCAACCCCCCTTCTAGTTTCCCATATTATGATCATATGAGGCGTATGAATTAAAGGGAAAAAGATGTGTGTACCAAATCGACTAGGAAAGAATACTAACGAATCCAAGGACCACCAACGAGTTTGCAAGAGATTCAATACTCAAAACCTCCGTCCTTCTACTTGATTTGCAGCCACCAAACAATAGAAAAACATGCGTGTCGTCACTTTTGATGATTAGGGTTTGTAGTGTGTACATTTTTTTGGAGCGTATGAAGAAAAAGGGAGGGGGGTATATGAGCCAAGAGGAGAAAAAACATGGGCTTGGTTTACATTTGAATGGGCTTTAGTTAAGTTAATGTTATTTAGGTAGTATTCGGCCCAATTAAAATGTGTAGTTATTTTAGACGTAAATGTGTTTTTCTTTTATTTATCTCGTACAAGTTATATATTTATGAGTTAGGTTAAATTTTACATTTACTGAGCTTGACGGATTTTACGCATTTTATAAACATTAAATAGATGGGCAAAATAGTCATTTAACACGTTTACGATTTTTAGGGTTTTACAGTCCTAAAGTTACTCAAGGATGAAGAATTGTACGCAAAGTTTTCCAAATGCGATTTTTGGATTAAGAGAGTCCAATTTCTTGGTCATGTGATCGATAGTGAAGGAATCCACGTGGATCCCGCAAAGATCAATCAGAAGAATTGGTCAGACTCCACCAACCCCATTGAAATTGCCAATTCTTAGGACTTGCCGGTTATTATCGGAGATTCATCGAAGGTTTCTCGAAGATAGCCAAACCATTGACCGAAGTTAACCGTAAAAGGAAGAAATTCGAATGAGGAGACGATCAAGAATCGGATTTTCAATTCCTTAAGAACAAGCTTTGCGAAGCACCCATCTTGGCACTACCTAAAGGAGTAGAAGATTTTGTAGTATATTGCGATGCTTCACACATGGGTTTAGGCGTTGTTCTCATGCAAAGGAACAAAGTGATCGCTTCGCGATCACGACAACTCAAAAATCATGAGAAGAATTATACTACTCACGATCTAGAACTTGGCGTTGTGGTATTTGCACTCAAGTTATGGAGACATTATTTATATGGAACCAAGTGTATAGTGTACACTGATCACAAAAGTCTTCAACACATCTTAGATCAAAAGGAACTGAATATGCGTCAACGCCGCTGGCTAGAATTTCTCGATGAATATGACCGCGAGATTGTTACCATCCGGAAAGGCAAACGTTGTTGCCGACGCTTTGAGCAGAAAAGATCGCCCTAAGCCACTTAGAGTGAGATCATTGGGTATGGTAATCAATTTACCCCTACCATCAAAAATTCTTGAAGCTCAGATCGAAGCACTTAAAGTATAAAATAGGCCGAATGAGAAGATTTATGGCATGCCAAAGAATGAAAATGGATTTGTGAAAAGATCGGACGGAACGTTATGTTTCAAGGATCGAATTTGGATTCTACTCTACGGAGGTATCCGAGAACTCATCATGCATGAATCACATAAATCGAAGTATTCCATACATCCTGGTCCCAACAAGATGTATCAAGATCTAAATCTTTTGTACTGGTGGCCAAACAAGGAAATATCGCGAATATGCCAAGAATGCTTGACATGTTTGAGAGTCAAAGTGAACATCAAATGCCATCGATTGTTAACCCAACCGTAACTTCCTGAATGGAAATGGGAAAGAATCACAATGGATTTCATCACAAAGTTACCGAAAACTTCTAATGGTTTTGACACCATTTGGGTCATTGTAGACCGCCTCACAAAGTCCGCCATTTTCGCCAATCAAGGAGAACGACGAGATGATTACACTCGCTAGACAGTACATCAAAGAGATTGTTTCTCGTCACGGTGTACCAATCTCTATCATATCCGATCGTGATAGCCGATTCACCTCGAGATTTTGGCAAACACTTCAAAATGCCATGGGTACCAAACTTTGATATGAGTACCGAACCATCCTCAAACCGACGGACAAAGTGAAAGAACGATCCAAACTCGAAGACATGCCGAGAGCATGATCGATCCGTAAAAGGATGGGATAAGCACTTACCGGTAATTTTCCTACAATAACAGCACACGCCAAAGATTAAAGTCGCCTTTGAAGCACTCTATGGAAGAAAATGCCGACGCCGCTTGTCGGGAAGAAGTTGGAGAACTACAACTCACAGTTCCGAAATTGTCTAAGAGACAACCAAAAGATAATGCAATTTGGCAACGATCGCAGCGTACCGAGATAGACAAAAGAGCTACGCATGTCAGAAAACCAATGGAATTTCAAGTTGGAGACCCAGGTAATGCTCAAAGTATCACCCGAAAGGAATGGTCGGGTTTGGAAAGAGAGGAAAACTCAAACCTCTATACGCTTGGACCGCTCAAAATTTCAAGAAAGAATTGGTCCGATGGCATGTAAGCTCGAACCTCCCAAGAGCTTAGTCGAGTACATGACACTTTCCATGTCTCAATCTTAAGTGTCTATCGATGAAACTCTAGTCGCATCTCAAGGACATACATCTCAATGACAAACTTAGCTTTGTCGAAGAACCCGTTGAGATCATGGACAGGGAAGTCAAGAGGCTTAAGCAAAGCCGCATTCCTATCGTTAAAGTTCGATGGAATCACAAGAAACGAGGTGCAGAGTTCACCTAGGAGCACGAGGATGTAATCGCTCCAAGTATCCCTACATGTTCATCTAACCACCCATGACAACCTCTGAGTTAAACCACGGACGCGGTTCTCTAAGGGTAGGTATCTGAAGCCCCTAAAAATTTCATTGTACTTAAGACCTTAATCAGAAATTAAGCACGATTTATATCATCATGAAATTTTCTAAACATCACATTTGTATATCATTTGGAATATGCATGATCAACGCAGCTGAGCTGCTCATAAATATACCGTTGTGATCAGAACGAAATTCTCCACGATCCCGATAATCTAAAAATACGTAACGAATATGTAAAATTTGTAAAAATACGAAATAAATTATAATAAAATATATTAAAACTCATATTGGGCTTCGAAACTTATTGGGCTTCATACCACCTCACGACCCAACCCAACATGTCATTGGGCCTCATAACCGAATCAAGCCCACACCATTATTCTATTTGGGCCTCATCCCAACTCGAGCCCAACACTCTTAATATTTCTTTGGGCTTAACTCTTGTACACGGTCCATAAACAAGCCCGAAAAACCCTTGATAAATTCTTGGGCCTAGCTGCGAGCCCAACTCGCCCCAAATGAAATCCCAAGCCCAACCATTTTTACATATTACAAAAATTGTGATATGTTTTCTTGTGAGTTAGCAACCGGTCAAGTAAAGAAACCAAACCAAATCCAAAACTAGAAATCCTCCTTTGAATCCTAAGCTTTTCGTGTAAGGGTAGACAAAGAGAGACAAAACACAACTTTAGCCACCGTAAAACCATTTATATAATAGCCTAAACATCACCCTAAACCACACTTTGACTCATTTGACCTTAAGGACCATTGGTTAATATGTTTCTTTGTTGAGTGTCAATGGGACTAGGCAAGCATGCCACCATACTCGGCTACAACACTACATGCCTAAAGACCAAGTTCAAAGAACACATGTCAAAAATTCCTAAGACTAGGTGACCTAAAGAGTAAAATATAAGAAAGACCATGCTACCTTACTTCCTTATAAACCATCATAAGACTTAGACTTACACACACAACACTATCACAAAAAAAACTCACAAAAACTTACTCTCACATACACATAAATCTTCCACTATGAGCATCAAGGAGGAGCAAAGGATATCGAAAAGGTTTAAAGCTAAGGAAACTTTGGTAAAACAATAGGTTGGATATCGTTATAAGGAGAACACGGGGTTTAGAGTTTGAATCACTTTCACATTGTTCATCTCTACTCGTAACGAGTGTTGTAAGTACCTCTACACTCATTTCATCTTAAACTCGTTTAGTTTACACATGTTTGATCACACGTTATATATGTTACGTGCACCATTTAACAATAGATCATATTATGTGCTTGATATAGACAATCTCGACACATAGTTTACATGCTAACACTAGTTAAAACGTTAAAAACATAACACCAACACTTGAGAAGCTCTCGTACACCTTAAAAACCCACGCAAACATTAACGGGCCTAAAGCCCAACCGTTGAGCCCAATGAGCCCAAACCGTGTCCAAATAAAACCCAACCCGACCCAATATGGTGAAATAAGCTAATAAGCTATGAAAATAAGTTGGAAATAAGTTTGTACTCATTTTATAAAGTTTTTGTTTTTCTAAAAACATATTCGGACCTAAATTGCAAATATTATAGTCCTTGGGTTAAAATTGTAACTTTTCTTGAAGTTAAAAGGTCCTATTGTGCCTATATTAAACATATATGAAAAGTCTAAGGGCTATTATGGCCATATTCAAAAGTATAAGGGGTATAATTCACGTGCATGCGCAAGAATAAAACAACGAGGACCAGTTTTGCCAATTTCTTAAACTAGTTATAACTAAACTTTGGGTGAAAAGTGTAAACTTGGAAAATATAAGGTTTAAACGTGTGAAAAAAAACTTGGAGGACTGATTTTGTAAAAGTAGTTTTCCCAAGGACTAAAACTATCAAATCTGAAAGTTTTGGTCTAAAAATACATTCGGGTAGAAAGTGTCATTTTCTCAAACTTGGAGGACTAAACTCGTACTTTTCGTAACTTGAGGGTAAAAAGTGTAAATTCGGAAAAAGTTTAGAAAACCTTATAATCTTATCGTAACTTCGTAAAAACGAGTATTTTGATCATATGAGTATCTTATTTTCGGATATCGATAAACATATTACATATATGATTTTATATATATATATATATATATATATATATATATATATATATATATATATATATATATATATATATATATATATATTTATAAGAAAATAATTATATATATATAATCCGCAAACTAAGGGAATCTAAACAAGCTAAATAATCAACAACCCTATCAAGATCACAACTGGGAAAACATTTCACTTAGGTGTAAGTGAGGATCATTAACTAAGGCAATGTAGCAAGTAAAATTAACTTAAAACGTTAAGCACGCACGCACACTATTGGATTGGACAATTCAATGATCTATTGAATAAGAATATTCAATGCTCTATTATTTTGGTCGTGAACCAAAATGTTCATCATCTCGGAGACTCACCATCTCATCATTTTTAGGTTTCGGTTTGGAACCTCCGCTACATTGTGTTTGATCTGTTTGTGCTTGTTCATATCATCAAGGTGAGTTCATAGCCTCGATTTTACTTTTTTGCAAACCCATGAGGAGATACATGCTCTAAACTAGAACACAAGGTTTTTCATAAATGTTCGCTTCTTGATTATTGGAATTGCCTAAGTATTTAGCCATAAGTCCCTTGTATCATGAACCATTAGTCACCGCGAGTGAACGCAGATATCGTGAATAGTACTATGGGGAGTAACGACCCCTTCTTGGTTATAGGACATAACCGGGCACTATATTTGAATTGCATTAGGTAATTGGCTATTACCTCCTTTGAGAGAAAAACTTTACGCACACCCGCACGGTATGCGCTGAGTCTTGGTTGCATGAGCTTAGCGCATAATAATCTATGATTTTCTTTATGATATTGTTAGTTTATAATGATCATGCTCTTATGCTTGTGTTCAAATTTATTTAAACTTATGAATTTCACTCAACATTTTTGTTGACCTTTTTAAGCATGTTATCTCAGGTAATCTGTGAAGATTATGACCAAGGCGCGGAGTGGGGAATTGCAAAGCTTTTCTGGTGTAAAACATAAAATTCTCATTTCTTTCAAACTCATGATCTTTATATGGGAAAAATGCTTGAACAATTTACATTGTTTTGTAACAACTATGAGTTTTCGATGAATGATAAATACTTTTAATAAAACGTCTCTTTCGAGTCGTTTTCTATAATTATTGACCATGATCTCCATTCGAGTAACACCCGAATTAGTCTTCCGCTGTCATTAAGATTTTTAGGGTGTTACAGAAAAGGCCAGGAAAGCTGCAAAGCTGAGGAAACAAAGGTTGGATAAGTACAACTGGACCATGTCTAGCTGAAGAGATCTTGAGCCTATCACTGATGTAAAAATCATCCCCAACTCTAAGCCTGTTGCAATGAATGTCTATAGGGTAATTGACAAAAGGCACTTTGAAGTTCATGATCCTCTGAAATTCACTGACTTTGGGATCACTGAGTTGGATGAACTTGGTCCAATCATAAAAAAGAAAAGAAATTTGGTTGTCAAAGACCTGATGACTTCTTTAAGTAGAAGATATGAAAGACTGCAGAAGTTGCCCACTGAGATTGGTATTCAATTTGCTCTCCCTGAAGCTCAAGGCACATAACCCAAATCATCCCAAGGAAAGAGGAAGAGGATAGAGTCAGAGCCTGAGATCAAAATCCCTGGTCTTGATTGTAACAGAGCACTCCCTGAAGGTGCAAAGTTTGTGAATAGTATGGTTATTGAGCAGCCAGAGAGAGGACTCTTCTTTATTGATGCCTATGGAGACCCTTCTTTTCAGAGATGGAGTGACATTGACAAGGTTGGTATTGAGTCAATGGTGAGTTACTTAATGATGGCATCTCAAATTCAGACTCTTGAGAACATCAAATTCTACACTGACCTGAGAAAGAAGATCAATGACCATCCTGACCAACACAAACTCCTGTCAAATAAGCCTAAGCTTGAAGCACTTGGTTATCAGCTGGACTGACTTCACTGCAATAGCATCTATCTTTAATTTGTGTACTAGCTGATAGGGACTTGTAATGATCATTAATAAACGATGTATTTTTGTTAAATCAATGTTCTTCATTAAGCTTATTAGTACATTCAGTGTAAGAAGAAGCCTCTTGCTCATTTATAATGATCAAAATAGTTAGGCTATTTGTATATCCAAATAAGGGGAGACTGTTGGGTTCAGTCAGTACCCAAACCCCTTAAGTCTAGATTTTGAATAGAAAATACCCTAAGTGTTTATAACCTTAAACACTAACAAGTCACTGAGTTCATAGTCACCTCAGTGAGTCATCTTCAGGACACTCGGAATGAGACTTAGAAGAAAGTTTCTCCTCGAGAGGCTAACTCAAAGTGAAGACTGAGTCAAGAAGAAGATGATGGGTTCAGTGAGTGATGACAATAACTCATCAATCACATAATCAAGCCATCAACTACAACCATCAAGACGAGATCAAGAGTGAGAAGATCAAGAATGGCGAAAGGCGGGATAAGTTTGAATGTATAAGGAGGAGTCCTTATGAACCATAAGTCAAACTTTTCCTGAAAGGCTAACAACCAAGATCAGTGTCATCTCTGATGACCAGAAAGTAACATTGTCTTTTACCCAATATAGATTCTTGTAAACAGAGACAAAATACATCAGTATTTTATCCTTTATAGCTTACGTCAGTATTGTATTTTAGGAAATAGTTAAATCCCATACTTGTATAAATAGACATAAGGAAGGAGTGAAAGTTAATTTAGTGCATTAAATGTGTTAACATTCACAAATAACTCTCACTCCTCCAAATACAACTAAGTCCCTGAAATAGTTCAGTGGTTCCGTGTAGTTGTGCTTAGACTTAGCCTAAGCTTAGTGAGGAGATCACACCAAACTTTTCATTCAATCCCAAGTGTTGTTCCGCAACACTTGGGTAATATATTCTTTTGATTCGTTTTAATAAGAATATAAACGTTGAAAAATCTCTTGTGCATTTACTTTACTTATCTTGTTTAATTGATTAGCCTTAAAATGTTATTTTGCTATTTGTGAAACGGGAACAACAAGTTTTCCTTGTGAGGATATTAACATGATCATAGAAAATTTGGACTTGGAGCCAAAGATCAATGTCATGGTGAGGGACTTTGTGGAGTAAGTCCTTGAATCGAGTCCACGTCTCATAAAGGGTTTCACCTTGACTTTGCTGGAACATCAAGATATCATTCCTAAGCTTAGTGGTTCACCCCGGTGGGAAAAATTGGGCGAGGAAACGGGTGATGAGATCATCCCAACTTGAGATGGATCCCGCGGGAAGACTGATATGTGCTTAAACACATATCTTTTGTTTATCAAAACTGACCCAAAATAACCAAGAAAGAGCCGTTTATTGCTAATATTTGTTTTTTTCTTGAGTTTATGCATGCGCAGTACGGATGTGACAAAATGTGACAAAAGAAAGCCAAAACCAAGAAAACCGAGCACGAGAGAAAGAAGAATGCAAAAGCCAGGTTGGGAAAGGAATTTGCAAGTTTGGACAATCAATTTTCAAAATGGTGATTTTAGTCCCCTAAGATTCTGAATTGTCATATTTGGTCCTTGAAATTTTCAAAGATGGCAAAAGTGGTCCCCGATTATGAGAAGGACAAGATTGGCCCTTGGAAGACATTTTCTGATTTGCACTTATGGTCCCTCAGATTTCCGATTTTTTCGTTTGGTCCCTATGTTAAAACCTTGGATCCATTTCTAGTCCTAAGCCGAAACTACAAACACTATCTTGGCCCAAGTCTTTCCAAAGCCCAAACTTTAAACCCATGACCCGGTCTAGCACCCCAACCCTTAATATCTATATTTAACCGTGTCAACCTATACCCACAACAAAACTAATAACAATAAAACCTAACGCGCTAAATATTTCCCCCTAAAAAAAAAACCCACAATGCAGTATGAACCCTAATATGCCCTTATCCTATTGGCAAAATTAACTTCAATTAAGGGTAGTATCGTATTTCACCGACATTCTTCGACACACGGATGCCAGCTTGGCAATCCGTGTGTCATTCCCATTAATCCCTGCCTTCTGATTGGTGGAAGTGATGTGGCAATAGTGATCCAATGGTTCTAATTTGATGAGGAACGGGGCTCTAAATGCACTCAAAGAAGCACAAGGCTCTCTTCTGGAATCTTCTCAGCTCGGCTATAAATAGGACCTCTTCCTTCACAGCTTAAATAAGTAGTTTTAGTGATAGAAAGTAGAGTAGGAGTAGAGTAGTAGTTTAATTTTCAAGTAGTTTTTAATATTTTCAATGTTTCAGTTTTAATTCAGTTGTTAAAATTCCATTTTGTACTCAATTTTTATTATCAATAAACTCATTTAGCTTGAATTTTCATTTTAAATCAATTTCGCTTTTTATGATTACTTGTCGTTATAATTTCACTTTAGCTAAAAACTCTCACTACCGCTTATAATCTCAAAATTATCATTGGTCAACTAAAGTCAATACGCGTAATTGTTCTGAATTGCGGAATGGAATTGGAAATGGGTTGATTATAGTGGTTTTTGTTGAGATCGGATAGGGTATTCTATTTTGTTTGGCAAGCCATAGTGGCCGGACCTCATGTGAGTTTCAATTCTTCCCTTAATTCTGCTTCACCTAGCTTAAATCGCGGTTCATGCTAGTATAATTTAGCTTAAATCTTAGTTGTTTCATTATTGTTATCTTCCAACATTAGTACTGTTATAGTTTTGAGTTTTCTGCATTAAGTCTTAATTTGGCATTAGATAGGTCAAGATAATATAGGTAAGTATATCAGTTCATTGATTTGAAGGTTTAAAATTCATAATGTTGTTTAAATCTAGTGTTTGGATCAAGAGGTGTAACTGAATTTAAGGTGTTATCAAAAGTTAAGTTGAATTGCAATAGTTTCTCTTAGGTATATTAGAGCCACTCTAGTCCTTTTATTGCACTTAGAATCCATAAAAGTCAAAAATCACTTTCATCTTGCTCTAATTAGTATCGGCTTAGGTATTTGAAGATCCAAAGCTTGATTTAGGTTTAGACATTAGAGTAGTAGCATAATTTAGCTTTACTTTAGCTTATTTCATCATTTTCAGCTCTTAAATTGAAATCAAAACTCATTTTAGTCAAAATACCAAATCTGTCTTCAAAAGTCAAAAAGGGTTTCAAATGGTTTTCCACAAAACTTTGTGGATTTTTAATAGACTCATTTCTGGTTCATAGTGGTTGAAATTTTGGATTTATAAACTTCAGTTGGTTGAGTTTGTAAACACTATTTTTGCTAAATTTTTAGATATTTCTAAAAGCACTTAACCTTGTTTTCTAGTTCATAATGCTCAAGTACACTCTCGTAAGTCACCAGTGTGCATGTGAACTTTGCATTAGCATAATTTGTTCATGTTAGTTAGTAATTGGCTCAAACTTGGTTTACTTGGTTCTCCGGTTGGTAGACTAGAGATTTCTAGTTTTGGTTTTCTCTTTAGTCGATTTGATAAACTTGTGCTTAAGCTTTAATATAGCTAGTCGGGCCTATTTGGTACTTGTGCTTTAATCATATCATTTGCTTGTAGCTTGTTCATTTTAGGTGTAGAGTAGTTGCTTTAAGTTGATATTGAGTAATTTTAGCATAAAATGTGTTCTCGTAACTTTTGGTGCTTACTAGTAGAGTTTGTTTATTTTAGAGTGCTTAATAATAAGCGCTTCATAGTGACTTTGATTTCCAGACACTAGCATAGCTTTTATCATTTTTCCTAGTTTCCTAATAATATTTTAGAATTTTCCTGAATTTTTCATAATTTTCTCGCCATCTGCTTACTATTTTTCTTATTTTAAATCGCTTTTAGTACTTTTTAAATAGCATTTTATACAAATAAAACCGTAAAAGCTTCAAAAAATAAGTTTTCAATTTTCATAGATTAAGATAAATATAAAAAGTAAAAAAATAATTTTTCCAGATTTTTCCTAATTTAATTTTTAATTTTTAGCATTTAAATTAGTTTTTAATAGTTTTTAATTCATAGAAATTAGAAAAATCATCAGAAAAATACAATTCCAAGAAAAGTCTTTTGAGTTATTTTAGATTTTTTAAAAATAGTTTCATAATTTTCACTTTTATTTTATAATTTTTAGTATTTTTAATTAGTTTAAAAGTTAAAAATTAGTTTTTAAATTCAAATAAATCTAAAAATCATAAAAAATAGTTTTAAATCTTAGTTAATTTTCTAATATCATTTTTAGATCATTTTTAGGACTTATTTTGGTATTAGTTACATTTTTATTTACGTTTCATTTTAGTTTTATTTGCATATTTAGGATTCCCCGTAGTGTAATTTCCCTTTATGTTTCCTTGCCCGTAGTTTAGAAAACATCAAATTATTTCCCTTTTCCATTCAAATCCCGATAATCGCGACGTGAGTTGGAAATTCCATTCAACCCTCGCTCGGAACGATCTCGGTGCTCAAACCTAACACGCTTGAGTTACCCAAATACTACACACTTCTCTATTATTGGTTTTATCAAGAATCAATTTTTGGCCACGCCGGAGGGCTTGTAGCGAGTTTTCAGATTCCGCCTGAATCGCGGTGCATTTGAAGATCCTTCCCAGTGAAGTTACCGTCGCTTTTGTATATATATTTTCAAAACCCAAAATATCTAAAACACCAAAACATTCTTCCTAGAGTGTTTACAAAACCATAAAAAAAACCAAAAAGAAACCCAAACGCATTGTTACGCCGCTCACCTCGAAGTACAACCTATACACGGTATAAGGAAAGTCTTGACATTAAATTGCGATCGAAGAACGATCCACTCTTCGTCTTCGCTGGCCATGTATATTCTTTGAGAGATACCGAAAGTAACCGCTTGACCCGGACGTTACAAAAATATTGTGTTTTCAAAGTTTTCTTTATTATAAAAACCCAAAAAGATTTTCCTTTTCAAAATTTGTTTTAAAAAAAACCAAAAATATTCTTCTTTATCCTCTAACCCGATAATTCTTTCTCCTTAACCCTCTATATGTTTAATTCTCATGGAAACAATCAATTATCGTCATTGTTTTCATTGCAGCCGTATGGCGTAAGATCGAGATTGTTGTCTTAATCAAGAATGTGTATGTGAGCGATGTGGACACCCCGGTTCTAAAAATCTTGCTATTGGTGCGACTTAGCCGACAAACAATCTCTCGATGACTCTCAAAGTTTTTCTGACCATCCGCCACAACCCGAGATATGTTCTTATCGCCGCTTCCTTCATTGCCAAAGCCGTATGGAAGAAAATCAATATCGATGTTTGAAATGTATATGTGATTGGTGTGGAAATAATTGTCGAGATGGATTTTGTGATGTATGCAATAATCCGAATCCGGATCTCTCGCTTTATGCACCCAGCTAGAACAAAAGAGTGCTCTTTATAATGACATAATGGAGAACCCTCGATCCTACTCCTTCTCAAGTGGAAATGGAATATGTTTCGAGTCCAGTGATTCCCGAGCCTATCACGAAATGGTGGAAATCGCTAATTTTATCCCGATAATTCTTCGATTTATCACTCTTGTGCATATGGTGAGGACCAATATGGTGGGAATTGTCCCGCTTGTAGCAATGGAAAATCGAACCGAAGTTTCACCACAATCCTTACTATGAGACAACCGATTTTCCTAACCAACCTCTGTACCATGAGCCGGACTCATATTCTTGAGTAATCTGTGGTGGTTCTCACCAAGGTTTTCAATGTCAAGCTCAATTTAACAATTCAACCTTTGGTTATGAACCTTACCCTTATTCGTCACAACAATCGTATTGTTGTGAGTATCGTGGAGGTCCGCGACGCTAATTCCGATTGTCGATGCAAAATCCGATTGTTTACGAGCAAGTACCTAGTTACAATTACGATCATTCTTATAACCCACCTCCACAATACCAAGAAATTCAACCAAGAACCCTCGCCGATGATCAAGAATTTCACCAAGGTTGTTTCAATATATTACAAGAGTTAAAGGAATTAAAAGAATTGCTTAATAAACCAGCTCAAGAAAAAGATCCTAATCAAAAGACCTATCGTGAATTATTAGTCTGAAGAAGCATGAAAGTGATCCAACATCGCCCAACTACATATTATTACGACTCGACTGATGACGATTATACCTCCAAGTGGCAATCCCATTCCCGCTTCGAAGCCTTCATTTCGACTTTCCCCTTCACTCAACGTCGTGGGAGAGAAGTGACGTTCTTTGGAAGAGGTCGATGATCATATTTCTACTGACATTATTGAACCCGCTGACTCTCTCATAATGGGGATGAGCATCTTAGTACTATTCCTCGGAAACAAGTGTCTAATGTTGAGGTCCTTGTCCCAAGCCCAAGTGAGTCCGAGGTTGTTAATGATATTTGTGATGAGCCTTCTCTTGATATTACGAAGCATCATGTTGGATGTTTTCCGATCTTGGATGATGATTCTTATGGAGACATTGATTTTATCGAAGATTTACCGCCCGAGCTCTGGGCTATTGAAGAAGAAAACCATTTTGAGCCTGGTTGTTAGATTTGAGCCTAATGATATAGATATCGAGGATGAAGCATTACGTGAAACATTGTCGAATGTCCATCTTCTCATTTCCAAGATTGAAGCCCTTAACGATAATTCAAGTTCTCTCCTATCTCTAAAGATAGTGACTTCTCTCCCAAGTTGAGACTTTCCGATTCGATGAAGAGATTTAGTGTCCCACTATTGTCGATGTTTATCCTCGATTTTGAGCCATTCTTCTACTCGAGGTTGATATGAGAAAGGTTTTGAACGATATTTCCGAGCATTCTACGAATCCACCGATCATTGAGGATGCTATTGATGACTTGATACCACCGGTATTGAGGATATTGTGAATGACCCGAGGAGGATATGGTTGTTCTTGACTCTTCTTTCTAATGAGGTCCACCATCCTTATCCGGTTTCCATGTGAAGACAAAATCTTTAAAACCTGATATGCGTTGATGAGCCTTTTGTTAAAATCATTTCGAGATAAGGATCCTGATGGATGCTTTCATTTGTGAGCCTAAACTCTTATCCTTTACCATGAGCTCCCATTTTCTTTTGAGTATTCTCATGTTGATCCGTCTTCTTTCAGCTTCCGCCAAGAAAAACCACCGGATGATGGATCCTTCTTACATCATATGCCTTATCCACCCATTTTCTTCTCCACCCAACCCACCCAATCTCATTCTTTTCTGAATGAGGACACCGCTTTTTGACCCCGGTATCTCTACCACTTTCTTCCCAAGGACAAATGAATTGGGACGAAGTCGCTAAGGACACTTATGAAGAAAACAAGAAGCGCCATGCTGGAGGCACCCCATGCTTATCTCTATCTTCTTTCTATTTTCTAATAAGTGACGTGAAGGGGTTAGCCTTTTCGATTTCTCGTGTTTGGTTGTTTGTGATGTTTTGTCTAGGAATTTTCTCGATATGAAGACTCTCGTGCTCGAAGTTTGTCTTTCTCTACTGAAGTTTCATGATCATTGCTTATGGAAACCGATATCCCAAATCTTATCGACTAACGTTTATCTTCTAGCATACTTAATAAACGGCTTTTAGATTTTCGTCATTACCCTTGCTTTTAAAAGAGAGGACAATGTTTCGTTTAGTCTGGGAGGTAATCTTCGATAAGATTTGACCGCACTTGTTTATTTTTTTGTGAACCGGCAACCCGTTTTTCCTTATAAAATTTGTAAAAATGTGAAAATTAAAATTTTTGTAAGCTTTTGTTAGTTTTATGATTGAAAAGTCTATGGAAGTTTCTTAGAAGTTATTTTAAATATGCGTTTTTCTTGAAATAGCCTTTGCTAATTGCTTAGATAAGAGGCTATAAAATGCTATTCTAGCTCACAAGACCAAGAATTTGCAAGTCTCCCTAAGTGATTTTAAATATGCGAAGCTTTTAACAAGAATTTGCTAGTTTCTAATAAGTGACTTTAAAAATGCGAGACTTGAGATTATTTTATGAAGCATTTGCTAATTTAATATATGTTTTGACACCTTGTTGACTTTCCTCACGGTGAGTAGGAATAGAATTCGACTTGATTGAAGTGTTGAGCCCTAGCTTGTTCCCTTAACCATAGATAATCTAAAATTATCGGCTAAGCATCCCATGATCTCATTATTTGGGATTTTAAATTTGCGTAGATCGAGAAATGATAGAGTTACTTATGAGTTTAGATGCTAAGCGTGAGGTAGATGGTTCTCTTTAGAGCCCATCGAAGGTACTTATGGCTTTTGTTCCCAAAATTGATTCACCCCATATCCTGCCTAAATAATAATTAGAGATGTTGAGTTTTTGTCGATAGTTAGTTCTTTATTCTTCTTTAGAGAATCTTTGCCCATGAGAATTAGGTACACATCAAGGTATCAAGGTGTAAGCAAGCATGTAATAGACAACCGACTCGATAGTTTGCTGCTATTGTTTCTATTGTTATAAAGTGGATTCGGAGTTTGGCACAAAATTAACATGAAATAAAGCCCAAATGTATTAAAGTTGAAAAATCCAAAGCCATAAAAGTGGTCATAGACTTCCAAAAAGGCAGAGGAAAATCCAAAGTCATAATAAGACTTCTCGATAAAACGTACTCCCGCTGAGTTATTAGTGGTTGAAAAGACCAAGGGCCTGAATTGCAAAAATACAAATGTGCTGAAATAAGTGTTAAGCCAAACTTTGAATCCGGGAGATATCTCTAAATCATGTTAAATTAGGACCTTGATGTGGACCTCATTCTTGTGTGCAATGGTTTTCGAGGGAAGGTGGATAACTAATTAGCGACTGAGCTTTATATCTTTATCGGAATAAAAGTTATCGAAACGAGAACTTGAAGAAATTCATTTCTCACAAAAAAAAATCTAGAGGAAAATAGGAAATGGGAGCAAAAGGTAATTACACAAGTAACTTCCATGGGTAGTGTTAGCATCTAGAATCGTACTTAACAATGATTTCATTTTACTTAGTTTGGGGACTTGTGAAAATCGTGACAATGTGTATTCTATCCGTATGGTCATCACCACTGCGTTGTGTTCCTACCTCGTGATCCTAAAATGTCGTTTGAAAAATGTTGGAGTTATTGATCGACATGAAAGTTCAACAAACCGCCACTCATAACCGGAATGTGCTTAATCGTAATATCTACATGTGAATAAAAACGGGCATTTTTAGAATTAAGGGTTCTTAATCTCTTTTGAGGAATCTTTGCTACTTCTTCATAGGTTTAGTAGAAAGAGATTGAAATCTTTGTTTTAGAAACGTGAGTTGATTGCATTATGGGACACGCACAATAGTCTCGTCAGTATTTTGATATGTGCTTAAACACATATCTTTTGTTTATCAACACTGACCCAAAATAACCAAGAAAGAGTTATATTAATATTTGCGTGTTTCTTGAGTTTATGCATGTGCGTACCTGGATGACAAAAACACAAAAGAAAGCCAAACCGAAGAAAACCGGCACCAGAGAAAGAATGAAAAGCCGAGGTTGGGAGGAATTTGCAAGTTTGGACAATCAATTCTCAAATGGCGATTTTAGTCCCCTAAGATTCGAATTGTCATATTTGGTCCTTGAATTTTACAAAGATGGCAAAAGTGGTCCCTGGATTATGTGAGAAGGAAAGATTGGCCCTCAAGACATTTTATTTCTTATGGTCCCTCAGATTTCCAGATTTTTCAGTTTTGGTCCCTATGTTAAAACCTTGGATCCATTTCTAGTCCTAAGCCGAAACTACAAACACTATCTTGGCCCAAGTCTTTCCAAAGCCCAAACTTTAAACCCATGACCCGGTCTAGCACCCCAACCCGGTTTAATATCTATATTTAACCCAGGTCAACCTATACCCGGTCAACACAAAACGAATAACAATAAAAAAAAAAACCTAACGCGCCTAAATATTTCCCCCCAAATCCAAAAACCCAGCCACGAGTATGAACCCTAATATGCCCCTGATCCTAATTGGAAAAATTAACTTCAATTAAGGGTAGTATCGTAGACACTCCTCGACATTCCTTCGACACACCTGGATGCCACCAATCCGCGGTGTCATTCCCATTAATCCCTGCCTTCTGATTGGTGGAAGTGATGTGGCAATAGTGATCCAATGGTTCTAATTTGATGAGGAACGGGGCTCTAAATGCACTCAAAGAAGCACAAGGCTCTCTTCTGGAATCTTCTCAGCTCGGCTATAAATAGGACCTCTTCATTCACAGCTTAAATAAGTAGTTTTAGTGATAGAAAGTAGAGTAGGAGTAGAGTAGTAGTTTAATTTTCAAGTAGTTTTTAATATTTTCAATGTTTCAGTTTTAATTCAGTTGTTAAAATTCCATTTTGTACTCAATTTTTATCAATATTCTCATTTAGCTTGAATTTTCATTTTAAATCAATTCGCTTTTTATGATTACGCTTTGTCGTTATAATTTCACTTTAGCTAAAAAACTCTCACTACTGCTTATAATCTCAAAATTATCATTGGTCAACTAAAGTCAATTGCTGTAATTGTTCTGAATTCTTTGGAATGGAATTGGAAATGGGTTGATTATAGTGGTTTTGGGTTGAGATCGTAGGATGGGGTATTCATTTTGTTTGGCAAGCCATAGTGGTTGGACCTCATATGAGTTTCAATTCTTCCCTTAATTTCGCTTCACCTAGCTTAAATCGTGTTCATGCTAGTATAATTTAGCTTAAATCTTAGTTGTTTCATTATTGTTATCTTCCAACATTAGTACTGTTATAGTTTTGAGTTTTTCGCATTAAGTCTTAATTTGGCATTAGATAGGTCGATAATATAGGTAAGTATATCAGGTTCATTGATTTGAAGGTTTAAAATTCATAATGTGTTTAAATCTAGTGTTTGGATCAAGAGGTGTAACTGAATTTAAGGTGTTATCAAAAGTTAAGTTGAATTGCAATAGTTTCTCTTAGGTATATTAGAGCCACTCTAGTCCTTTTATTGCACTTAGAATCCATAAAAGTCAAAAATCACTTTCATCTTGCTCTAATTAGTGCATCAGTTAGGTATTTGAAGATCCAAAGCTTGATTTAGGTTTAGACATTAGAGTAGTAGCATAATTTAGCTTTACTTTAGCTTATTTCATCATTTTCAAATCTTAAATTGAAATCAAAACTCATTTTAGTCAAAATACCAAATCTGCTTCAAAAGTCAAAAGGGTTTCAAATGGTTTTCCACAAAACTTTGTGGATTTTTAATAGACTCATTTCTGGTTCATAGTGGTTGAAATTTTGGATTTATAAACTTCAGTTGGTTGAGTTTGTAAACACTATTTTTGCTGAATTTTTAGATATTTCTAAAAGCACTTAACCAAATTTTGTTTTCTAGGTCATAATGCCCCAGGCACACTCTCAAGTCACCGAGTGCAGTGAACTTTGTAGTTAGCATAATTTGTTCATGTTAGTTAGTAATTGGCTCAAACTTGGTTTATTGGTTCTCGGTTGGTAGAATAGAGATTTCTAGTTTTGGTTTTCTCTTTAGCTGATTTGATAAACTTGTGCTTAAGCCTTAATATACTGTCGGGCCTATTTGGTACTTGTGCTTTAATCATATCATTTGCTTGTAGCTTGTTCATTTTAGGTGTAGAGTAGTTGCTTTAAGTTGATATTAAGTAATTTTAGCATAAAACGTGTTCCGTAACTTTTGGTGCTTACTAGTAGACTTTTGTTTATTTTAGAGTGCTTAATAATAAGCTTCATAGCGACTTTGATTTCCAGCACACTAGCATAGCTTTTATCATTTTTCCTAGTTTCCTAATAATATTTTAGAATTTTCCTGAATTTTTCATAATTTTCTAATCGTTTACTATTTTTCTTATTTTAAATCAGCTTTTAGTACTTTTAAATAGCATTTTATACAAATAAACCAGAAAAGCTTCAAAAAATAAGTTTTCAATTTTCATAGATTAAGATAAATATAAAAAGTAAAAAAATAATTTTTCCAGATTTTTCCTAGTTTAATTTTTAATTTTTAGCATTTAAATTAGTTTTTAATAGTTTTTAATTCATAGAAATTAGAAAAATCATCAGAAAAATACAATTCCAGTTTTGAAAAGTCTTTTGAGTTATTTTAGATTTTTGAAAAATAGTTTCATAATTTTCACTTTTATTTTATAATTTTTAGTATTTTTAATTAGTTTAAAAGTTAAAAATTAGTTTTTAAATTCAAATAAATTCCAGAAAAATCATAAAAAATAGTTTTAAATCTTAGTTAATTTTCTAATATCATTTTTAGTTTAAAAATATTTTTAGATCATTTTTAGGACTTATTTTGGTATTAGTTGCATTTTTATTTACGTTTCATTTTAGTTTTATTTGCATATTTAGGATTCCCCGTAGTGTAATTTCCCTTTTATGTTTCCCTTGCCCCGTAGTTTAGAAAACATCAAATTATTCCCCTTTTCCATTCAAATCCCGATAATCGCGACGTGAGTTGAAATTCCATTCAACCCTCGTTCGGAACGATCTCGGTGCTCAAACCTAACACGTTTGAGTTACCCAAATACTACACACTTCTCTATTATTGGTTTTTATCAAGAATCAAAGACGCTCAAGCCAATTACTAGCTTGGTCCCGTAGAGAGAATTGGAAGAGACGCAATCGCGTAGTCTCCCGAGTAGTAGCATCAAGGTCAATTGAATCAATGATTTTTAGGAAGTACCTGAGATGCTGATTAGGATCTTCGGAACGAAGTCCATGGAATGCACATCAGTTTTGCACCAACCGGATGGTGTCGGATCGAAGGGCCAGGGTTTGAGCTAAACGGGGAAGCTCAATGGTGTTCCTATAGCCTTGATGGCTCGGTCTAGAGTGTTCACCAAGAGTACGTCCTCTTGGCGGGTCTTGTGGTGGTGGATTTAGTAGTGGTAGTGGATCGTTTATAGGTGGATTATCACCTTCCATAATGAAAAGTGACAAGGTTACAAACAAATGCATGAAGAAGGGGGATAGACTACAAGAAAGCTAATAAAAAAGAAAAAAGCTCACTTGATAGGAATCAAGCGAGTAAACCTAATCGAGATAGAAACCTAACTAGCTATTCTATTCCCCGGCAGCGGTGCCAAAAACTTGATGCGTGGTTCGGGGTCGAAAGACTTCCTTTTCATGGAGCAAGCTTTACAACACACTAGGCAGTGTACCTAATCGTTGCAGTGTAGTATGGACATGCCCAGGGGGTTGATCATTCTCTAGGGAAACAGAGATGCTAGTAGAGATGTATGACGAAAAAGTGAGGTTGGGGGTGATTCTTTTTAGTCTTTCTATATTTTTTATGAAAGCAAGTAAAATTTCGGGGTTTGAAGAGTGGAGGTTGGTAATTCTACCAATTAAACTACTAAAGAATTTAAATTAAAAACTAATTAAACTAATTGAAGGTAAAATCTATGGATTGAGTGAATGTGTTTCTTGTGATAATTAAAAATGTGTTCACTTAGATTTTTTTACTCCCTAGTTATCTTTTATTGGTCGGTTAAATTGTCACATCCTCATTCTAATTTGTGCGTTCCGTGTTAGTCATAGGGTGGTGCCTAATTCCCCAATTCTATGAATCGTAACTCTTCTCTAGAACATCCGGGATCTCCAAGTACTGAAGTATCTCCCCCGAATACCCTATTATCCTTAAGCTACAACTCACGCAATAAACACAACGATGGACTAAGTGCACTCTCAAGCTTTTTGCTATTTAGGATGTTCAATCTCTCAACAATTAAAGAAGAATCCAGTTTTCCTTATTCTAGCGTCTACCAATTAGAACAAGAGACAACCTAACAATAATCATTAAATAGGTTTCATTGGATCTAAGCAAACACTTAACTATTTTAGTTACGCATGATAGATAAGTAAGAACACAAACAAATAATTGAACATAGATGAAACATGGTGATAGATTGGATAAACAAACTTATCTTTAAGTGTAAAAGAGGGTTTGGAACTCTAAAATACTGCCCAAGTTGGACCTCAAACGAACTGGGTTTGCTCTCCAAATTAATGTACACTAAATACATAAAATTCAAAGTCTATGTATAGATTTTACACTCGCGATGGCGTCGCCTTTTGATGGTGACACAGTCATTAGGGTTTCATTTTGGACAAGTCATCGTTGGGACGGCGTCAGGTATGAAGTAGTGACGTCGTCTGGCTTGCTTATGGACGTCCACTGGGAAGGCTCTTGGTCGTATGGTGAAAAGAGAAAGAGCGATGCCCTTCAGAATTTAGGCGTGACGCCGTCAGGTGTTAAGACCAAAATAAGTTATGAGCCGTCGCTTGAGACTTTTTGGAAGACCATGTGAGTGACAGCTTCACCTTTGGAGTTGGGACGCCATCAAGCTTGAGAAAAGGTTGTATTCTTGACTTTGTTGTTTTCTTCAAGTTTTCGCTCTGTTTCGTCCAAATATGCTTGATTCCAGCATTTTGCCTCCAAAAGACCTAAAATGTGAAAAGGAACGATTTTAGGCAGTAATGGATATAAAATGTAATGATTTAGGGCTTAAATGACCCTCTAAAAATGTATGTTTTAAATCCTTATCAATATCCTCCTTTGTCTCTTTAAGTCCTTCAAGTTTCATTCTTTGTCATCGCTGCTTATTAGTTTTTACTTATCAAATCAAATTCACGACCCAACAATCTTCCCCTAGTTGATAATTTTAAAACTAAACGATGAATAAAACTTCCCCTTAATCCATGCTATACCATCAAGGCTCTTCAAGTTTCAAATCTTCAAGTAGACTATTCTTCCCCTTTTTGTCATTATTCACTAGGAGAAGCTATGTAGAAGAAACTTTGATCTCACCCACCGCGAACCAATATCATACTTCTAATCCATCCTTCTAATGCCTCAAGATACTCTCCATGAATGAACACCAAAAAGCTTGCTAAAAATAAAATAAAGGCAAAAGAAATTTGAACAAGCAGTACAAATACCAACTAGCAGTAGTCAAAACCTTCCCCTCGAATGATGCATGTAGTAACCATAAGAACTTTTCGAATAACTATCCAACAATAATAATGAACACCATGTTGTACCAGCCATGAATGAGCATCCTAATTCCGCATTAGGTTTGAAAGATGACAACAATAAATATACGATATCAAGCTGTAGTAAACAATGTAAAACACTTCTTTGGTTAAGCAGTAGTAACGACTTTATCAAAACGTACCCATCTTAACGCCTCGATACCATGCTTAAATCAAACACCTTTTATCCATAAATCAAAAATCAAAATTGTGTGTGTTGACAATGCAAATCTGCCAAATAATAAATAAAAATGTCGCAAAAACTGTCACTGATTACCATTCTCCTTCCTCCAATTGCTTTAAGTGACACATTATCTGTCACTAAACTGTCACAAATCCATCTCTAATCAGATTGCTCCTTCCTCCCATGACATTTAGTGACACTTAAACTGTCACAAATTTGTCGCTAGTCTGTTGCAAATTCTAGCAGTACAAGCAATCAATCGTATAGCTAGCAATATTAATGATCAAAAGTAGCAGTACTAAACGTATTATTTAAGAATAACACCTTTGAATGATTAAAGTAGTCACCAAATGATTAAAGTAGTCACCAACGAGCAGTAACCAAGCATCCATGTTCAATCATTCAAACCTGATAGAACTAATATAGTTAGGATTTAAGACAACGAAGTACCAATAAGCCGTCTTGAACAATAACTAGCATAACCACAAACCAAACAACTCATATTTGCTCCCTCGATGCCACAGAACAGCTTTAAACATTAGCTAGTCGTATCAACTAATAATAGTCACAAACAACACCAACTAATAATAATCAGTATTAGACTCCTTGTAGCAGTATATATGAGCAAAGATAAATAACCCTTCTTGCTATAGTAACGGGATAGCAGTACTAAGTATAGAACAAGCAGTACTAAAATTTCAAAAACAGTACTAATTTTGACAAGCAATACTAACGTTCAAACTGATAGTACTAAACCTCCTTTGGCAGTACTAAGGAGCGTAGAAACAACAAGGAGCAAGCTAACCTTCAAAAGTAGCAGAAGTACTAACGTGTAAGAACATTACTAAAACTCCAATGCCCTTTCTCCATTGTCACGTAATTAGGGTTTATATCAGAAATAATTTTGACCTTCACAATAACCACAAGACCAGAACAAACAATTCTTGTGAAAAATCTTCATGCAGAAAACAACAAAACAGTCGGCTATACATGGCTCACTTTCCCATGATAGAATTATCACCGACCTTAGTCCAAAGTTGTACGTTTACAAGAAACAGCAGCACATGCAATCACTAACCTCCTGTTGTACAATACACTCGTCAACTAATCACAAAAGAAAATCAACCAATTTCAAACCAAGCTGCTATCCACAAAAAGTACGTTACAAAAATTCTCGTTATCCCAATTCGACGAGTTTCTAATAACAATACGACACCAACCATGAAGCCCTAAAAGAAAAATGATCAACTTGACAATCTAGGGTTTTGGGTAATCATAGCAGCCTTGAACATCGTGTAGGAAAATCTTTAAACATGATAAAGTGATCGACAACAGAATATGCAGCTATGATAAAAGCAATTAAGCTTCAAACCCTAAAATTCGAAAAATATTACCTTCCTCTGTTGCAGTTTTCACGAATTAATATCTTACACTTGAAACATCAGATTGAAGATCTCTCTGGTGAAAATCTTCCGTGACATACCAAGAACCTTCAACAAACATTTCACCCCAATCCAATGGTTAACGAATGAGATATCGCCTTGTGAAAATGGTCCGACAGAAAGGTTACGAAAATTGTACCAGATTTGAAATTTTCACCTTTTCTTCGAAAAACATTGTAGATCCTAGATCGAGAGCCCCCAGGATCTGATACCACTTTTTGAATTTGATCTAGGCTCGACTAGGATTAACAATAACAATTATAACAATATATGCATAGGAATTAAACAAATACAATTGTTATTAAACAAGGTTCTTTGCCATCATCTCTACTCTAATACAAACATGACCAAACCTAGACCTAATACTACGCGATCAAATGTAGTATGGTTATCTAACCACAACAGGGATCAAGGTAAACCTTGATTACCTTGGGGCTAAACAAAACCAACCCTAGGCGTTTACAAGACAAGCCATACGCCTAGTACACACACACTTTTACTAGTGTTCACTAGGCATTTACAAGACAAACCATACGCCTAGGACACACACACTTTTACTGGTTTTCACATCTTGACACACCTAACAATGAAAATCTTCCTTGATATACCAAGAACCTTCAACAAACATTTTTCCCCGATCCAACGGTTAACGAATGAGATATCGCCTTGTGAAAATAGTCCTGGAGAAAGGTTACAAAAATTGTACAAGATTCGAATTTTTCACCTTTTCTTCGAAAAACATTGTAGATCCTAGATCGAGAGCCCCCAGGATCTGATACCACTTTTTGAATTTGATCTAGGCTCGACTAGGATTAACAATAACAATTATAACAATATATGCATCGGAATTAAACAAATACAATTGTTATTAAACAAGGTTCTTCGCCATCATCTCTACTTTAATACAAACATGACCAAACCTAGCCCTAATACTACTTGATCAAGTGTAGTATGGTTATCTAACCATAACAGAGATCAAGGTAACCCTTCATTACCTTGGGTCTAAAAAAACCAACCCTATGCATTTACAAGACAAACCATACGCCTAGGACACATACACTTTTACTGATGTTCACTAGGCATTTACAAGACAAACCATACGCCTAGGACACACACACTTTTAATGGTGTTCACATCTTGACACACCTAACAATACACGACCTACATCTCTTTATATACTAGAGATTAGGTTTACAAGGGACAAACACAAAAGAAACAATAATATCTTCCTAATATTTAGAGATTTCCTGTAATCTTCAACTCTTTGGAAGATATCCTCCTTCTCTTTAAGTCCTTCAAGTTTCATTCTTTGTCATTGTTGCTTATTAGTTTTGTACTTATCAACTCAAATTCACGACCCAACATCCATCTCTTTTCCTAAGACAAAAAGGTAACGACATCATGGTAGTCTAAATTTATGTCGATGATATCATCTTCAGATCAACAAATCCAAAATTTTGCAAAAAAATTAATAATCTCATGGAACGAAATTTGAGATGAGCATGATGGGCGAATTGAAATTCTTCTTAAGTCTACAGATAAACCAAATTCCTCATGGTATTTTTATTTATCAACACAAATACACGATGAAAATTTTGGAAAAGTTTGGAATGTATTAATATGACCCTAGAAGTACACCTATGTTGGTTAAACCAAAACTAGATAAGGACATTGGTGGAAGCTTGTTGATGCTACCAAATAACGTAGCATGATAGGCACACTGATGTATCTTATTGCTACTAGGCCTAACATTCATTTTGCTACATGTATGTGTGTTAGTTACCCAGATTGGCAAACGGAAAAGCACCTTATTGCTGTGAAATGGATCTTCTAGTACATTAAGGGAACACCCTAAATGGGCCTTGTGTATCCAAATGATTCTGGTTTTGAAATAACTGCCTATTCAAATTCATATTATGCAGGTTGTCAAATTGATTGCAAAAGTACTTTAGGAGCTACTCAATTCCTGGAAGAAAAGCTTATCAGCTGGTCATCAAAGAAGCAGAATCATATTGCCTTATCCACTGTTGAAGCTAAATATATATCCCTATCCGGATGTTGTGCTCAAGTACTGTGGATGAAAACTCGACTGACTGGCTGTGGTTTCTTCTTTGATAAATCCGAATCTGTGATTCGAAGAGTGCCATTGCCATCTAAGGTAACCCATTTGAGAACTCTTTTTGGTCATGAGCATGTTTTTCTGATTTAACCTTACATATGAAAGAAATCTTTTTGGTCATGAGCATTTTTTCTAACTTTAACAAATATTTTTTTAGCTCAACACGGAATTAATTTTCAAAATAACACTTCCCGCTCCAAAAATAGATCAAAAACTGTTTAAAACTTAAGCTATTTTTTAGGGGGAGTAAATTCGAAAGTTTGTATTTGAAATCAAATAATAAGTTGTTGAAATAAAAAGAAAAAAATAAAATGTTGTTAAAAGTTGGAAAAACATCATCACTTCAAGGAGGAGTGATACTTTTAATTATAATATTTGATAAAACGCAAAAGATTGTCAAAAAGATCAAATATGTTTTCAAAATTTTGTTTAAAATAAAAGGTTGACAAAAAGGACTATGTGTGAAAAATGAGCATAAATTAAGAGGAGTTTTTGTTAGAAAAATGTCAAAAAATATCTTTAAACCCTCCCTTAGTTAATGCTTGCGAACCGGGTCAAAAGGTTAAAAACTAAAAGGAGATACTAACTCAATCCGAACTTGGCGAACAAAACACACAAACCTTTTTACTCTCTCAAACTAAAAATCCTCACATCATTTGTGCTATTTGATTCTATTGTTTCCCGTGAAAAAATAAGCTTCTAAAAATCATTAACATATTCTTTTATATCATTGTTTTGGATATCATAACTTGTTATCCATTACATTGATCAAAATTTAGATTTTAGGGTTGCAATTTTATGAACACTAAGAACAAATCTACGGTGAGAAGTTTAGAGTGTCTTGTAAAAAGTTTTGTGGGTAGATGACTTAGATAAAGCATTTAGATCACTTGTTTTAAAGAAAATTGGGTTTTTCGTGGTTGGATTTAGGTACAAATGGATCAAATTGTGTGGTATTATGAACAGTAAAGCTTGCGAAACCAATAATGGCGGCTTGCGAGACCTAGGGTTAGAGCCAAAAGTTTTACTAAGGTTTTAAAAAGTTGCGAAACCTATCTGTGAACAATTGTTGCGAAACCTGTTACGAACATTATGTTGCGATAGTTGATTTGCGAACATTTTTCGTAGTGTCTATTTTCGGAACTTTAAAAGATGCCTGGTCTCACAACATTCTTTGCGAGACATAGTTTGACCATTGGTTTGCTATAGTTGACTTTATTGCGATACCAAATCTTTGCGAGATATTCTCATGAGAGACTTTTTCACCCACCTATTTTTAAGCGTTACTCTGCCAAAATTTCTAAAAACATTTGCGAGATTTTCAAATTAATTAAATACTTAAATGTTTTAATTCATTGCAAAACTTTCTCAGATATTTTTCTTAATTTTGATAAGAGTAAGTATTGATCAAAAATGATTTTCAAAAGTCATTCGTTGTTCAAAAACTTAAAGTTTGTTAAAATTTATTTTTCAAAACTTAAAGTTTATTGTTGTGAGCACATTTTAAAATAACAAGTGTATTTCTCAAATTCCAAATCACTTATATCGAGAAATATCAAAAAATAAGATTTATAAATTTGTGAATACGAGATGCATACAAATAGTATATTGATAATTAGACTAAGATTGTATCACAATATTTCCTTTAAGTAGTTAGAGATGCATATGTTTAATTAACTTACTTAGACTTTTTCTATGATTGCACCTTGTTACATATACATTTTGTAAATGACATTTAAATATGTCAATGAGCATGTGATGATTTGACGGATTCAAATTTTAATGAACTCAATTGCCAAACCTGTGAAAATTTTAAATCAAATATTTCATGAAACTGTGAGACATTTCACTCAAATCTTTTTCAGATAGTTCGACACTGTCTTAACTAAGAGTTTCTCATCTTCAAGTTGGTTATTAGGATTAGTTATCACCTAAAAGTTGATAATTGATCTCTTTAGCCAAGAAACGTAATAGAGTATTCAAATTTTTGACACGTTTAGAGAAATGTCACCCTTATGCTAATAAAATCTCTTTTAAGACAAGTTGATCTTGAATTAACTAAGAGTTGCTAATCTTCAAGTTGGTTATTAGGGCTAGTTATCACCTAAAAACTGATAATGGATCCCTTTAGCCAAGCAACGTAATATAGTGCACAAAGTCTTGTCATCTTTGAGAAAATCTCAAGCTCATGCAATTAAATGATCAAATATTTACCGAACAAGTTCTCTAGTATACACTAGATGAGTTAAGTTTCATTCAAATAGATGATACTTTTTGTCAATACTTTCAGCCATCACTCAGCTTAATGAAAGAGTCTTCTTATTGGAACAAACCTGCAAAGGTGAGTCTCATAAACACCATCAGGATGATCTAGGATATGATGATCCTGAGGGGGAGAGATGTTCCAAGAGAACAAAGAGAACCAAACATACTTCTTCCAGATCATCAAAACAAAGAACAACAAACCCTAAACCAAGAAAATAAGCTTCTGGATCCAAACCTACTGATGCATCAAAAGATCAAGTTTAAGCTGCTACTGCCAAGTCTGGTGGTAAAAGAACCTAAGAAGAAGTGATTGGGGATGATTCTATGATGGAGGATAAAGATGCAAAGATGGGTAAGTTAGGAGGTGAGAATGAACAATCTGAGAAACCAACGGTTGAAAAGCTTAAGGGAATATCAACTTCACACGTTCATTCCATTATGAAGTTCTCGAGATATGTAACTGATGAGCTATATGCGAAGATATTGGTATGCAAGAATTAGTTACATTCACGATCATGAACTAGTCAAGAAAGCCATCACAGCAGAAGTCCCGTTACCAACAAATCCACTACTCAAGTTTCCAGAACCAACTTCGTATGAGAACTACAATTTACATTACCTCATATATGGTCATGACAAGTATCGTCCATCAATCTCAAGAAGTCCAATGTTTAAGGAATAAAACCAAAGGTTCTTGGAGGAAGGTATTCACCGTGAGAAGTTCGTCCACACTTAGTTCAAGTAAAATGAATATAAGCTTGAAGCTTACACGGATGTAACTAAGATGAATGAGGCTGCTCAGAGATTCTTCATCGGCAGATACAGGGATGCCTATCCTGGTCATGATGTATACATAAATCACCGAATTGTACACTACATATATGTCCACATAGATCATTTCAGAACCAACAGCTTCATCAACTACACAATAATAAGATACAATGGATTTGATTCTGAAGGTGATTAGTACAACCTCCACCCTGAAGACATTGAACACATGTACCAGTCAACGATAAGCTATCTTTATGACCAAGGAAATAATGAAGTATAAGAGATTCACTAAAAATCTTTATGTGGTCACAAGTAGCTGTGGTAAATGTGGAAGACTTTCAAACGGGGATTGAAAGCCTTCAAAGAAAGGTTAATCACACCACCCATGCTCACTTTACCCGACATCAAATAGTTAAAGTCATGGACATGCTTTCAAGATCGAAGCTTTGAAGTTGGACATATATGAGAATGACTATATGGTGAAGAGCTTGATGAGATCAGAAGAACTTAAAAATTTCAGCGTGTACACTGAGATGGGTTCTAGAGAATGTGAGAGATTTGGTAAATCAAGATCTCTGCAAGATGACTACCATCCTAGATGATGATCAAAAGGTGTGGCTTGGATTAATTTGCTCAATATTTGGAAGAAAGACTCAGGTTTTGAGGTATATGGAAATTCATGGAGAAATGCAATGGATACCGAAACTGAAGTCTACAAGATGCCCATCAATAGAATGACAAAGATGATCTACCCATAAGGGGAGATTGTTAGAACACAGAAAGTGTAAATCATTAGTGTAGGGACTTCTATGTAATTATATGTAATAAATAGGGTAAGTTGATATGTGTTGTGTTATTGTGAGACCTAATAACCTCGCAACACTTGTATAGTTGCAAGGAGAGTGATGTCCTCATGACCGGTTACATCAGGCGGAGGTAGTGGTGGTGGAATTTGTTACGTCATCTTTGTTAGATTGAAGTTGGAGACTGAATTTTTTATGTGAAATGATAGATTTTGTGTTTTTCGAAATGGATGTATGTTTTAGATCTGGTGTTTTCCAGAGTGTGAGTTTTCTTTTTTGTTTTGAGGAGGTTTGTGTGATTTTTTTAGTCAAAAACTATGTGAGTTTAGGGAATACATTTGTGTTCGTATTACATATAGGGACTACTTTTGTGTTCGTATTACATATAAAACCCACTTTCACCCCGTATTTTTAAAAAAATTAATATCTCTTAAATCATTAATCGTTATGCCAAAAAAATTGCGCCATCGCAACGAACATTTAATTGTTTTTTTATAGACGGGCATATTGATATACTTCCACAAACTTTTTTTCTTCATATTTCACGTTTTTTTTTCTTTTTCTTTTATGTTTTTCGTTGTTGAAACTTGAATGAGAAACTACATGTGATTAAATATTAATTTGAGTATTCGAATATCTAAACATGTTATAAAATGAAAATAACTTGTTCTACAATATTTTAAAGGATTTTCTAATATGTGCCACAATGGCATATGTTTATATGTATTTATTAAACATAATAGTTTCTTAAATTATGTTAATTTTTGTATAGAATGATATTAAGCATGGTAAATTAAAGCAAATTAGGAAATTATTAATATCAAGAGACATTTAAACATGGTAACTTATATTCATTGAATGGTTCTAATTTTGTGCCACCATGGAACAAATTAGAAAAAGCCTATTTTAAAAGTTTCACTTTTTTTCTTAAAAATTAGATGTTTATAGCTTTCGAAGCATATATAACACATTATATTTTCAATTGTAGATTAGTGTAGTTAATTCGTCAAAATTTGATAAAACACATAAAATCACATTTGATGTTTACCATATGTGATCACAATCATATGTAATTTTTACCACATCAAATGTGATTACAGAAGTTTTACAAATGACCTGCTACAATCTATAATTCAAATATAATGTGTGATATATGATTGGAAAGTCATTAACGCGTGTTTTCCATTGCAAAAAACTAAATAAAGCTTTTTATTTATATACAAATACTTATGTCAATCTTTATTTTATTTTATTGTATTTTTTATTTTTTATTTATACATAAATACTTATGCTAATTTTAGTACAAGCATTTAGTGTTGGAACTATCATATTGGTATTAAATCGAATGTAATATGTCATGTGAATTTATAGAAAACCTTAACAAAACGATAAAAAAGAGTTTTTCGAAAGTATATCAAAGTGTCCGTAATTAATAACTCGTCATGATGCTATAGTTTGTTTTGTATAACGATTAACGGTTAATGAGATATTTAAATTATAAAAAGATATGTAATTGAATTTTTAATTTAAATGTTAATTAATTACTATCTTTTTTTTTCAATGAAAAAATAATAGGCTAAGATTTTTCGATTAATATGTTAAAAACTTATATTAGAAAAATAGTTATGGCTCATGATTCATTATTAATGCATTGATATCCCTAGTTACTATACTTGCTTTTCATCTATATGAAAAGTGATAAACACGGAAATATCAAATGAGGTGAGATCCATGACAACCCACTATTTACTAAAGAACAAACCACAACATCCCCACCATCCATTCCTTTTTCATCCAATGGTGGAGATGATATCTGAAAATTACAAACAAGGGCATGATTGTAATTTTACGTCTATCCTATAAAAACAAAAATATATGCACATACCTTTCATAAAACACGCAACTCTCAAAAACTAAAACACGCCTCAGCTTCTAATCCCCAACCACTACGAAAAATAAAACCCGATGACTCTAAAACCGGCGTGATCAATTTAAAAACCGTCAGACACCACCATAAAAACGACCTTCATCTACTTTCTCTCTCATAAAACACCGTATCACCGCCGTATCACCATAAAAACCACCCTATCACCGCCGTCGATTTAAAATGAATGAAACCCAGAATTTAATCGACGATATAGATGAAAATAATCTAATCGAAGTACCATTAGATGGTGTAAACACAACATCTGTTGTAGATGATGTACCATATCTGGAAGATGATTTTCCAGAAGTTGAAGACACAACAGGTTTTGTTGAGAAAGAAATTGAAGGTGAATCACGTTTGATTTGATCTTTGTTGTTTATATTCAATATCAGCTGTTTTAGTGTTTTGTTTTGAATGTAGACAAAACAAAAATAGTCTAAAAAATCACTTGTGATTTCACATGAAAATCACATGTGATTTACATATTATTAAAGAAATCAGTAAATAAAATGATTATTAAAAAAATGTTATTTAAATTTAAAAAAAAATATTTGAATAATTCGTAAATCACATGTGATTTTTTACAAAATCACATGTGATTTTTTACAAAATCACATGTGATTTATATTCAAAATCAGTTGTTTTAGTGTTTTAGTGTTTTGTTTTGAATGTAGACAAAGATGTAATTTGTTATAAATCTCATGTGATTTTCTATGAAAATCACATGTGATTTTTGTTATAAATCACATGGGATTAAGAAAAAACAGTAAATAAAATCTTTATCAAAAAAATGTGTATTAAGTCACATGTGATTCCTAGTAATTCTGTTTTTGATATGCAGATTATATGAGATCACCAAGACCAACCTTATATGAGCATACTGAAACACCGAATGGATCGATATATTGGGAGCCTCATGTAGAAGGAATTCGTGTACCAGAAGAGGGGAAATACTATGACACTATAGAGGACGCTATAGAGATGTATAGTACTTATGCTGAAGCAGGAGGTTTTCAAATTAAAAAGTCAGGGCAACGATTAACAAAATCTGGATATACAACACAAATACATCATGTGTAATAAAGAAGGTATGCCAAGACGTATTAATATCGACACTTTGGATCCTCAAAACATGACAAACAAAATACAACTACTGCATGTAACAGGTTGTAAAGCTCGTATAAGGTTAGAATTGGACCAAGTTTCTGGAAGATACAAGTTAGTTTATTGCTAAACACAACCATGTCCTAATACCAAAAGAGTACAAACATTTTACAAAAAAACAAAGAAAAATGACTCAAGCAGACAAAATGTTTATTGTCAAAGCGGCAACAAACAAGATTGGTGCAACACGGGCACACAATTTTTTAACCAGTTTGAAAGGAGGGTATGAATACGTTCATGGCACATCTGATGATTTTAAGAATCATCAAAGGGATATAAATGCTTTCATAGGGGAAAGTGATGCACAAATGATTATAAACAAAATGGAAATCAGAATGATGTATGTGCCGAACTTTACATTTCAATATAAGGTAGAAAACAGTGAGTTAGTGGCGATGTTTTGGACCGACGAAGTTGCAAAATGCAACTACAAGGAGTTCGGAGACATAGTTTCTTTCGATGCAACCTTCAGGAGTAACAAGTAAGAATTTTTTTTTATATGAACTAATTTATAACAAAAATCACATGTGATTTTACATAAAATCACATGTGATTTTATATACAATCACATGTGATCAGCATAACCGTGCTGGGAATCAGATGTGATCATAATAGCAATCACATGTGATTTACTTCTACATTACACTAATTATATGAGGTAATGTTCTTAGGTACAACATGGTGTTTGTACCATTCACTGGCGTAGATAATCACAGAAAGTGTGTCACCTTTGGTTCCGAAATGCTTTTAAAGAAGATCTTGAGTCATACACTGGCTACTAACATTTATTTGCATTCAAGAAAGAACCGACCATGGTTGTAACAGATCAAGATGGAGCAATGAAAAGAGCTATTGAAGCCGTTTTCACTAACTCAAAACACAGACTTTGCATGTGGCATATTGATCAAAAAATCCCTGCAAAGGTAAATATATTCTCTAAACAATATGTTTTTTATTCCCTTTAAATGTGGATCAAATGTGATTTGTATATAAAATCATGAATCACATGTGATTTGTATATAAAATCATATGAATCACATGTGATTCATGTGAATATAAAATGTGATTTATGCTGATAAATAAAGCACTAAAACTCTATTTAACAATAAAACATACAAGCAATATACAAAGAAACTGATTTCAAGAAGCGTTTTAAGAAGATCATTTGGAATATGTTCTTGGAACCTTTGGAATTTGAAGAGAAATGGGCCAAGTTGATTGAAGATTTTGGTTTGAAAAATCACAAATGGATGACAAAGATGTTTAACCTTAGAAAAATGTGGATTCCAACTTATTTTATAGACTCTCCATTACTTGGATTGATGAGAACCACATCAAGGTCTGAGAGTGAAAACTCGTTCTTCAAAAGTTTCACAAGCCCAGGAGCAACACTAGTTGGTTTTATGATGTCCTATGAAGCAGCAATGGAAAGGCAACGTTATAGGCAGGAACATTTAGACTTTAAAACACTAGACGCAGCCCCAAAGTGTGAAACAAGGTTGAAAATTGAGCGTCATGCAGCAAAAGTGTATACTAGAACAATATTTCTACTTGTTCAAATGGAAATAAAAAGCATGGACTTGTTCGATCTGAGAACTAAAATAGAAGAAGCTTGTGAGATTGTCACGGTTAGAGACAAAAATGCAATGCCTTATAGAAAACTTAACAATGAAATTGAAGACGAAAGTGAACCAGAAGCACAAACAGTTGTAGACTATAAGGTATGTTATCTTGAATTATAAAAATATATGTTTCTTTTACTAGAATCACATGTGATTCATGTTGAATCACATGTGATTCTTGTTGAATCACATGTGATATCAACATGAATCACATGTGATCTCATATAAATAACATTTACAGAATATAAATCTTGTATTATTTTGATTTGGAAAGGTACTTCATACTATAGAAGATGGGTCGGTTGTATGTTCCTGCAGACATTTTGCTCGATACGGTTTCCTATGCCGACACATATTTTGTGTCTTCAAGAATCGTGATATTGACGTCATTCCAAATCAATATATTTTGAGGCGGTGGACAAGGGATATAATTCCACCTGACTTGAGAACAAAAAGCAGAATATGGGGAAAAACGTAGAAGTTGAAAGACTTACAAATGAAGCAACTTGTCTATTAGACGATTGTTTATTTCGGTTGGAGGTGATGTAGTAAAGATTGGTGAATTTGTTGAAAAAATGAAGAAATTGAAGAAAGAAGTGGAGGATGAGGTGCCAAATGCTCCTTCGGAAAAAGCAGGGATGTGATTGGGGAACATTTTGCTATTTCTAAACCTGAGAAAAAAAACAGTTAACAATCCAACAAAAGCAAGTAACAAAGGAAATATTTCAGAAGCGGAACGCAATAAAAGCCGAAAGAGTGAAAGAGAAAAAGCACTTACAATTAAGAAGAAACAAATGAAGCCTTGTGGACATTGTGGGGAGAAGACAAACTCACATACAAAAACAACTTGTCCATTGAACCCTAAAGCAAGAAAGGAAAAACATAACCGTCTCCAATCTGGTGTGGATAACCCTAGTGGGTCAGGTCTTGGTGTTGAGGTTGGTGTTGGGACAGGGTCGGTGGTGGGTCAGGCCGTTCAAGTAAATGTTGTGGCTCGTGAAGCGGATAAGGTTGGCGTTAGTGTTAAGGTTGGCGGGTCTGGGCCAAGTGAGCCAACATCAGTGGATTAACCAGATGTTGAATGTTGAGGTTGATGGTTGAGCATTTTTACTTCAAAAATTATAATGATTTTCTTTAGAATTTTTACAAATCTATAATACATTGAATGATTTTTTACTTTCTTATGAAAGTCTTGTTTACTTATGAAACTCCTGTTTACTTATGGAATATTTACAAAAATATTGTTGAATATATGTGATAATATACGAAATCACATGTGATTGTACCCAGATCACATGAGATTGTACACAGATCACATGTGATTGTTACCAGATCACATGTGATTGTTACCAAATCACATGTGATTAATGTTTCATTCCTAAGTATTTATATGCAAAATAAATAATAAATGCACTAGAGAGAAACTAAAAAGAAACAACTACTGTTGAAATCAGTTATAACAAAAGCAGGATTTAATTTGATTTCCCAAAACACAAAAAGAAAAACCCTGCTATGTTAAAACAACTATTCTAGCATCAATTTTACTAGTGTTCAAACCGGGGAAATTACTAGACTTCACATACTACTTTGTTCAAACCACGGAAATTACTGAACTTCACATACTTAAAATAAAACTAAAACTACTGATCTAGAAATGTTTTATACACCTTCACAAAAGGCACAAAAGACGATTCTCCAAGGCACAACTGCGATTCTCCAAGTCTTGACAATAACTTCATGTATCAAGAGCATGTCTTTAACATCTTCACGTTTGTTCTGTTCTTATCACGCTTCCACAATTGTTATGAACTTTGTTGCATGATCAACTTTGTCAAACTCCTTTGCCTCCCTAAGCATCCTCTCGGATACACGTTCAGCTCATGTAACTTGGCAATCTTGGTACTATATGCCTCTTCATGGGAACAAGGCCTTTGATGGCATTTTACTTCATATAGTTTTCCATATGAAACATGGCGAAAATACAATCACGATCGTTTGACTTAGTCCTCCATTTCAGCTTTGGGATCTTTGGCTTCAATTTAATGATGCTAGCATGCTTTTTGTTGCCATACAACTCTAGATGACGGGGAAACATTTTTTTCTACAAAAAACAAAAAAATAATGAACATGTTAAGTCAAATGTGATATGTATAAAATCACATGTGATCTGAGTAAAATCATATGTGATCTGGATAAAATCACATGTGATCTGGATAAAATCAGATGTGATCTGGATAAAATCACATGTGATCTGGATAAAATCACATGTGACCTGGATAAAATCACATGTGATCTGGATAAAATCACATGTGATCTGAATAAAATCACATGTGATCTGTGTAAAATCAAATGTGATCTGTGTAAAATAAACTCAAACTTACAAGAACATCACATGCTCCTTTATACTTTTTATCATAAGATTCACCACTGTCAATGTTATCAAGGATTGTCATCGCAATTGTTTTAGAAAGGCTGAACACAACAACATAGAAATGCCCACCATTGCAAATTGGAAAAATGCTGATTTAACAAAAAAAGTAAACTTAATAAAAATACATGATTTAACAATTATAATTCTAAAAAAAATAATGACATTACCAAATCAACGTCTTTTAGGCTAATTCTATCAGGTATCTTTGAAACTTACGCTTCAAAACTTTGCCATTGCTGCTTTCGAATCCAAACTACCATCAATCATTTGTTGTGTCTGTAGAAAATAACAAACATAAAATGTATAATCAAAAATATATAATTATACAATAAAGTTCATAAAAATAACGAAAACACTTACAATACAACCTGTCGGAATAAATTGCCTCGACGGGGCTCCAACTTCCTTAAAACTCTCTTCATAATTGAGAACAACACCCCAACAATCAACGACATTAACATCAACCCACAAACCGAGAGTTAAAGTTTCCATACTTAAACGAACTGATGAAACTTTGAATCCAGAATGAGTTTCAAAAATAGTTTCACTGTATAAAACAAAAAACACATGTAATTAGATAAAAGCACATGTGATCTGGGTAAAATCACATGTGATCTGTGAAGAATCACATGTGATGCATGAAAGAATCACATGTGATCAGGGTAAAACAACCTCAAAATTACAAGAACATGTGACATAAGCTCAAAGTTAAAAAAATTAACTAAAATAATAAACAAATAAACTTACATCTTGTCGCCCATAGAAAACAAGCATTACCGACCATAAATTCCACCATTATAATGTTGGTTTTAACTTTGGTCTTGTTATTCATGTATGGGAAGCGGAAGAGCAGGCGGTTTCATTTCGTTTTCAAGAAGAACAACCTCGAGGACTAACGTTCGATGCCGAGGTAACCACTCTCGAGGTAGACGGACCTTGATTCGGGCGACCACATTCAATTCATCTCTTCATCAAGCTGCTTGACTGATACAAAACAACATAATTTAAATTAAAAAGAAAACGATAATTAAAGACAAACTAATCAAAGCGTATTACATTAGAAATTACATATAGGTATTCATCTACAATACAATCAATCACCTCATTCACCATATCGAGATTCTTCTCTAGCCACTGAGTATAAGTCTCGAGGCGTACTTTCGTGATCTCCAACTCTTCATCTACAACACGGCCATTTTCGGTGGCTTCTCAATATCAGCGGAATGATTGTTTCCTTTTTGAACAACGGCTTCCTTCTTAACTTCGAGAATTCGTTTCCTTGTCAACACGAGAATTAGTTTCTGAGATGCATCTTTTCAAAATCATCTAAACTAATTTTCTTGAATCGAAATCTCTACATTGGCATCCTTACGATTTCAGGCATTATCGTTACCATCATTTTCGTCATCACTTACACCATCATTATCGCATCGGACCCATCTTTATCGACTTTCATTGTTGCCGAAAGAAACGGGTTATTTCTCATTAAGTTCAATGAATTTTTTCATCGTCGGCATACTTCAAATATGCTTCTACCATATCAGCTTCAAGAGCACGTCTTTCAGAATATATCAAAGAAAGCTTTTCTTCAAGTTTGTTAAACAAAACCTGCATTCAATAATGATGTCAATGAAAAGTAATATTGAAGTTTTTGACATGTGATTCTATATAGAATCACATGTGATCTAAAAATCACATGTGATTCTACATACAATCACATGTGATCCTACAAAAGAATCACATGTGATCCTACATAAGAATCACATGTGATTCTGACTAATGATTTGTGATTTCTCTTTTAATGCATTCAAATGAACAATTATAAAATGTATTATACAAACCTCTTTGTCAGAAGATTCAGACAAACCAGCATCAATGAACCCTTCTGACTCTTTAGCCTCCACCTCAGTCCACTCACCATTCAACTCTAAACACCCCAAATTCCTTTCAGCAAGTTCAAG
>OU343221.1:183565671-183581540 GCA_910596185.1 Chrysanthemum makinoi
TATATATAACGTATATTATACATAACATAAACTAATAATTTTTATTTATTTATTTATTTATTATTTTTTTTTTGTGAATCATAATTATTACAAATAAAAAGATAAACATCCCCCACTTGAGATGAACATATATGGAGAATATGGGGGGTGTTTAATGATCTTCAAATTTAAGTCTTTGAAGAAAGCGTGATTCCCGAACCTTTCTACTCAAACCTCGAACTTGGGCAAATAATAACTTCCCGACCATAAATTAAGACTACACGGTAGGCTAAGGCGAAAAGTGTAAACACAAACATAATAAGGGTATGAAATGAAAAGAATGGCTCTGAAGGGTGTATCTAGGGGTATCTTGCACTAAAGATGAGTGCAACAAAAGGGTTTAACATGGGGGTCGAATAGTCGAGGTGACTAATCGCTAAACACATATATAGGCTATTTGGGTGATAATCCTAAAATATTGCCTTCTTGAATTGATTATTCCATATATATTAAGCTAACTCGACACACCTCGTTTATGGTCTCGAAATGATGCAAAGGCCAAGTTCTAAAGTTTACAAGCTACCGACACACTCATAATTTGGTGGATTTGGGTAAATAAGTAGAAACGGATAAGGCTAATCTCACCATAGAATATTAAAGGTTATAATTTGCTCGGCTACGGTCTAATTTAGTTAGGTTAAGAAAAACATGTCAAAATTTTAAAAATGGCATAATTTTTCAAAATAAACTAGAAAAATGACGACAAATAAGTTCAAGTAATAATTCTACTCCCCTCTCCCCACTTGAGATGTACAAAGTCCCTTTTGTACTAAACATGAAATAACGGTGAAGAGAAAGTAGAATTGGAGCGAGAACTTCCCTGAAATTTGCTCCTAAAAAGAGAGAAGGCTCACGTAGAAAATCGTGCCTTCGTTAAGTATCCATGAGCAAAATTCAATCCCTGAAATCACAACTAACCGAGAAGCATAATTCTAAAAATAAAAAGGAAAAACAAAAAAAAATAAAAATAAAACCTAACTCACTTTTGTAGGAATCACGGTTGCATTTAGCATGTGCAACAAGCCTTTTAAACCACTTGGTGTCCCAAGTGGACGAGTGTAGTCTCGTGAGGACTTACATCGAACATACCCACAAAGTTCATTTATAACTAATACAAGGTTATTGTGCTAATATAAATAGATTAAAAGCTGTAGGATGAATTACAGCGTAACCATATTAAAGAGTTACGCCGTAATTGGTTTGAACCTGAAAATCGTCTATACAGATGACTGTTACGGCGTAATGATGGCTGGAAGTTACGTCGTAACTGGTTGAAAACCTGGAGTGTACTGCTACTGTAGAATGGTTACGACATAACCATAGATAAAGTTACGCCGTAACTTGCTGATGCCAGGACAGAATACAAGTCCCCATTAAACGCAATTCATTCAACTCCAATTCCTGCAAAAATGTTAAAAGCACAAAACCCAACAATAAAAATGAAAATAAAACAGAAAAGAAAAGGGATAATTCGAGTTGTCTCCCGAAAGAGAAATTTTGTTTATTGACGAGTCTTTAATTTAGACTTAAAGCCATGGGGCTTTATGGAGGCCTTCGGACTTGGTCGACCTTAATCATTTTTTTATCAGAGGAAGGCTGGTCCCAAACAGTTGGAGGTATGAACGGAGTCAGGTAATATTGAGTTTCTCGCAGAAAATTAGACTTGGCCCATTCAAAACGAAATTTAGCTTCGGTTTCCCATTTTAATTTAACCTTTCTAAAATTTACTTTAATCCAATTCTCAAACGAAATCCCATGGTAGCCGACTTTTTCTCTCTTTTCTTCATTAAAACATGCCCATTCATTACGTTTGAGCAAGTTTGGATCAGGGAATTCTCCTCCATTACACACCTTGAGATGGGGATCACACATAGGCCAAGCTTGAGTAGTTCCTCCAGACATCATAATTGCCGGTTCACAAAAGTGAATAGTCCATTCTATATTTTCAAACATGTCGGCCATTATATGGTGTTCTCGGAACCAATTTTCCTTAATTATTTTATCCTCTTCAAACACCACCAAACGGTTGCCTCTATTTTCATATGTTTCATAAAGAATTGGCCACCTCCATTGCAATGTTTGATAAACGGGGAACATGTTGGAAAAGTTAACTTCGAGCCCTCTATCATAGTAGTTATAGGAGTACAACAATGTAGCTTCCCCGTTACGACAGTTACACCACTTTTATCCATTTCCCCAGGTGAAATCCGATCTTCTTCGTCACCCGCCAAGAATTTTCATCGCTATCCTAGCTATCATTAGACTCTGTTTCCTGCGTATGGCAAATATATGAAGGATTAAAAACATCGTTAGAACTGTCGAGTAAATTAGCTGGCTCCTCCTTTACTAAGTCCGCCATGGACGAGCTCACTGCTTCTTTTGGTTCTTGACAAAGAAGATTGTCCACCTTAAACACTACCCTATCATGATTGTATCCCAGTGAAATCTCTTTTTCAAAAACCTTGATTCCGGTGCGTGAGGTAGCAAGGAAAGGTCTCCCAAGAATTGAGTGTTCTCTAGGGGTGTTGACCATATCAATAACAACGAAATCTGAAGGAAAGAGAAACTTATCGACCTTAACAAATACATTACCCGCAATTCAATCGGAGTCGCCTTAGTCATATCTGCCATTTCAATCACCATGCTTGTTTTCCAAAGATTAGTTAACCTAAGTTTTAGAAATATTGAAAGTGGCATAACATTCACAATAGACTCAAGATTGGCTAATGTAGATAGATCATGATTACCAATAGAGCATGGAAGAGTGAAGCTATCCGTGCTAATCTCCTTCTTTGGCAATTGGCTAGGCATCTCATTAGCGTCAATGATTTCCAGCTTTGGCTCTATCACTGTCCCCTGGTTACACCGTAACTCATCGCCAGAGTTACGGTGTAATTCGTCACTGCTACGCGATCCGACTTCAATTTCCTGCACAGTATCGAAAGTATGGACATTATCGTTTGATTCATTAACCTCGTCGTACGTAAAGACAGCCTTGCAAGCCACCATAGGTTTACTTCCTTCAGGTCTAGCATTACTTTTTTGCATCTCTTCACTAATATTTCCAATCATTGCCTTTAAGTTCAAAAAAGATTCGTCATGCCTAGAGAGGCATTTGTTCGTACTTTCTTGGAAGCTTTTCAACCATTCGTCCTGCTCTTTTTCCCTTTTGGTAGAATCCTCAAGGTATTTGTTGTTAGTATCCTCGAGATTAGACCTTCTTTCTCCATAAGGTCCATGATTGTAGTACCCTAGTGGTCCTCCACGATATCGGTAACAATTTCCATTCGATCCTTGGAAAGGTCTATTAGCTTCACCATACTTGACCTCTTCTTTTTTTCTATCTTCATCATTAAGAGGGCAATTCTTTGCAAGATGAGCTCCACCACATGTCTCGCACCCAACTTGAATCACGTGCACACTTTCTTTAAGCTTTGGCATATCACGGCCAAGAGTATCTAGTTTGTTGGTGATGGTGACAATACCATCCAAACTTCCGCCTAAACTTCTATGGCTTCCTCCATCATGCCACATTTTTGAGTGGGTGGCCATGTTTTGTATAGCTTCCAATGCAAGAGTAGGTGTCATTCCAGGGATCGACCCCTGAGAATCGAGCGTTTGCCTTGTAGCAATTCCAATACCCTTGTAGAAGATGTTAACCTTTTGTTGATTGTTGAGGTCATGAGTCGGGCATTTGTATAAGAGGTCATTATACCTATCCCAAGCTTGGTATAATGTTTCACCATCTTCTTGTCTAAAATTGTGAATTTATTTTAACTGTTTTGCCGTTCTTGAGGGAGGGAAAAATCTTTTGTAGGATCATCCTTTTTATGCTGTTTGATGATTCGGGTGGCTTTGGATGATGATAATACAAGTATGACATGTTTAGAGAGAGAAAGAGTAGAAAGGGTGTTCTTAGAGAGAGAAATTAAAAACAAAAAGAAAGGTTAGATTAAGAAGCACCACCTCTTCCAAGGATGGAAGAGGTATTTATAGTTACAAGCTAAACGTCCTCTTGTCAGACTGTAGATCAGGCATACATTGGGTAAAGACCCGTCCGTCCTCCACGGTGTTGCTCTAAACTAACTAACTAACTCGCTAACTAACTAAATAACTAGTAAATAACGTAAAGTCTACGAGCTAACTTATGTTAGAGTAGAGTTGGGGTGACATACTCTTCCATATGGATTTTACAAACCCTAACAATCTCCCCCTAAGGGAGGTCACCCCATGAATTACATTTCGTATCCTAACATTCTAATTTTGTCTTCAGTTCTGAGCTCGTAGACTTCAATTCTCCAAGTTCCGCATTCTTTGTGCTTTAGTAGCGATTCATCAAAGTCCGATTACTTTGTACTTTCAGTGGAGGTCTTTGAACTGATCCACATCATGATGATCTTTGAGCTTTCTTTGAGATCATCAGCCACATCAAATCTCTGGATCACCTTTTGTTATGTTACCTTCATGTGATGTTGTGACTTTTGGACCGACATGCTCACACTCTTTCTGGATCATGACATCTTTTCATCAGAGTAGCGGAAGCATTGTTGTATGTCTTTGATGGTCATGATTTTCTTTAATTTAGTGTGTGTGCTGTGAGCAAGCAGTTATGAATTGACTTCTCAATATCGATCAACTGCAACCGTCCAATGTTCCTGCAAACAACAGGTAGCAACAAAACACATGAAAGTGTCTTTGTTCACTTTGGTTAAATATAGTTGCAAGAACCACGGTTCCCCGTTGATCAGTATAAACATTGCCTGTGATCAGGTAGAATTCCGAAGAATCTCCTTGACAGAGTTTCGCAGCTTGATCTAGCCGTTCTCAAACCGGACCATCCCAAAGTAGACAACACGGAGTGAGTGAACCAACGAATTGAGATTCACTAATTGATGAAAAATTGATTTGAAAACAATCGCGTATTGCTTGAAGAAAGAGTTTTGCAATATGACGAAGGTTTTATAAGAAAGATCAATTTTCAATCAGAAATACTTTTTGTATTTGAAAATGAATACACATTCGATGTGCTAGAGAAAACAAATGTTGCGCACATCGAAAGGTTTTTCCAAAAGTATTCGTCAATTCATTTCTTGGACCAAGGTTGTTTCAAGATTGAATCGCCCCATTGTTTTTATCCAGTTGTCACAAGCTTGATATTTTGAAAATATCTCACATGTCACCCACCAAGAGCTTTTTTGATGTTGGCTCTAGAAGGATTTCCATCTTCGTCATGAATACTTTACATATCACTCGGATGTTCTGTCAATACCACAAGGATAATGCGTAGAACTCTTAATATATATATATACTTACTTTTCACATTGTGTGAAACAGTAAGTCTTCATTAATTTTGTGTCCTAATGAGATTTTGTGGATGATCTCTTGGCTCTAGACTCAATTGTGCACATTTGGTTTCCTATGTCGGAGACTAGGGAGAGGGTCTCCTTCTTCAATATCAACTATCTTTAAGAGAAAGTCGATAGATTATGTAGGTTCCCCGTGAGAATGAAACAAGTCCTTTTAAGAGAACTTGAGTGGCTTGGGAAGTTTAGTGCAGTGCGTCACTGGGTCCATGACTTCTTGTCTTCAATACCAGATTTACCTTAGTAACCACCAGTAGCATATGTATTGAACCTGGTTTCTGCCCTAAGGTTGAATTAATGGAGAGCTATTTCTTTTCACCCTTTTTACATTCAATTATTTTTCATTCTTCAACCCCTTCAGTGCTTACCAAGACTTCATTACTAGAACCTTGTTGGGTTTATTCCAGTTCTAGCTCTCTCTCAGTCAACACTCTTCCCATATTCTCACTTTTCTCCTTTTTTTTTATCATACCTAAGGACTTCTACACTATCTAGTGAATTGTCTCTGGGTAGATCCCTCCGGTTCGGGCGGGATCATGGAAACTAATACCTAACCTTATCATCCTTATAAATCCAATGCATAAAGTAAGATGGTCGGTCTTTTGGTATAGGTCTTTCCTTCTTGAAACCAATTGAAAATTATTTGGAAAATCAATCAAGGTACTTGTGATATAAAATCAAAGCATTTTGTACCTTAATTTTTTTTGATAATTTATAAATGCTCCCCCTCAACATGTGCTCTTATGATTTTGAAATTGTTTAGCGCATGGAGGCAAGAGGACTTTGAAATCTTTTCTTGATCACAATTTCCTTAGAAAAAGCCATTTTATTTTTTTTGGTAAATGCTCCCCCTCAAAATGTGCGTTGGTTGTTTTAAATCAGTTAACACATAGAGGAAAGAGGTTTTTGAAGTACTTTCACGATTGCCAATAGTAACCATTCACTCCCCCTCAATATGTGCATCGATATACGAAAGAGTTTAGCACATATTAGAGAGAGCCTGCACTTTGAATCAAAATGATCACCTTTTATCAGATTATTTCATATTAAATCACAAATTCTCCACCAATAAAAAATATCAAACCCTTTGAGATTTTGGAACCCAAGTGATTTAATTAGGTTCAGAAAACATGGGAGAAAATGTGCCTGATTTAAAAGCTCTTCTGGTTTTTGGATAAATGCTCCTCCTCAATCATGTTCATCATGAATATGAAATCGTTTGACACATGGAGGCAGGAGTGCTTTTGAAACGATTACTATTTAAACAGATTTGAGATTTGAATCACGATCTCTCCCCCGATCAAAAATTTCAAACCTTTTGAGATTTGTGATCCCAATTGATTTAAATCATTAAAAAAATTTGGGGAAAAATGTGGCTTGATTTAATTTTGAAATTGACTGATAAGGAACAGTTTTAGACATTAAAGATTGTTAGTGTCAGGTATGATAATTTTAAGAGATCTTTTGGTAAAATAAAAAAAATTTCACAATCAAACAAGAACATAAAAATTTTCATTTTAAAAGATCTTTAAGTTTTAAAGAAAATCATACCATGACATAACATTAAATCTTTAGATCACCACTTTATTTCGTACAAACGGACTTTTCGATGAAATGTCGTTTGAAAATATTTAATTTGAAATCAATTAAGATTTGACAAAATAAAGTCCGGTTTATTTTCAAAACTTTGAGTCTGATTAATTTTCAAAAAAATATTTTTCATTTTCAAAATAGTATTTTCACAAATTTTGAAAAATGGTATCATCTACTACTTGTCCTGCACAAAGATACGTTAGGTGGTTGAGAAGCTTCTATTGTAGCTGAGAGGATGAAAGAAAACCATCTGCTGATGCAGTGAGACCTTTGACGTTGCATCTATCATGCCAAATCTTCATAGAGATCTAATTATGCTCCGTTTCTTCTTTTGTCAACCCAATATATAGTTACCCTTTCCATTCGGCATCCAATCATCTGCTTTTGTAGGATCCGGATCGGGAACATTCTTTTAAACCATGATATATGCATACGTTAGTGGACATACACACAAATATATGGTGGTCGACAACACCCAAACATCAATCGACTAATAAAAGTCAATCCAACATATCAATCAGATCATATAAAGGCATGAGGATAATGTGTTCATCAAACTCTAATCATCTAATCCTAACAATCATATCCTAGATTCCTAGTCCTTCAACATAGGCAGACATCTTTTTCTGTTAAGCATATATGATGATTATATAAGCCCGTTAGATGATATAAATTTAAAAACATTCTCCCCCTCAATCAATGACTCTTTCTATGAAAAGTTTTAAATAAGCTGAAGTCATTGATTGGCTTTTGCAAATTTATGAAAACACTGATTCTGATTGATTTTCAAGCAACTCACTTTCTACCATTTTTTAACACAACAAATATTTTTTTAAAGAATTTTAGAAGGAAAAACATTTATGTAGGAACATCAGTCTTTTTGGCGACATGCTTTCCTCATTTTTGTTTTAGGATAAGTACACGAAATTTATGAAAATTGGTTTTAGTGTAGCACTTTCCTTCTTGAAGAGCGGGTTGCATATCTGAAATAATAGCAAACCATGATTTTAAGTGCGGGTTACAGTCTGTAGTAGCTGCAAGCCATGGTTTTAGACATGTTTTGGAAACAAATGTTTACACCTCCTGCTCGAACTTCATCTATGGTCTCGTGCCATTATTGAATGACATTTCTAAGACCGTAGATGTTATCGATACCAGAAGGCATATCTTGAGAAAACAATATTTTTGGTCTTTTTCAAAATTTTCTAATTTTTATGGATTTTGTTGATTTTATATTTTTCTATTTTCTTTTTGTTGGTTTTATATTTTGTTTTTTGGTTTTCGATAAATATTTACAAAATAGAGTAGATGATATAGTTTAAGAGGATGATGATACAAGTACCGAGATAAGGATATCGAACAGCCCCGATGTAGAAGATAGAAATCAACATCTCTTAAACTTTCACCACCAAAGCTTTCAGGCCTCTTGAATTGAAGTCAGAACTTGTACCATCTGAAAGTGAGACTTTGGTAGCTTCCCCCCAAACCAAAAATCTTCTTGTTGAGCAGATTCTAAGCTCTCTTTCAAGCTTGCCTTAGCCAGGTGCACAAAGAAGCACACCATATCATCAATCTTGCTGCTCCTTTTAAGAATGATCATCGTGATTCTCTATTCGGGGTTATATCATCAGATAGAACAACAACGTATCATGTGGATAAAAGCGAAGAATACCAAAAGTTTTCCAGAGACCATTTCCCCCATGTAGTTGAAGTGATGCAGCCAGTCTCTTTGAATAGAGCTCAAGAACCCGAAGTACACATATACCCGAAGAGAGAATAGCCGAAAGCACTGAAGTAGCATGTGGAAAACGTAGAGGGGGGGGGGGTGAATACGTTTCCGTTTCAAACTTAAAACTTTTGTATCAATTATAGTATAAACCATTGCATTTGCTAATCTCGACGCGAGGATGCATTTAACGCATTACGGCATGTAAGGCCAACTCCTTAATATCACATAAGATTCCGCAAGATTAATGGTTCATTATAAATCAAGTTTCACCATTATTATTCCAGTTGCTTTTTCTTGATCAAGCGTGTCATAATATGTAAAGCGTTAAATATAGTTTTTGACTATATGAAAGACCAAGTATGCATCACAAACATAGACATCAACCACATAGACAATAAACAATATAAAGCAAGAATAAAAGTAAAGCGATAAGTAAAAGGATAGACAAACCAACACGAGGATTTATAGTGGTTCGGTCATGAAGCTCCTCTTCGCCCTACTCCACTCCCCGAGTCACTTACTCGAGAGTTACTTCACTAGATCAACAAACTCCATTCTCGGCGGAGAAAACCTTACACAACGTCGCTTACACTTTTTCCGGTACTAAGCTAAACACCGAGTTCTTCCACGAGGTAGAACCAAACCTATCACAACGTCGCATACACTTTATCCGGTACAAGTCTAGATACCGGGTTCTTCCACAAGGTAGAACGAAACCTATCATAACATTGCCTACACTTTATCCGGTACAAGGCTATATACCGGGTTCCATTTCAAAGGAGGAACCATTTCCTGACCAACACGACACATCTATGACACCCGTTATGTTTTGTGGCCCAACATAACAAACCTTGTGTTTTATGGCACAAACACATAACCATCTAATCTAGTTAAGAATATGATACTAGACAATATCCAAGACAATGTGTCTAATGGATATGAAATCCTAAACTAAACATCAAGAACACTAAGCATGATGTAGTTAGTCTTCTATGAATGAAGATGACAAGTTTCCCAAGCTTGTTGTAGAAGATCTTCATGTGCTTGTATGCTTGTGATGGGTGATCACTTGAGTAGGTAAGGATGCAAGATCTCTAGGCTTGCTTTGGAGGATCACTTCGGGAGTATGCTTACAACAAATGAAAGTTAGAAGCATTATGATCATATGAGATAAGGGTGGTTTACATGTTTCCTAATGATCTAAATATGCTAGTAATGGTGGAGAGAAACTATGTGTAAAGGTGTGAAGAAATGGTAAGAAGTGGCTTGCTATTTATAGGCAAAAAGGCCAAAACAAGTTTCTGCCCCAAGGATCCCTTCTGGAGGGATCCGGCCCTTGTAATTCCAAGGGATCCGTGGGCAATTAGAGGGATCCGTGGGACGCTCCTCTTTACCCATGGGTTATGGGTCATGGATCATGGGTCATGGATCATGGACTTGAGTGCCCACCAAGGTACAATGTATCTAGACATTGGGTTATGGGTCTTGGGTCATGGGTCATGGGTTTTACCCAACACATTTACTTATGTTTATGTATTTTATAAAATGTAAGTAACCAAAATTACTTAAGTGTCTTATAAACTATTTAACTAAACATGTTTAATGGTTTGTTAGGGGTTTGATCATAACGCAACATAACAAACATGTACGAACTTGTGTTGTGGCATACAAGGACTTGAGTCATCGAGAGGTGTTGAAAGTATGTTGAGACAAAATATAATTACAAGTAACTTATACATATTACTTTATGTATTACAAGTTACATGTTTGTCATCAACAAAACAAACGAGACTGTATAGATTAAATGTCGTAATATTTGCACTAACAATCTCCCCCTTTTTGATGATGACAAAATATATGTAAATGTAATAGATAGGTAAAATGTCAAAGTTACTTGTGTTCGTACTTCCTATACATTACCTTCTCCGTTGTATGAACCTTCTCCGTTGTACAAACCTTCTCCGTTTACACTCTTCTCCCCCTTTTGTCGAAACAAAAAGGGTGTGTCCTTGGAGTTTAAACTTAATTTCTCCCAAGAATGGCGAGTTTGCATCCTCACTAGTAAGGTTAAATTAAAAAAAACACCTTATTGCTCCAATTGGCACACCACGCCAATACATTCAACACGAAACACTAATGGAGGAAGAGAAGAATTATCAACAAGATTCACTTCAGTGGTCTTGATGATGACGAAGCTTAGCAACTCATGACCTTGAGCTTGCACGTCTTCAAGAGGTGGTGATCTCGCCTTTAAGAGGAACCTAGAGAATCACACAAAGAAAAAAAATACATAGAAAGATTCTTTGAATTATAACCATTATTGCAAACTGCTCAATGGATCAAATTTTTTAGGCTTAACCTACATCAAGGTTAGTGTTAAGAAATAAAAAAAGAAAAATATATGATGAGAAAGAAATCTCCCTTTTGTTGAAACATAAAGGAATTTTGAATAATGAATGTGTGCATGCTCCCCCTTGACGGTTGCTCCCCCTTGTTAAGGGCGTCAAGTATTTTAGGAAGCTAAGATGAAAGTATTGCAAAATTTGCAATGTTCTTGCTTTGACGAAAGCTCCCCTCTATTGAGGACGTCAAGTGCTCCTAGTGTGTTTTGAAAATCTACAAAACAAAAAATTAGTGAAAAAATATATTCGTTGTTGGACGAGTTATATGATGCACTTTGTAAATGCTCGACGGAAGCTCACCCTAGCTCGAGGGCGTCAAGAAGAACCTACAAAAAAAAAGTAAACCTTGTCCGAAGACAAGTGTGCCATATACAAACCCATGTATATGAGTGAACCTACAAAAAAATTAGTGTAAAACTTCGTCCATATATAGACGAGAATCCCATACACATCAAAGTGTATATATATGAACCTACAAAGTAAGGATTAGTGTCCAAAAGAGAATAATCCTACTACTTGCATCATCGTGGTAGTTCAAGATGAGAAAATAAATGTATTTGGGGATGAGACGCATTTCATTATGAAATTCACTTGGCTTTTGACAACATAGATGTTTATGGAGGATGGTTGAGTGACCATGAATTGTAGCGGTAGTGAGACACTTGTAAAGTGTGGTTGACACAAGTAGCTTGTGGTTTGAGGTTGTGGTTGACACAAGTAGGATGTGGTAGAATATGTTGGGATATGAAAGTGCTGAAGACATGAAAGTACTGAAGATATGAAAAAGCTGCAAAGTACTGGAAAAAGACAAAGTCAAAGTACTGCACCTAGAAGTCAAAGTACTACAAGAACAAAAGAACTGTTATATTCGTTTATGGAAAGTATTGTATTCTATGTTTAGATTACTTGTCGTACAAGGTTACAAATTGTAAACCGACTAGGATATCCTTGAGCCTATAAAAGGACTCCTAGATTGGCATTAGATGTACGAGTCTATGAGTTTTAGAGTTTACGAATTCACAAGTTGTTTAGAGTTTTAGAGAAAAGTTCGATTATCTTAGAGTTGTATTAGAGTATCTGCATAATAAGCAGATTTAGAGTTTATAATAAAAGTTATTCTTCTTAGCTTTGTTAAGTAAATTCCGCATACTTGATAAAGATTGCTCAGTGTTTCTTTGTTAATAACTTAGGATTTATCTGAGGTTATTAAACCTTAACAAGCTAGTTAAGTTAGTTTGATTAAACTATATCGATCCAACAAGTGGTATCAGAGCTTGTGTGGAAACTCTGACTAGGAAGAAACCCTACTTCAACAATATTCAAGATGTCGACGAAGTGTTCCACCACCCTCATTCACCTCACTCAGAATTCCAATAATCAAGAAGGGAGAATATGATCTCTGGTGCATGAAAATGAGGCAGTACATTGCCATTACAGACCATGCTCTATGGAATGTAATTGTGAATGGGAATGAAGTTGTTCCAAAACCCATTGATATTCCTGGACAACCCAAGGCACCTAAGGCAGTATTACCAGCAGCAACCTTAAGGAATCAAGAGAAGGCACTCAACATTCTCTTATCTGCCATTCCAGATGGTCATCTTCTCCAATTTCATGATGCTAAAGATGCTAAGCAGCTCTGGGCTGTTCTCAAGACCAGATTTGGAGGGAATGAAGCCTCTAAAAAGATGCACAGAAATTTACTGAAGCAACAGTTTGAAACTTTCACAGTTGGTGAAAGAGAGAGTCTTGATGCTGCATATGATAGGTTTCAGAATCTTCTCAACATGTTGGAGCTATACAAGGCAGAAGTATCAGTTGAGGATGCTAATTTGAAGTTTCTAAGGAGTTTGCCATCTTCATGGCATGTGATTGCTACAATGATCAGAGGACAACAAGGTTTGGATGTCATGGACTTTGATGATCTCTATCATCAACTGAAGGTGTATGAGCATGAGATGAGTGGTCAAACAAATTCTAAGTCTCACAGTATTGCTTTTCTATCATCTGAAAAGAAGGCCAGTACTTCCATTAAAAGTACTGCTTCTCCTCAAAGTACTGTTTCTCAAAGTACTGCTGTCTACACACCCCCCTCATATGTTCAGCAGGCCCCACCAACTACCACTATGGCCTCAGATGAAGTTATGTGCTCCTTCTTTGCACAACAAGCTAGTTTACCTGTCACTTATGAAGAAGATCTAGCACAGATTGAAGAAGATGCACTTGAAGAAATTGATATCAGGTGGCAAGTTTCTATGATCACTGCAAGGATCAAAAAGTACATGAAGAAGACAGGCAAAAGCATTGATTTCAAACCAAAACAGGGCATAACTTTTGACAAATCTAAAATTGAATGCTTCAATTGTCAAAAGACTGGTCACTTTGCAAGGGAGTGCAGGTTTGCTAAGTATCAAGCAAACAGGACATCTGAAAAGCCAAAACTTAAGCTTAAGGAAATTCCAATTACTGAAACAAAGGCTTTGGTTGCTCAAGAGAAGTTATCAGAAGTTGACTGGAGTGAAGAGTTTGATGATGAACCAGTGACTTACTGTATGGTAGCAGTCGAAGAAGTAGCTGATGATTCAGTAGAAGCATTGGACTGGAGCACTGTTTTTGCTGAAGAACCTGAACATGCTATTTTGGAATCTGATGATGGCTTTGGAGGATTTGATTGGAGCAAGGAAAGTGAAGATGATCCTGTTCAACTAGCATTGGTGGCTACTTCACCAAATCAGTCTCCTATCTCTGAGGTATGCTCAAATTGCTATGATTTTTATCATAAATTACTTAGCAGTTATGTGATTGAGAGAGATAATTGTGTTAGGGCTAGGTCTGAGGTAGCAGGTTATCAAATAACCTTAGAATCTATGGAAGCCAAAATCTTAGCACATGAAACTAATGAAGTAGCTTGGGCTGAAAAATATGAACAACAAGATTACCAATTAAAACTTAGTGAATGGAAATTAAACTGTAAAATTGCTGAAATTGAGAAATTAACTAAGGAAAGAGATGATTTATTAGCCAAGTTTGCTGCATGGGGAGAGTCTGGTCTGTCACATGTATCTTATGTTCAAAAACAGCAACGAGCCTACCTTAAAACTGGATTAGGTTTTGGAATGGATTTTAGTAAATTAGAAGAAAACCAATCTAGTGATCAGGATGAAGGTGATTTTGAGGATATAATTACTAGTGATGAAGAACTCATTAATTATGTAGATACATCTAGTAATGAGGGTTCAATAAGTGATTCACCTCCTGAATATAAGAAAGCTAATGATTATCATGCTGTTCCTCATCCCACTGGCATTCATCAACCCCCTAGGCATGATGTTTCTCGTTTTGGAGTACACAGTCTAGAGTTTAGGAAAAAGCTAGTTGCTCAATCTAGGTCTGAAAAACCCAAAGAACCTGTTGAAAACGATGTTCAAAATCAAGCAGTACCTTCAAATCAAAGTACTGCTCCACAAGCAGTACCTTCTTCAAAACCTTTTCAAAACAGTACTGCTAAACCTTTTTGGGATAATTTTGGTCAAAACAGGTTTAATCATTCACCAAGAAGGCAAAATAATTTTGGGCATAGACATAGAAGATGTCACTTTGGAAGTATGGGTCAGAAACTGTGTTTTGTGTGTTTTAGTCCTACTCATCTAATTAAGGATTGTGAACATCACTCAGAATACCTTAGAAAATTTCCAAAGAACAGGACTGCCAACCAGAAACCTAGAGAGCACAAACCAGTTTGGAATAATTCAAATAGGGTCAATCACAGAAATTTCTCACCAGATCATAGATACCCACACCAGAGAAAACCTTTTTCAAAACCTTCAGTATCTCACAGTACTTTCCAAAGTACTGTTAACTCTGGCCCAGTACTTTCTCAAAGTACTGCTCAGCCAAAACAAGGTACTGATCACACTACTTGGTATAGGAATCCTAGGAGATCTCACTATCAACCTAGAAGGTATTACAATTCACATAGGAGATTTAGATCACAGGAACCAAGTGTTAAAACAGAATGGGTTAAGAGGGAAAGTACTGCAGAGGGACAAACAGTACTTTCAACAAAAAGTGAGTCAGATGTTTTTGTGATACAAGAAAAAGAGATTTGTGTTGAAAAACCAGAAAGTTTTGAAAATCCACATGCTAAAGATCAAAAGATAATTCTGGATCATCATTTGAAAGATAGTGGAAATTACATACTCAAAGAATTTGAGTTTGTAACTCCACATGGGGAACACAAGTCAGTAATGGCTTGGGTTCCTAAAAGTTTCTAACTTTTTTCTTTGTATGTAGGGCAACCTAGAAGGGGAGCTTAAAGATCATCTTATTGTGGATAGTGGTTGCTCTGGAAGTATGACAGGAGACAAAGAAATCCTGTCTGATTTTAGGAAGATAAGTGGAGGAAGGGTTGCATTTGGGAATGATCCCAATGGAGGAAAGATTACTGGCAAAGGGACTATCAAAGCAGGGCTTATAGATTTTGAGAATGTTAGATATGTGAAGGAGTTAAAGTTCAATCTATTGTCAGTATCACAAATCTGTGATAAAAAGCATCCTGTGTTATTCACTGACACAGAATGTCTTATCCTTTCCTCTGACTTTAAGCCTGTTGATGATGAATTAGTAGTTCTTAGAATACCAAGGACAAATGATGTGTATAGTTTAGACATGAAGAGTCTACATTCCTATGGAAGAGCCACATGTTTGGTGGCTAAAGCAACATCTGAAGAGGCACATCAATGG
>OU343221.1:183581640-183735488 GCA_910596185.1 Chrysanthemum makinoi
TGGTGTGGAACTTCTCAGAGGAACTCGTGGTTCAAACCTATACACCATCTCTATCGAAGACATGATGAAATCTTCACCCATTTTCCTTCTATCAAAGGCCTCTAAAAAAAGTCATGGTTATGGCATCGTCGTCTCAAACACTTGAACTTCGACACCATTAATAATCTGTGTAGAAAGGACCTAGTAAAAGGCTTACCCATATTGAAATATGAGAAAGATCATCTTTGTTCAGCATGCAAATTGGGTAAAAGCACGAACTATGCCCACAAACCCAAACCCACCAACTCAGTAATGGAAGTTCTTCATACCCTTCATATGGATTTGTGCGGACCAATGAGAGTGCAAACGATAAATGGGAAGAAATATATTCTAGTCGTTGTTGATGACTACTCTCGATTTACTTGGGTAAAGTTTTTGAGGACAAAGGATGAAACTCGAGATGTCATCATCAAACTTATCAAGCGACTTCAAGTTCGACTTAACAATACTTGTTAGAATTGTTCGAACAGACAATGGCACGAGTTAGTTAACAAAGACTTGAGTCAATTTTATGAAAGTGTTGGCATCAGTCATCAAAGAAGTGTTCCACGAACTCCTCAACGAGCGTGTAGTTGAAAGACAAAATCGAACTCTTGTGGAAGCCATAAGAACAATGCTGATTTACTCAAAGGTTCCAATGTTTCTCTGGGCTGAAGCCATTGCCCTTTGCTTGCTACACCCAGAATCGTTCCCTTATACACACCTCATGAAAAAACTCCATACGAACTTGTCCATAAACGAAAACCTGATCTCTCCTACCTTCGTGTATTTGGTGCTTTGTGCTATCCTACGAATGACGGTCAAGATCTAGGTAAATTAAGAGCTAAGGCGGACATTGGAGTTTTTGTAGGTTATGCATCAAACAAGACGGGTTATCGAATCTACAACAAAAGAACTCGAGATATGATGGAAACTATTCACGTCACGTTCAATGAGCTGACCGGGCAAATGGCTCCAGGACAATCCATTCGGACCGCATTTCAACCTTCATCATGTAGTCCTATCAGTTCTACTCTTGTTTCAAATCCCTTACCAGCAACTCCTTATGTACCTCCTTTAGAAGATGATTTGAAGAAATTATTTGATCCAATGTTTGATGAACACTATGAGCCAAGTTCTAATGATCTGTCAATTCCATCAACAGAGGCTGCTCCTATCTATGTCAATGAAGTTAACCCTTCAGTTTCAATGTCATTAAGTCAAGAAGCGCCTGCTGCTGATCACTCTGTCTCATCAACAAATCATCAATCGTCAAGTGTACATCATGGAATTGTTTCTTGCACCAATGATGGAGATAATCCCTTTGCTACTTCTGAAGATGCCCCCTTTGAAAATATATTTGCTCCTGTATCATCATCAGAACCATCTTCATCAGGAGATATCGACTCTGCTACTTCAGTTCCTCAACAACAACCACATGAACACCTTAGAAAATGGACTCATGATCATCCATTGGACAACATCATTGGAAACCCTTCTCGTCCAGTATCCACACGGAAACAACTTGCAACCAATGCCTTATGGTGCTTCTTCAACTCCGTACTCTCTAAGATCGAACCAAAAGACGTTAAAACTGCCATGAATGAAGACAGTTGGTTCAATGCCATGCAAGAAGAAATTCATGAGTTTGATCGACTAGATGTATGGGAATTGGTACCGGCTCCTGAATGTGCTATGATCATTGCTCTAAAGTGGATCTTCAAAGTAAAACTTTATGAGCATGGTGATGTATTAAAGAACAAGGCTCGCTTGGTTGCTAAAGGATACCGTCAAGAGGAGGGTATTAACTTTGAAGAATCATTTGCTCCTGTTGCTCGTATCGAGGCAATCCGAATCTTCTTGGCTAAGGCTGAAAGTAAGAACATGGTAGTCTATCAGATGGATGTAAAGACGGCTTTTCTTAACGGAGATCTTAAAGAAGTCGTATACGTCAGCCAACCTGAAGGCTTTGTGAATCCAGAGCATCCTACTCACGTCTATCGTTTGAAGAAGGCTCTTTACGGTTTGAAGAAAGCTCCAAGGGCATGGTATGATACGCTATCAAAGTTTCTTCTATCTACTCGATTCAGCAAAGGAGCAGTCGATCCGACATTGTTCACCAGAAAGTCAGGAAAACATTTAATTCACGTTCAAATATATGTTGATGATATTATTTTTGCCTCGACTGACCCCAATGAATGTGATCGGTTTTCAAATGAAATGGGTTCCAAATTTCAAATGTCAATGATGGGACAAATGTCATTTTTCTTGGGATTACAAATTTCACAAAGTCCCGGAGGCATCTTTATAAATCAATCTAAATATGCAAATGAGATTTTAAAGAAAATTGGATTTGATTCTTGTGACCCTGTTGACACTCCCATGATAGATCGTACTAAACTGGATGAGGACCACTCAGGGGTTATGGTAGACCAAACAAAATATCGTAGTATGATTGGATCCCTGATGTACCTCACAACCAGTAGACCAGACATTTTGTTCGCTGTTTGCATGTGTGCAAGATATCAGGCTAAGCCTAACAAAAAGCACCTTGAAGCGGTTAAACGGGTCTTTCGGTATCTCCAAGGAACCATCAATATGAGACTTTGGTACCCGAAGGACACCGGTATGTCACTAACAACCTATGCAGATGCCGATCATGCAGGATGTCAAGATACACGTCGAAGTACGTCGGAGGTGCTTTCGTTTTTGGGTGATAAGCTTGTGAGCTGGTCTTCAAAGAAGCAAATGAGTACTTCTATTTCCTCTGAGGCTGAATACATAGCCATGTCATCGTGTTGTGCTCAAATCTTATGGATGAGATCCCAATTATCGGACTATGGCTTTGAATTCAACAAAATCCCTCTGTACTGTGATAATAAAAGTGCCATTGCTCTCTCATTCAACAACGTACAACACTCAAGAGCAAATCACATCAACATTCAACATCATTTCATCAGGGAGCAAGTAAAAAATGGTGTGGTGGAACTTTATTTTGTGAGGACTGAATACCAGTTAGCAGACATCTTCACCAAAGCTCTTTCTAGAGAACGTTTTGAGTTTATCCTCCCATGACTTGGTCTAAAGAGTCTTCAACCGGAAACACTCATACATCTTCAAGAGGAAGACGAGGAGTAAAGGTCTTTCTTCATCCATCTCTTGTATATATTTATTCAAAAAAACAAATAGAAAAATATAAAACTTTCAAAAATCCATAAAAACTTGAAAATCTTGAAGATTTTCAAAAAATATTGTCTTTTTGTCATATTTTTCTCGATTCGATAATATCTATGGTCTTTGTATTGTCATTCAAAGAATGACACGGGTCTTTAGATGTTGTTCGAATGTTCTAAAAAAAATCGAAAAATATTTTTGGGAGAAAAGTGAAACAATGGTTTATTGTCATTTCAGGCAGTAACCTGTTTTTCAAAGAAAGAACAGAGCCATGCTTTATCTTAATTCTTCAAACCTCATGCTCTGATTCTAAAAACAAATGTTTGTCATCAAAAATACAAATGTTTTCTTTCAAATATTTTTCCTTCAAATGATTCTTCTGAAAAATATTTGTCATCTAATGAAAACAAAATTGCTTTGAAAATACTTCGGACTCTACTTTTGAAAATCATCCGGGCTTTTCATGTGTCAAAATCTCTATCCTTAAACCAACAACATATGTCATTGATTGAGGGGGAGAATGATTTCAAATCAAAAAGAGTATTTTTCAAACAATTAGCACGTAATCGAGAAAGGTCTACTCTTGAATATTCAAAAAGAACAATGTTTTACAATATTGTATACAATTGGTACAAGACCTTTGTTATTATTATGTTTTCAAAAGATACTCAAGCATGTTTAATCTTTGGAAGTCTAAAGTCTCAAACTTGATCCTTATCGGTTAAATGTTTCTCATAATCAAGTCACATCTCCCCTCAAAAGCTTTCAAAATCAATTTAAATCTACAGAGATCACAAATCTCAAATGATTTGAAAATTGTGATCGGGGAGAATTTGTGATTTAAATTGGATTTAAACTGATAATTCGATAAATGGTCTTCATAAGTTTTTTGCAAGCTATCCTCCCCACATGTGCCAAACGATTTCAAATTTTCCATGCACATGTTGAGGGGAGCATCCTTTTAAACCAAAAAGAATTGAAACGTGATTGAGTTGTCTCTAAGTGCGGTTCCTTCAATATGTGCAAAACTCTTTCAAATCTCGAGGCACATATTGAGGGGAGAAAATTTATGAAAACCTCATCCTTCCCCAATATGCTTTATCTACTTGATTTGATCGGGGAAGTGATGTTGATATCTTTTAGAAAATGGTAATCAAAGAAGTTAATTCTTCCTCTTGCCTCCGTGTGCCAAAACGATTTCAAATACATGATGCACATGTTGAGGGGGAGCTCTGTTTCTAAAAATATCAAAAACAATTCAGGTACAAAATGCTTTGATAATATATCACAAGCATCTGAATTGATTTTCAAAATAGTTTTCAATTGGTTCCAATGGCAGATGAACAATACCAAATAGATCGACCAAATTTACTTTATGTATGGTGATATAAGGATGACAAGGTTAGGCATTTGTTCCCATGATCCGCCAGTGCCGGAGGGATCTACCCAGGGACAATCCACTAGATAGTGTAGAGTCCTTAGGTATGATGAAAAAAGGAGAAAAGTGAGATATGGGAAGAGTACGGACTGAGACAGAGCTAGTACTGGAATAAACCCAACAAGGTTCGGTAAGCACTGAAGGGGTTGAAGAATGAAAAAGAATTGAATAAGAAAAGGGTGAAAACAAATAGCCCTCCAATAATTCAACCTTAGGGCAGAAACCGGGTTCAACTCATATGCTACTAGTGGTTACTAAGGTAACACTGGTATTGAAGACAAGACGTCATGGACCCATTGACGCACTGCAATACAACTTCCCAAGCTACTCAATTTCCTCTTAAAAGGGCTTGTTTCATTCTCACGGGGAACTGATAACGCTACACGCGTCGTTCGGGGTCAAAGGAACTTCCTTTTCTTCGAGCAAGTTTTATAACACCCTAGGCAGTGAGCCTAATCGTTGTAGTGTAGTATTAGGGTAAGCCACGGGTATTGATATCGTTCTTTAGGGGAATAGGAATGCTAGTGAGAAGTTACTACGCTAAGGTTGGGGTTGAGGAAGATTATTTTTTTAGCTTTTTATGTTTTTTTAGGAAATGGAAAGGTATGAATCTCGGGGTTTGGATTTGGGGGTTGGTATTTCTACCGATTACTCTACTTGTCTAATTATCTACTCTAAGGTGTATGTAGTCTATGTCTAATTATTATGTGCTCGTATGATGGTTTAAAGATGTGTTTACTTAGGTTTTATTACTCCTTAATTATCTCCTATTGATGGTTGAATTGTCACGTCCTTATTCTTAATCGCGTTGTGTGTCTAAAGTCATAGGGTATGCTTTTGTCCCTAACTCTTTGAAACTACCAAAGGGTCTCGTCTACAAAATCTCTAGGAATTATAGACTCTAACTCTAAGGTACTCTTTGGATGGTTTAACCTACAACTACTCTAGGCGATATAGTCTAAGGTTCACAAAGATTAATCAAGCATTAACTACACAACGAATGACCTATCGCATTACTAGATCATTAAGAATTAAGATAAGAGACAACCAATCAATATTCAATAATTAAGTTTCATATTCCCTAAGCAAACACACAAATAAATTAGCCGGACATGGAGAACATTCAAGCATACACACAAATAATTGAAGACATAATTGAATTAATGAAGTAAAACACTTATCTTGGTGTAAGATAGGGTTTGGAACCCTAAAATACTGTAAAATACTGTACAATACAGCCTTGTACAATTTCAGCAGCTTGAGTGTCTCGATTCTTGACTTTGGCCATTTTCTTCGTATATCCGCCTTTTAGGTCCAAATAAGTGCTATTCAAGCAATTTGCCTTCAAGAGACCTAAAAAGTGAAAAGGAACGATATTAAGTAATAAGATACAAAAGTGATCGAATAAGGGCTTAAATGACCCCTAAAAAAGGTACATTTTAAAACCTTATCAAATATCCCTACACTTGGTATTTGCTTGTCCTCAAGCAAATGTGCTTTTAGCCAATTAATTTATAAGTTAGGGGTCATGAAGCATTGGTTTAAGTAATAACAGATACAAAAGTGATCAAATAAGGGCTTAAACGACCCCTAAAAAAGGTACATTTTAAAACCTTATCAAATATCCCTACACTTGGTATTTGTTTGTCCTCAAGCAAATGTGCTTTTAGCCAATTAATTTATAAGTTAGGGGTCATGAAGCATTGGTTTAAAACAATCCACAACACATATAAGCCCCGCAAAAGTCATAACAAGCACGGAAATTACATACTAGCACCTCACACGGGGTGTTTGGATACTCACATCTCTCGGGTGTATATGAAATATAACAAGTTGGAAATGGAAGATAAACACTCATTAACCGGTCCTAGTACATAGATTACCATAAGCTTGAGACTAGATCAAACCTCTATTGCTTTGGCGTAAGCACCTAGGAAAGACTATCAAAGAGTTTTTTAAAGGGTTGTAATGTTAGGCTTACGGTAGGGAAATAAAGGGTTTGGTGGGATAGGCTATTTAGTGGTGGCAAGTCAAAAATCTCTATGTTACAAGCATACGAAGAATGGCGTTGCTAAGCCAAGACTCGACACTCTAAACTCTAGATAATTGAAACACACAAACATAAATTTAAAGGATAGATGTAGGATGGTAGCCCGTATGTTGTTTTTTTTTTACTCTATTTTTTTCTTTTTTTCTTTTTCTATTTTTTTTCGATATTTTTTTTTTCCGATTTTTTTTTCTTTTTCATACACTTTTACTCTACCATCCTCTACGGTAACATCAAAATGATAGGGATTTATAGGCACATCCCTACACTTGATTTTTTATTACTCTAACACTAATTTGACCCGAATTGAAAAGATCAAAACACTTGGAGTACATTATTACGCAAATAAATGGAATTTGAATTTAACGTTCCCTTCCCGTCTTTTCATAAACTTTAACTTTTCCCATGAGTTCCAATCGTCCCAAAACTGTGTACAAAGGATATGACCCGACTTAGCAACTCATGCAAGCAACTAGATAATTGAACTAAGGGTTTAGGGTGATAACAATAATGCACTAAAAGTGAGTGCATACAAGGTAGGCTAAGGCGATTTGGGTGTACATTTGGGGGTGGGTGTAAACAATGCTCTTCATTGATATTCCAGAAAACGAAACATCACGAGAACCGCGAAAAGGATAGGCTCTGAGGGGTTAACTAGGGGTATCGTGTACTAAAAGTGAGTACAACGCAAAGGTGTGGGGGAATTACTCAACCGAGGTGGAAGAAGTAATTATATTACGGGTATCAAACAAGGGTTATCCTAATGCCTCTTATCATTTAGTTATTCCTAACTACACAAGTGTAGTCTTACTAGCGATCTCGGGATGCATCACAAAACAAGTTCTAGAATCTATTATACTACCGGTTCACACACTAAGCATTAAAGATGAATGCTTTAATTCCTACTAATCTAAGGGTGATCATCACATTTTGGGTGGAATTTAAGTGGTAAAGGGTTTTAGTGCTAGTCATGCAACTTCCTATCCGTGAGACGGTTTATTAAGACTAATGGCCCACTCCTATATGTCATGAAAAATTAAACATTTGGTGCCAAAATTACCCTAACCGACATTTTCTCATGGTTTATTACACAAATACAATTGGACAAAGCAAATAGTCAAGGATAAGCATAGTTTCAAAGTTCCCATTTTATTTTCCCACCCAACACTTAAACTGAACATTGTCCCCAATGTTCCCCGAAAGTATCAAAGTTATGATAATGGAAGGTAATTAAAAGCGAAAAGAAACTAATACTCCTTTGATTAGCTCGGTAGGATCCGTGTAAAGTGGTGGTTAAATCCTTTCCAAGAAGAATGTATGCGTGAAAAGCTCCTTCCAATCTTATGTATCTTCTTCTTAGTAAATTAAACATGCACACTTGAAGAAAACAAACGAAACCTTCGCGTAAAATCGGCGGTAATAATATATATAAGACTCTATTAAACTAGGATATAATGCTTGTGGAATGGGTTTTCTGAATTTCGGAAAATTAAGACCTGGGAAATTCCAAAAATTTATAAGTAGCTCAGAAAACGAGAAAAGGTAATGTTGTTTTACTCCTTCCTGGCCGTGAGTTATCTGACAAAAGCGGTCTGCGATTTTTCGGAAAAAATTCGGAAAATTTACATCTTTAGAATCTGGTAAAATTTCTGCAAAACATCCATTATGACTCGATACAAGCATTTGACTCGAACAAACACACATATATATCTTTTATATAATTGAAATTCTCATGTTCACGTTTCTTTTGAAAACGTGTGTAATCCTCCCTACACTTATCCTTTATGTAAAATATCTTTATATGCAAATAAGACGAGGTTAAAAACAAAATAAAGCATTTTTATAAATTTAAACATGAGAATAAGCAATCAATAAAAGATATATGACACTAACAAGCAAACAATTAAGTATGGGTTGCCTCCCACGAAGTGCTTTTCTTTATGTATGAGTCTTGTAGCTAGACTCGTAGTCGTGCTCCTACGTGACTTCATTACCGTCACCTTCTTCCTTCGCTTTCCCTTCGTCAAAAGGGCTTAGATGTTGTATGCTTACAGTGGATTCCTTGCCAACGTCGTCTATTATGGTGACGGTTTTATCCTTTAGATTGGTTTCCTTCACTGCAAAAGTCCCAAACCATCTTGGTTTGTTTCTACCTTGTAATGCCCTTATCCGTGATTTGTACAGAAGTACTTTTTCTCCCTTTTGAAATTCCTTTGGGTTCCTTTGTGCCTTTGGTATCGAAGTTGGATTATTTCCTAACTTCTTATCGGGCTTCCACAATGTTGCATGCAATCCTTGATCCATAAAATTTCTAAGCCCTTTTTCCCAATCATTCATTTTCTTCTTAACTATATTGCTTGGGACTTGTGGATTTTCATCCGTAACCTTCTCCATGATCTTAAGACGATATCTTGGAACGATGGGTATCCTAGCGTACCCTTTTCCGCTTTTAAGTATCATGATGCCCTCCCCGCATTTGATGGTTGCCTTGGCGGTGGCTAGAAATGGTGTCCCAAGAATGAGTGGCATGTTTCTATCTTCCTCAACATCTATGATCACGAAATCCACCGGATAAGCGATATTAGCCACTGTATTAAAATATCCACATGCGATTCCTATGGGGTAGACATAGGTGTGATTAGCTAAGGAAAGTCTAAGATCGGTCTTGGTGGCTTTTCCCTAGTCAACTTATTATAGATTGATAATGGCATTATGTTCACATCGGACCCACGATCACTAAGGCATTTATATAATCAATATCACCTATGCTACATGGTATCACGAAGTTCCCTGTGGTGTCTCGTTTTTTTGTTAATGGTTTTTTAAGAACCAACTCATACTGAGAGGTCCCATAGGCGTCATACTCTTCTTATATTATTTTTCCTTCAAGGGCTTCCCTAAGAACCTCATTGTACCTAAAGTTGTTTACTTGATTTGCAATGGTTTTTCTGTTAATTTCGTACTTAAGGTAGTACTCAATGGTCTCGGGCTCATTATTAGGTTCAGACTCCTCCCTCTTGCTTTCCTCAGTTTTATTCACCTCAACCTTTCCATCCTCAGGTATAATGGAAATGGCGTTAACAAACGAAGTGGGAGGACAATCGTTGCTTCTTACTAGTACCTTTTCGGGAACATTTGTTTTGGAATATTCTTTTACCAGGTTCATCATTTCCGTCATTTTTTCTTGCATTTCCTCTCTCTGCCTATAAACCTCCTCTTCAAATTTGGCTAATCTCTCCGTATGAGCTGCCATGTACTCCCTCATTTGTTCCTTAAAGCTTGGTGAGAGTGGTATTGGGGAAGTAGAACGGAAGCGCCTTTCGGGAGTGGGGTTTTGCTCACGACTTGGGGATTCCGAAAAAGGTGTTGGGTGGTTGGTGGAATTGTCGAAATGACTGCTTCTCGAGGATTTGTACGGAGCTCTTTTATGCCATTCCATAAGATAATCAATCCTTCTCTCAATAGCACTCATTTGCTCCTCGGTGATGTCGGAAGATTCAAGAGGAGTTGATATGGCATTAACCACGTTAACAGGGGTTTCAGGAGATTCATTCCATTCTTCGTAGCTTTGATCAACAAGCTCTTCTATAATATCCCAAGATTTCTCTGCATTAAAGTCATTTGAGCCTTCCACGGCGGCTTGATCAATTGATCGTCGAGTGATGAAATCGATATGGTCATAGAAGATTTGGATTTGAAGCCAAAGATCAATGCCATGATGAGGGAGTTTATGGAGTAGGTCCTTGAATCGAGTCCATGCTTCGTAGAGAGATTCACCTTGAAGTTGTTGAAACGTTAAGATGTCTCGTCTAAGTTTAGTGGTTCTCCCCGGTGGGAAAAATTGAGCAAAGAAGCGAGAGGTGAGATCATCCCAACTTGAGATGGAGCCGACGGGAAGTCGCTCAAGCCAATTACTAGCTTGGTCCCGTAGAGAGTTGGAAGAGAGCAGCGTGGTCTCCCAGTAGTAGCATCAAGGTCGATGGAATCGACAATTTTAAGAAATCCTTAAGATCTTTGATTAGGATCTTGAACGAAGTCCATGGAATGCACATCCGTTTTGCACCAACCGGATGGTGTCGGATCGCAGGGCCTTAGTTTGGGCTTGGTCGGGAAGCTCAATGGTGTTCCTATAGCCTAGGTGGCTTGGTCTCGAGTATTCACCAAGAGTACGGGCTCTTGGCGGGTCATTTGGTGGTAGGTTGATGAATGGTGGTTGGTTATCACCTTCCATGATGAAAAGTGATGGGATTACTAACAAAGGTCACGAAGAAGGGGGATAGACTACGAGGAAGCTAAAAAAAATGAGAAAAAATTTACTTGATAGGAATCAAGCAAAGAAACCTAAACGAGGTGGACTACTAACTAGCTATTCTATTCCCCGCAAAAACTTGATAGCGCTACCGCGTCGTTAGGGGTCAAAGGAACTTCCTTTTCTTCGAGCAAGTTTTATAACACCCTAGGCAGTGAACCTAATCGTTGTAGTGTAGTATTAGGGTAAGCCACGGGTATTGATATCGTTCTCTAGGGGAATAGGAATGCTAGTGAGAAGTTACTACGCTAAGGTTGGGGTTGAGGAAGATTATTTTTTATCTTTTTATGTTTTTTTAGGAAATGGAAAGGTACGAATCTCGGGGTTGGTATTTCTACCGATTACTCTACTTGTCTAATTATCTAATCTAAGGTGTATGTAGTCTATGTCTAATTATTGTGTGCTCGTATGATGGTTTAAAGATGTGTTTACTTAGGTTTTATTACTCCTTAATTATCTCCTATTGATGATTGAATTGTCACGTTCTTATTCTTAATCGCGTTGTGTGTCTAAAGTCGTAGGGTATGCGTTTGTCCCTAACTCTTTGAAACTACCAAAGGGTCTCGTCTACAAAATCTCTAGGAATTATAGACTCTGACTCTAAGGTACTCTTTGGATGGTTTAGCCTACAACTACTCTAGGCGTTATAATCTAAGGTTCACAAAGATTAATCAAGCATTAACTACACAACGAATGACCTATCGCATTACTAGATCATTAACAATTAAGATAAGAGACAACCAATCTATATTCAATAATTAAATTTCATATTCCCTAAGCAAACACACAAATAAATTAGCCGGACATGGAGAACATGCAAGCATACACACAAATAATTGAAGACATAATTGAATTAATGAAGTAAAACACTTATCTTGGTGTAAGATAGGGTTTGGAACCCTAAAATACTATACAAGACAGCCTTGGTTCGGTTTAGGTTTTTTACTCCAAAATACTACACTCTGAAAACTAAAAAATTCGGATTCTATATATAAGATTACAATTGCGACGGCGTCACCGCCGTCGGGTCGCCGTCATTAGGGTTTCGTCTTGGCCACGTTAGTCTTGCGACGGCGTCACCATATGCTTGTGGCAGTCCCCTTCGATCTCGGCCGTGCGGATCAAATCTAGGCCGTCAGAGTTGCGACGACCTACTCTTTTAAAGCCTGACACCGTCACTTGTAAATAAGCAATTTGGCTCTGAACCGTGTCAAAAGTGATGCGGCGTCACAAATAACACTGACGCCGTCCCCTTATGTTTCAGCAGCTTGAGTGTCTCGATTCTTGACTTTGGCCATTTTCTTCGTATATCCGTGCCTTTTCGTCCAAATAAGTGCCATTCCAGCAATTTGCCTTCAAGAGACCTAAAAAGTGAAAAGGAACGATATTAAGTAATAACGGATACAAAAGTGATCAAATAAGGGCTTAAACGACCCCTCAAAAAGGTACATTTTAAAACCTTATCAGGAACCTACATAATCTATCGACTTTCTCTTAGAGATTGTTGATATTGAAGAAGGAGACCCTCTCCTTAGTCTCCGAAATAGGAAACCAAATGTGCACTATTGAGTCTAGAGCCACGAGATCATCAAATAAATCTCATTAGGACACTGAATATGAAGACTCTCTGTTTCACACAATGTGGAAAGAGAGTTTATATCTTATGAGTCCTACGCATTATCCTTGTGGTGTTGCCAGAACATATGAGTGATGTGTAAACATATTCACAATGAAGATGGAAAGCCTTCTGGAGCCAACATCAAACAAGCTCTTGGTGGGTGGCTTGTGAGATCTATCCAATAGATCAACCATGTGACAACTGAACAGAAACAATGGGGCGATTCAATCTATTGAATCAATCCTGGTTCAGGTTATGGATTGACGAATAACTTTGAAAAACCGGTCATTGTGCTTAAAAATCTTTTCTCTAGCACATCGGCTGTGTATTAATGTTTCAAATTTTAAAAGGTGTTTATGATTGATAATTGATTTCCCTTAAAACCTTCGTTGTATTGCAAAAACACTTTATTGAGCAGTACACGATTGTTTTCAAATCATTTTCATCAATCGGTGAATCTCAATTATTTGGTTCACTCACTCCGTTTTGTCTTCTTTGAGGCGTTCGATTTGAGAACGGCTAGAGCATGCGAGACCACTGTCAATGAAATTCTTGAATTATACGATCACGTACTTGCGATCAACGGGAACCGTAGGCGGTGTACCTCAATTCAACGAAAGTGATCAAAGACACTTTCGTGCACTTTATTGCTAAGCTGTTGTATGTAGGTACGCTGCGGCGTTTGCGTGATCGAAATGAAGCGGTCAATCCATTGCCGCATGCTCACACTACACATTCATCTCTAAAGAAATCATGATAAGTGCATCAACGACTCTGATATTTTCACTCTATGCTTTTGCTACACTGCTGCAAATATCATGAATCATCTAAAGCTTCCACTACTCTGATAAGAAGAAATCATTATCCAGAATGTGAGCATGTCGGTCCAAAATGTCACAACATCACATAAAACCAACACTGCAACGGATGAGTCAGAGATTCATAATAGCTAATAATCTCAAAGCTGGCTCAACACTCATTATCACGTGGATCAGTTAAAGACCTCCACTTGGATTATCCAAACATGCAAAAATGAAGAATCAAAGACTACGAGCTACCGAGCAAAGAACGAGAACAAGAATCCAAGAACAATCTTAATGTAATATATGTTTGTATTCAATGAAATTTGAGGTGACCTTCCTAAGGGGGAGATTGTTAGGATTTAGTAAATCCAGTTATTAAAGTGTCGGTCACCTCAAGTATATGTAATCGTTAGAAAGCTCGTAGTCGTAGTTATTTAAAGTTAAGTAGTATTTAGTTTAGTAACACCGTGGAGGACGGACGGGTCTTTACCCACTATATGCCTGATCCACAGCCCGTAGGTGGCGATTTGTGTAAGACTATAAATACTCTCTACCTCCCAAGGTAGAGGGTTGGAGCTCATAATAAGATTTTCACTTTCTCTCACTAAGTTCCCAAACCTCTAACTATTTCTCTCTCTAAAACATCATTGTGTACGCCTTCTATGATCATGGTTTGATGTGTTTGTGAAATCCAATATGTTACAGAGCACAACTTGACTTGATGATGAAATCGACCATTGTCATCCTACAAATGGATAAATTGTTCACATAAAATCATGAAACGAAAAGAAAGAACATGTAAAGAATCATATAAATGCAACTCATTTATAAACATATAATAAAATGATACTCCTAAGTGTTGAACAAGTGCTTGTGTGGAAAAAGGAAATTTGAAATGATTATCTAAAGAGATAATGTACCTACTGTTCCACGGTTCCACCGGTTCCCTCACTAGAGGGATCCGGCTAGTTTTAGTCTAGGGATCCGGCTAATAGATGAGGTGAAAGGGAGGTGATTGGATTCTATCCAGGTCTAGCACTTACCTATCCTAAGTTACTCATTGTATTAAGTGTCTTACATGGAATGAGACCTAAGTGGTCAAGACTAATGAGTGAGATTTGTCAATGATGGCTTTTGTGGGGAAAATGGAGTTTCAGAAACACAAATGAGTGATCATGGATGACACTAAGTGTTTTGAGGATGGTGCATGGTTATAGGAACTAGATGGCGGTTAAAGGAAAATTTAGAAAATTTCTTTAATATTATAAGAAATGAAAAACTAGTTTTTGGAGCATTTTAAGGTTAAGATGACTAAAATCAATTTGCCAAAATTGAAAGAAATATCAAACTAGGTGTTTTAAGTTGAGAGGAACAATGTGTAAACATTGTAGCGGAAAGATGATGAGTTTTGAAGTAATAATAAATCAAAAATACTTTGAATGTGATCCTAAGTCATCTATGAGTGAATGTGAGATCAACTGAGCCTAAGGAAAGTTTAAGTGATCCTAATGTATCATATTTAACTAGTTCAATTAAGATGTGGAAGGTTGGATTGATGAAAGGAGGCTAAAAAGGAACTTCTGTCCACCCGGATCCCACGAATCCTTCACTTGAGGGATCCGTCTAGTTATATCTAAGGGATCCGGTTTGAGACAGATTTTCTTAACAGAATAGTTGCAAAATTTTGCTCTATGTTTTGAATTTTGAAACTAATGATTTCTACAGCAAGTATACATATATACAAGTTAAGCATAGCAAGGAGAGCATGTAGAAATAACATATAAGCAATCAAGTGAGATTGAGCTCACAAATAACACAGAGGTTTAGCAAACTTAACAAGCACTATTCAAGAAACCAAAAACAGATTTATGGTCTAGATTAGTAAATCATTTACACTAACAATGACATGCAAGGTATGTGTCTAGAAAGAGTTTTGAGGTTCTAGTTTAGGACAATCTAGACTATCTTTAGATCCAAAAGGTGGAATTGTTATTTGTGGAGATGAAAGAATTGTGTTTAGAAGAGTAAGTGTTGGATTTAGAAAGGCTTGAAGCAAGTACCGTTTTGTGAGTTGGTTTTGGCCCAAAAAAATGTTTACCTATGTGTTGCTATTTGAAGAGTAAGAAACACATGTATATGCGTCCTTAAGAAAGTGAATTGTTTTAGAAGGTTGTTTTGGTCAATGGAAGCAATGAACTATGTATAGTCATTAGCATACAATGAGCTTCGTCCATGAAGTCATGTAGCTCTTCTCGATCAAAGCAAGATAATCGCTTGATGAGGCAAGTGGTTGTGATTAACTTAAAAGAAAAATTAATTTTACAACTTGTTTGATTAGTAATCCTAAGACAATGTAAAGTATTTCCATTGTAAACTTACTTTAGGAAAACGTAGGAGTATAAATTTCTAAAGTGAGAGAATGAATATGAGACTATTACTAGCGGTGCTCAATTACGGCTAAACACGACCATTTTTACGGGCGATTCCACATACCCAACTTCTATCAAGGAAGCAATTCAATCGTTAGGTCAAATTGAGTTTCTAGTGCAATAAGTTCTCCAGTATTCATTCTCAAGGAAGAAAAATTTATATTCCTACAATAGCCTATCGAAGAGTAACAATGATGATACATTGCTTTGTTTTTATTAATATTATGCTTGAAAAAAAACTAAGGTGACGAAGGTGTCATGTTTAAAAAAAATAAAAGTTGTCCATATGGTGAACAAAAATGGTTGGATGAGCTAGTTCAACATATGTTGTTGGAAAGCTCGAGATATGTGACAACTCGTAATTTCAGGTCATTTAACAAACTTTGAAAATTCACTATTCATCTCGGAAATTTACTATTTACTGGTTACTATTCATCATTTTACTATTCATCATTTTTAAAGTCGGTTTAAGACTTTGAGAGGTTATTTTAAAATTTTACTATTCACGAAACACTATTCATTCCCGGAGAAAAGTTACTATTCATGATTTTTATTCATCATTTTTCGTAAACTAGGTTTACGAGTATCGAATTCGCATAACCGTGAGGGTTAAGTTGCATATTCATGGAACATCATTGAAAACATTTCATATAGACTAGAGTTAGTCTACATATCATCAGTAACATTATTTTCATATTAGTTTATGCATTGGTCTGCATATTCCATTAACGTATATTTATTTATTAAATAAATGCTATCGCACGATCATTTATTTTGAAGAATTGATCCGACACTTTCAATAATTGTCCAGATATATTTTTATACTCATTTTAATGCTATAAAAATTATATTATTAGTTTACCCGATGTTTTGAAATTATTTTGTATATATATTGTTATATATATATTTACGACGGTTTACGTAAATACGATACGATAATTATTTATTCACTCAATACTTGCGAGAAATGCATTTTTATAATTTTTATGACTTCGATATATTTTATTTTGTTCCGTTAAAATCGATTTCTAGCTACCTTTATAATTAATAACTTAATATTTGAACTTAATTACCTAAATACCTAAATAATTATATACATATTATATCAAATCAAGACCAAAGTCTTCTTTTTCTTTTTCTTGCCTTGCCGACCTCCCCCTCCATGTCACCTCTTTGATACTTTAATTTGATCAATAAATTACAATTGTGCCATTAAGAGCTAGATATTTTTCTTTTTCACTTGCATAATATACAAAATAGACATAGATCATAATATTTGGAAAGTGAAAAAAATAGCAAACTCTCTCTTCCTCACTCATGTGGTTCGGCCATACATCAAAAGAGAAGAAGAACATCAAATTTTTCAAGCTTCAAGTGTTAATCAAGTTCTAGTAGTAATCTAGTTAGGGTTTTGGAATAAAAACCTCAAGATTATTAGGTGTGCTTGCTCAAAAATTCATCATCACACTAGTAAGCATCTAATAAAATTTTCCTACTCTTACATAGTCATTATTGATATATTTTTATGGTCTAGTAACAAAAACATGCAAATATACTATGATCCATACCACTTTTACTTGTTTTTATTACTTATTATGAGTATTAACTATCCTATAATTATTCCCATGAAACCTATCGTTGTTGATGAATATTAGGAACCCATGACACCCTAAGAAGGTGTATGGTAGGTTTAGAATAGTTTTGGTGTTGATTGGAAGGGTTTAGAACAAGTATTACACTAGAAAAATCATTTTCGACAACTTATAATTAAGGGCTGTTCATTTTTGTAAAATCTGGAAATTTCGACAGGTCATGGATTATTTTGGTTTATATTTTCAGAAAATAGACTTTAAAACGAAACCGTGGCCGCTTGAACGGGTTAAAACGGATTTATAACGAAGAAGTTACGCTATTTTCAAGTTTAACGACGAAAACTAATTTTCTGAAAAATACAAGCTGTCAAGGGTTATTTAAGGGGCAAAAATGAGTTTTAAGCATTATCTAAATGAGTCGATTTATCAAAAATATATTAGTATATATTAACACGAAACTAAGGATATATAAAACGTAGAAAACCAAGCTTTAACGACTAAGTTACACGCGTTTTAAATATGGTTATCGTAACTATTTTACACAAGTAATAACACTTACATATTTTCTATTAGTCCAAAATGATTATCGCAAGTGACCATGTTTGGAGCCGTTTTTCATATCGATAGAGTACTTTTGAGAAAACGATGTCTTCTAGCAAAAGTGAGTTTACCTATCCTATTTTCCAAAATGTTCAACCGTTCGTCAAACGAAGTTATAACGAATAATATACGATCACTCAAACTTTGCCGAAATCTAACCTTAAACTATATTTTTAGTCCGACTATCCTACTTCATCTATATTTTTCTCTATGATCGAGACTTCTATGATCAAAAGTTAAAAGCTAAGACTTTTAGATATCGTTACAAGCTTTCTAAACCCATTGAGTTTGTTTCCTAACACTCGACATCTACTATTTTACGACTAGCTTTACGAGGCTACTTATCCCTTTTCACTACTTGTAAAAGTATATTGTTTTCTTGACGAAAAACTATAAATTCTTGTTCTATTTCTAAACGACTATCGTGGGAAGTTGTTTCAACATAAATACGCGTAAAGTATTTTATAACATGACGAGATGTAATAAACATATATTTCGATGATAAACTTCATTTTCAAAATGTACAAGTGGTATAGATTACATGTGAATTTTCATGTACGACATTGTTCCATGACTTACATTAGAACATATCATTCATATTAGGTTGCAGATAGAGATTGCACCTCATTTCAGTGTATCCACTTTTATCATCATAATCATTGTATCAGGTGAGTCATAGCCCCTACTCTTTTAATACATTTATTAAACTCTTTGGGGGAGATACATGCTACAACTTTTATCATGATCATAATTGTTTCAAAACCGAATGTTGTACCATATCTATTTTTCTTGATTGTGTGCTATTGTTCTTTGTCGAATTATGTGCTATATCAGTTAACTACTGATACATTGAGTCATGTACTATTGATTATGTGCTATGGTTCTACGTCGAGTTATATGCTATATCAGTTGACTACTGATACGTCGAGTCGTGTACTATTGTTCTACGTCGAATTATGTGCTATATCAATTGACTATTGATACGTTAAGTTAGGTACTATTATGTGAACTCATTTAACGATGTGTGCTTGAACATAAACTATAACATTTTGTGCAATGGGTTGTAAACACACAAGTTGCAAGTTTTGTATGGGCGGAACTTGGAACTGAGTGGATTTGCAATGCCTTTGCTGCAAGAACGTTCCTTAAAGGTTTTTCATGACAACACAAACTCTATGAACTCACTCAACCTTTGTGTTGACACTTTTAGCATGTTTTATCTCAGGTATCTAAGGCATACAATTCATGGCATGCATGTGGACTTATCATAGAGTCGTGGTGACGACGCGTCTCACATGGGATTTATGCACTTTAAAAACATCGGTTGGCTTGCATCAACTTATTTTCGTACATGTTGACTATCATTTGGGACCTATACTTTGTAAACTCTGAATATTTTACTTAATCAAACGATGTATTTTCAAAACGACACTTTAGGTCGTTCAATATAACTGTAACTGTGATGCTATGGCGTCACTCCCGTATTCCATTCCGCTGCAAAACAGGTATTTTGGGGGTGTGACAGATTGTCATCAGAGCAAGAGTTATAGAGAACTAGGTTGTATCATTGACCCTAGACTATAACTACATCATCATAGCATCTCATCATTTCATCATAAGTGCATATTCACTATGCATGCGGTTTTATACGCACATTATGCGAGTTATTTACTTTCATTTCAAATCGATTGTCACATAGATGTCCTCAGATACCATTCCATTATCCTTTCTTCAGATTCCAACGTGGAGAATGCCTTGTCACTCCCTATCACAATTTTAACATCAGCTGACTCATCACCGATATCATCGGATCTTTGAGACGAAATCTTCAAGGAGGGTGAAGTCGCTCTCACTCCTCTGTTTCACCACCAAATCGTCATGTTAGACGTTAATCACATATTAAGTCACTAAGTCAGACATTTGAAGCACTTACGACATCTCATAACCCATCTCCTAGGAATCATCAATCATTTTGAAAAATAACCTTAATCTTATCACCTCATATCACATCTCTTTAGAGCGCTTATTCTAAACATAGGACTTTGCTACGTCTCACCCTTCCTCTTATTTTGAAGAGTTATGGCGCCAAAGAAAGCTACACCAGAAATGACACAAGCTGCTATCCAAAAGTATTTAAAGGATAGTATAGTCGAGGCACTAAGGAAAGAACGAGCAACAGTAACTACTACTGCAGAGGCTGCGGCTACTGCTGAAGCTGCTAGACTTGCTGCTGCTACAGGAGCGGCAGGAGGGTCTGGAGTTCAAAATTGTACATACAAGGACTTTAAGAACTGTGATCCCACAAAATTCAAAGGCACAGAAGGAGCCACTGCTATGATCCGTTGGTTTGAGAAGATGGAGTCTGTATTTCTTCTATGCAATTGCCCAAATGACTGCAAGGTGAAGTTCGCCACTGGTACACTCTTAGATGGCGCAATGTCATGGTGGAATTCGTATGCGCAGCCTATTGGTATGGAAAATGCTTACAAGCTCACGTGGGATGAATTCAAGAAGCTAGTAACTAAGAAGTATTGTCCACGCACAGAGGTGAAGAAACTAGAAACAGAATTTTATGAGTTAGTGACTATTGGTTATGACATCGAGACTTACATCAGAAGGTTTCAAGAGTTGGCTACTCTTTGTCCAACTAGGGTTTCGGACAATGAGAAATTACTAGAAAATTTCATTGGAGGACTTCCACAAAGTATTCAAGGAGATGTAACTTCTTCCGAACCACAAACGATTGAAGAGACTATCAGGATGACTCAAAAACTCATGGCTCAAGTTGTGAAGGGGGAAAACATTATCAACAATAACCACAACAACAATAACAACAATCACACCATCAACAACAACCACAACAACAACCAAACTGACAACAACAAAAGGAAATGGGAAAATGACCAGGGAGGTTATAATTATGACAACCAAAACCATAACACTAACCATTATCAACAACAGAATAGAAGACAAGAAGTCGCCAGGGTTTATGTTGCTGCACCAACAAAGGGAAGAGCTTATACTGGAAACTTACCACGATGCCACCAATGCACGCTACATCATGATGGTCCATGTGGTATATGCTTTAGCTGTCACAAAGTGGGACACCTTGCTAAGGACTGCAAGGGCAAGGCCATAATTACATGTTTCGGATGTGGGGAGCAAGGACACTATCGGAACCAATGTCCCCAAAACCAAGGTCAACAAGTTGAAGGAGCTCATGGGAAAGCATATATGTTAGAAGGAGGAGAAGCTCACCAGGGTATCAACAACGCGGCAGACTGAAGAAGTTTATAAACTAACAGTCTTATTTCCTTATGCACTATGTCGTACTAAGTTTATGTCTTCCATCGTATTCGGATCTTTATGACTTAAGATGTATTACTATTTGATAAACCACTCGTTGTGAAATATTCTCATCTATCGTACTTTCTTTTCCTTTCTGATTCGTTATCACTTACAAAAATTTTACTTCCTTTTACTTTAACTGCCATTTTAACGACATGGTTTAAATCTCTTTAAACATTGATAGTTATAACAACTAAACTGAACGTCACATTATCGTTCCTTAATTATACATAGCCTACCTAACTATGTCTAATTCTAGAGGGATCATGTTATGTTGGGAGCAGTTATTTATAAATCTTAGTGCAAGCAAAATTTTCACATATTCCTAAAAGTCAAAGTGATACTCATGGGAGATTCTTCCAATATTTTCTCTATCGCGATGTTTATACACTCTTAATCATAGATAGCCGTAACAACACTTCTTCATGTCTTCTCTCCTCGTTATTCATCACAAACCCTAAACCTGAGAAACCAACATGAACTGAATTTAGGGACTGAATTCCTTTTTGGGTGGGCGAATGTAACAACTCGTAATTTCAGGTCATTTAACAAACTTTGAAAATTCAATATTCATCTCGGAAATTTACTATTCACTGGTTACTATTCATCATTTTACTATTCATCGTTTTTGAAGTCGGCTTGAGACTTTGAGAGGTTATTTTAAAATTTTACTATTCACGAAACACTATTCATTCCCGGAGAAAAGTTACTATTCACGATTATTATTCATAATTTTTCGTAAACTAGGTTTACGAGTATCGAATTCGCATAACCGTGAGGGTTAAGTTGCATATTCATGGAACATCATTGAAAACATTTCATATAGACTAGAGTTAGTCTACATATCATCAATAACATCATTTTCATATTAGTTTATGCATGGGTTTGCATATTCCATTAACGTATATTTATTTATTAAATAAACGCTATCGCACGATCATTTATTTTGAATAATTGATCCGACACTTTCAACAATTATCCAGATATATTTTTATACTCATTTTAATGCTATAAAAATTATATTATTAGTTTACCCGATGTTTTGGAATTATTTTGTATATATATTGTTATATATATATTTACGACGGTTTACGTAAATACGATACGATAATTATTTATTCACTCAATACTTGCGAGAAATGCATTTTTATAATTTTTATGACTTTGAAATATTTTATTTTGTTCCGTTAAAATCAATTTCTAGCTACCTCTATAATTAATAACTTAATATTTGAACTTAATTACCTAAATACCTAAATAATTATATACATATTATATCAAATCAAGACCAAAGTCTTCTTTTTCTTTTTCTTGCCTTGCCGACCTCCCCCTCCATGTCACCCCTTTGATACTTTAATTTGATCAATAAATTACAATTGTGCCATTAAGAGCTAGATATTTTTCTTTTTCACTTGCATAATATACAAAATAGACATAGATCATAATATTTGGAAAGTGAAAAAAATAGCAAACTCTCTCTTCCTCACTCATGTGGTTCGGCCATACATCAAAAGAGTAGAAGAACATCAAAATTTTCAAGCTTCATGTGTTAATCAAGTTCTAGTAGTAATCTAGTTAGGGTTTTGGAATAAAAACCTCAAGATTATTAGGTTTGGTTGCTCAAAAATTCATCATCACACTAGTAAGCATCTAATAAATTTTTTCTACTCTTACATACTCATTATTGATTTATTTTTATGGTCTAGTAACAAAAACATGCAAATATACTATGATCCATACCACTTTTACTTGTTTTTATTACTTATTATGAGTATTAACTATCCTATAATTATTCCCATGAAACCTATCGTTGTTGATGAATTTTAGGAACCTATGACACCCTAAGAAGGTGTATGGTAGGTTTAGAATAGTTTTAGTGTTGATTGGAAGGGTTTAGAACAAGTATTACACTAGAAAAATCATTTTCGACAACTTATAATTAAGGGCTGTTCATTTTTGTAAAATCTGGAAATTTCGATAGGTCATGGATTATTTTGTTTTATATTTTCAGAAAATAGACTTTAAAACAAAACCGTGGCCGCTTGAACGGGTTAAAACGGATTTATAACGAAGAAGTTACGCTATTTTCAAGTTTAACGACGAAAACTAATTTTCTGAAAAATACAAGCTGTCAAGGGTTATTTAAGGGGCAAAAATGAGTTTTAAGCATTATCTAAATGAGTCGATTTATCAAAAATATATTAGTATATATTAACACGAAACTAAGAATATATAAAACGTAGAAAACCAAGCTTTAGCGACTAAGTTACAAGCGTTTTAAATATGGTTATCGTAACTATTTTACACAAGTAACGCTTACATATTTTCTATTAGTCCAAAATGCTTATCGCAAGTGACCATGTTTGGAGCCGTTTTTCATATCGATATAATACTTTTGAGAAAACGATGTCCTCTAGTAAAAGTAAGTTTACCTATCCTATTTTCCAAAATGAAGTTATAACGAATAATATACGATCACTCAAACTTTGCCGAAATCTAACCTTAAACTATATTTTTAGTCCGACTACCCTACTTCATCTATATTTTTCTCTATGATCGAGACTTCTATGATCAAAAGTTAAAAGCTAAGACTTTTAGATATCGTTACAAGCTTTCTAAACCCATTGAGTTTGTTTCCTAACACTCGATATCCACTATTTTACGACTAGCTTTACGAGGCTACTTATCCATTTTCACTACTTGTAAAAGTATATTGTTTTGCGACGAAAAACTATAAATTCTTGTTCTATTTCTAAAAGACTATCGTGGGAAGTTGTTTCAACATAAATACGCGTAAAGTATTTTATAACATGACGAGATGTCATAAACATATATTTCGACGATAAACTTCATTTTCAAAATGTACAAGTAGTATAGATTACATGTGAATTTGCATGTACGACATTGTTTCATGACTTACGTTAGAACATATCATTCATATTAGGTTGCAGATAGAGATTGCACCTCATTTCAGTGTATTCACTTTTGTCATCATAATCATTGCATCAGGTGAGTCATAGCCCCTACTCTTTTAATACATTTATTAAACTCTTTGGGGGAGATACATGCTACAACATTTATCATGAACATAATTGTTTCAAAACCGAATGTTATGCCATATATATTGTTCTTGATTGTCTGCTATTGTTCTTCGTCGAATTATGTGCTATATCAGTTGAATACTGATACATTGAGTCATGTACTATTGATTATGTGCTATGGTTCTATGTCGAGTTATGTGCTATATCAGTTGACTATTGATACGTCGAGTCGTGTACTATTGTTCTACGTCGAATTATGTGCTATATCAATTGACTATTGATACGTTAAGTTAGGTACTATTATGTGAACTCATTTGACGATGTGTGCTTGAACATAAACTATAACATTTTGTGCAATGGGTTGTAAACATACAAGTTGCAAGTTTTGTATGGGCGGAACTTGGAACTGAGTGGATTTGCAATGCCTTTGCTGCAAGAACGTTCCTTAAAGGTTTTTCATGACAAAACAAACTCTATGAACTCACTCAAGCTTTGTGTTGACACTTTTAGCATGTTTTATCTCAGGTGTCTAAGGCATACACTTCATGGCATGCATGTGGACTTATCATAGAGTCGTGGTGACGACGCGTCTCACATGAGATTTATGCACTTTAAAAACATCGTTTGGCTTGTATCAACTTATTTCCGTACATGTTGACTATCATTTGGGACCTATACTTTGTAAACTCTGAATATTTTACTTAATCAAACGATGTATTTTCAAAACGACACTTTAGGTCATTCAATATAACTGTAACTGTGATGCTATGTCAGTCATTCCCCAGGTATTCCATTCCGCTGCAAGACAGGTATTTTGGGGGTGTGACAAGTTAGGATTTTCGGATATGAACAATTATATTTGCGTTGCAAAATAATATACTTGAGTATATCAGATGAAATAATCAAGTTGTCAATCCTACTATGAAGCTTAGAAAGCAATCATGAAAAGGAAAACGGGAGAGTACATCATCAACACAAGTGTAGGTTTTGATCCGATGCACATTCTTGTTGTTTTTAGAAAACGACACAAGAAAATATGAAATCAAAAAATCATATAACTGATATAAGCACATAAAACATTTATGTTGCACACATGACAAACTTAATCAAGAAGCCATTTAGTGTATTACATGTTTTAAACATTTTTCAACTTATATGACTTATCTAAGTATTTAAACTAACATTTTCGCCACAACTAGATGTTATCCCAAACACTCCTTCAAATAGCACATTGATTAGTAGAATATTACTAAATTGACAAACAAGAGAATGAATAGTAAGGTAAGGAAACCACATATGTTATTCAATCAAATAAGCACAAAAGCTATTTGAGATAAACAAATAATCAAGTAATGCAAGGAAGACAATTAATCATTTAGCATAGCATACGAAAGTTCTTTTCATCGCTTTGTGTTAAATATAAACATGTATACCAAGCTTGATTAGTTTCCTTTATATTTATAACTATGATCAAAACCTTAATTTCAAGAGAGGACACATTGTTATTTAAAGACGAAAACATCCATCTCCAATTAGATCAAAAGTTTGTGCAAAAGCTATGACCGAAAAATGACTTTCTATTATAAATCAATGATTCTTTAAATTTTTGTTTTGAATCAGTTTATGAAATCATTTTTAAATGAAAGTAGACTCAAATACCTTTAAAACGATAGGTGGCATGACTTCTACGGACTTACGGTTAATTAATTATGAATTTTTGAAATTTAACCAAAAATTGTCTTCTGTTGCACGGATCCGCCGGATCCCTTCCAAAAGGGATCCGCCCTTTGATAACAAAGGGATCCGCGGATCTGACACAGATTTACAAAAATGCCTATTTTGACCCGACGAAAAGGTTTAACCTTTGTAGACTTTTTACTGAAGTTATATTACCCATTTTAATCTTTATTCAAGATTGATTAACAAGATATCTAACATCAAAACTTCAAAGACAAAAAAAAATCAACAAAACACTTTTCATATTATGCTTGACTTCACCAAAAATTTGATACAAGGATCTTACTCGTTTTGAAAACCACTTGTTTTTTAAAACTAGAGCCAACCCGCTCTGATACCAATTGTGGAAAACGTAGAGGGGGGGGTGAATAGGTTTCTGTTTCAAACTTAAAACTTATGTATCAATTATAGTATAAACCATTGCATTTGCTAATCTCGACGCGATGATGCATTTAACGCATTACGGCATGTAAGGCCAACCCCTTAATATCACATAAGATTCCGCAAGATTAATGGTTCATTATAAATCAAGTTTCACCATTATTAGTCCGGTTTCTTTTTCTTGATCAAGCGTGTCATAATATGTAAAGCGTTAAATATAGTTTTTGACTATATGAAAGACCAAGTATGCATCACAAACATAGACATCAACCACATAGACAATAAACAATATAAAGCAAGAATAAAAGTAAAGCGATAAGTAAATGGATAGACAAATCAACACGAGGATTTATAGTGGTTTGGTCACGAAGCTCCTCTTCGCCCTAATCCACTCCCCGAGTCACCTACTCGAGAGTTACTTCACTAGATCAACACACTTCATTCTCGGCGGAGAAAACCTTACACAACGTCGCTGACACTTTTTCCGGTACTAAGCTAAACACTGAGTTCTTCTACGAGGTAGAACCAAATCTATCACAACGTCGCCTACACTTTATCCGGTACAAGGCTAGATACCGGGTTCTTCCACAAGGTAGAACCAAACCTATCATAACGTTGCCTACACTTTATCCGGTACGAGGCTAGATACAGGGTTCAATTATAAAGGAGGAACCATTTCCCGACCAACACGACACATCTATGACACCCGTTATGTTTTGTGGCCCAACATAACAAACCTTGTGTTTTATGGCACTAACACATAAACCATCTAATCTAGTTAAGAATATGATACTAGACAACATCCAAGACAATGTGTCTAATGGATATGAAATCCTAAACTAAACATCAAGAACACAAAGCATGATGTAGTTAGTCTTCTACGAATGAAGATGACAAGTTTCCTAAGCTTGTTGTAGAAGATCTTCATGTGCTTGTATGCTTGTGATGGGTGATCATTTCAGTAGGTAAGGATGCAAGATCTCTAGGCTTGCTTTGGAGGATCAATTTGGGAGTATGCTTACAACAAATGAAAGTTAGAAGCATTATGATCATATGAGATGAGGGTGGTTTACATGTTTCCTAATGATCTAAATATGCTAGTAATGGTGGAGAGAAAATATGTGTAAAAGTGTGAAGAAATGGTAAGAAATGGCTTGCTATTTATAGGCAAAAAGGCCAAAACAAGTTTTACGCCCCAAGGATCCCTTCTGGAGGGATCCGGCCCTTGTAATTCCAAGGGATCCATGAGCAATTAGAGGGATCCGTGGGACGCTCCTTTTTACCCATGGGTTATGGGTCATGGATCATGGGTCATGGGTCATGGACTTGAGTGCCCACCAAGGTACAATGTATCTAGACATTAGGTTATGGGTCTTGGGTCATGGGTCATGGGTTTTACCCAACACATTTACTTATGTTTATGTATTTTATAAAATGTAAGTAACCAAAATTACTTAAGTGTTTTATAAACTATTTAACTAAACATGTTTAATGGTTTGTTAGGGGTTTGATCATAACCCAACATAACAAACATGTACGAACCTCTGTTGTAGTATACCAGGACTTGAGTCGTCGAGAGGTGTTGAAAGTATGTTGAGAAAAAATATAATTACAAGTAACTTATACATTTTATTTTATGTATTACAAGTTACATGTTTGTCATCAACAAAACAAACGAGACTATATATATTAAATATCGTAATATTTGCATTAACATGGCAGATTGAATGACTGATCATCTCTACGGATTTCAACTCTGGAATAAATAATTAGGTCCGATAACGTGAATCTGCTGAACATCCTTGAAGTACATTTCTATCCCCTGGTGATAGTGTATGAAGCTCACAAACCCGAAGTACCCAAATGCCCAAAGAATGAGTAACCGGTAACATTGAAGTAGTAGGTTGAATCACTGATTATCTCTGCGGATGTCCACTCCGCAATACGTGATTAAGCTCTCAAGTGAAACAGCTTTGCGTCCCCAATGTTCACAATCTCTCTCCCCTGATGATTGCGAGGATATCGAAGTCATCACACACTTGTTTACCTCTTTTATCACTAGAAACTAACTCTTCCATCTCTTCCCCCACATAGTTGGAATAAGAACACTAAACACCATGAGTTAAACATTGAGTTTCTCTGCGGTCATGACATTTATCTTCCTGGGATATCTTCAATCACTTAGAAGTATTAAGTTCATCAAGTTTAGTCGCTTTGCGTTTAGATGCATTTCTCCTTCCCCCTTGCTGGTTTTGACACTTCAGAATCAACAACACATTATAAGCCCAGATACTTGAAATCTTTTGAGAAGAACACTTGAAGTCTTGTGAGACTCAACTTGCTGAAGAACAATGTGAGAAAATCTAATTAGGGATTAAATCTGAATTTTTACTCTCCCCCAATTACTACTCTCCCCTAAACTGACAATCTGTTAGGATCACACTTTTATGTTGTTTGATGATTCGGGTGGTCTAGGATTATGATGATACAAGAGTGCCATGTTTAGAGAGATGAAGAGAGTAGAGAGGGAATTCTAGAGAGAGATAAACAAGAAAATGCAAGGTTAGATTAAGAAGTTCCACCCCTTCCAAGGATGGAAGGGGTATTTATAGTTACAGACTACTCGTCCTCCTGTCGGACTGTGGATCAGGCATACAATGGGTAAAGACCCGTCTTTCCTCCACGGTGTTACACTAAACTAATATACGCTAATAACTAACTACTTAACTACTAAATAACGTAAATAATGATATGCCTACGAGCTAACCTATGCTAGACTATAATTGAGGTGACCGACACTTCCTCATGGAATTTCAAATTCCTAAAAATATCCTTCTAAGGGAGGTCACCCCATGAAATACATTTTGCATCCTATCATTCTATCTTTGTCATTATGCTCGAGCTCGTAGACTTCAATTCTTCAATGTCCGCAGTCTTTGTGCTTTAGCAGTGATTCTTCAAAGTCCAATTATTTTGTACTTTCAGTGGAGGTCTTTGAACTGATCTACATCTTTGATGATCTTCGAGCTTTCTTTGAGATCATCAGCCAGATCAAATCTCTGGATCACCCTTTGTTGTGTTGCCTTCATGTGATGTTGTGACTTTTGGACCGACATGCTCACACTTTCTGGATCATGACATCTTTTCATCAGAGTAGCGGAAGCATATTTGTAATATGTCTTTGATGGTCATGATTTTCTTCAATTAAGTGTGAATCTTTGTGAGCATGCGGCTGTGAATTGACTTCTCAACTCTGATCAGCTGCAACCGTCCAAATGTTCCTGCAAACAACAGTTAGCACTAAAACACATGAAAGTGTCTTTGTTCACTTTCGTTGAATATAGTTGCAAGAACCACGGTTCTCTGTTGATCAGTATAAATACTGCCTGTGATCAGGTAGAATTTCGAAGAATCTCCTTGACAAGGTTTCGCAGCTGTTCTAGCCGTTCTCAAACTGGAGCGTCCCAAAGTAGACAACACGGAGTGAGTGAACCAGCAAATTGAGATTCACTGATTGATGAAAAATTGATTTGAAAACAATCACGTATTGCTTAGAAGAAAGAGTTTTGCAATACGACGAAGGTTTTATAAGAAAAATCAATTTTCAATCAGAAGTACTTTTTGAGTTTGAAAATGAAAACACATTCGATGTGCTAGAGAAAAGAAGAGATTTGCACATCGAACGGTTTTTCCAAAAGTATTTTTTCAATCAGAGATACTTTTTGTGTTTTGATGACGTACCCTCCGATCAGGTCGAAGGACACCCCTTCGACCTCAGTTGAATTTGTATTATGGAGACCCAAGTCTTTCTTCATAAGTCATTGGTGGCGTAAAATCATTCATCATTGATATGGTTACGAGTTGGGAATTCGCCAGCCGAAGTCCTATGTCCTTCGGGGTCTTCTCTTGAAGGCACTAAGACAAAGGAGAACCTTGACTTGGTCTTCCCCCACGTTCCCACTATCTCCTTAGCTTCCCCGCCAAGACAGAGAGAGTGGGGATGAAGCCCTAGCGGTTACCACAAATCATGGGACGCCCCATGATCTCCGAAACGTGTGCTAACACTCTCCAAGCTTATTTCTTCATCTATAAATAGGTTGGACGAGTCATTTCAATGGTATGTTCACGCAACACAGTATTTCACATACTCCATATTACTTACAACACATATTTCATACTTACTCTCACGCCGGAGGTGGTTCGCAGGGTCCAACCCCTGCGCAATCACTTAACGAAGAGTCTATTATTTCTCATTGCAGATTGGCTACAAGTTTGGCGCAAGCATATCACCCCTCATACCCTTCGATCACCATCGAAGGCCTGGTCGTACGAATTATTGTAAAATTAGTGGCGCCATCCGTGGGACCCGCTACAGTTGGTCTCGTTATTCTAAACTTATAACCAGTCAATCACACTCACTAGTTTCACGGCATGAATCAAGGAAGAGAGGATACACCCCCTCCGGGCTTCTCGACCTTGACACCAATCTCAGTCAACAACCCTAACAACCTTCCCAACATAACCGCGTCCACCTTTACCACACGATTTCACCCTGAAATAACTCTCAACAACCATGCTTCAACTTCGGCTAACCCTGATCCGGTTTCATTGAAGCTAATATCAAAGCACTAGAATCTTTACTAAGGGCTCGAAGGAGGCAGGCTCGGAACGTGGAGATGCGGAGGGAGTAGGAATACTCTAGCGATGAGTATGACGAAGAGTTAAAAATGGAGGCTAGGCCCTTGGCTCCTGGGGCTACATGCTCAGTGCTGAGGATAGGGTCTCCGAGCAGCCGAAGGCCGAGTGGAAGGTCGGTTGGTTTTGAAGATGTTCCGGAGAGGGCTCCGACGAGAAGGGAATGAACAATGGAAGGCTCCAATGGAAGGAGTCACCGAAGGGAGACTACGGAGGTTAACTTGCCACCTCTCTTGGCGGCCCATCTGGGGAGAACTGAGGCAGGGGTTCCGTTGCAGCCTTCTCATGCATCCGGCGTAGAAGGCAATCCATCTCAAATGAATGGGGGAGGAAATATTCCTCCTCATGGTATGTACCCTCCTTTTCAGGCTCAATCTTACCCCCAAGGGGTTTATCCCCCACCTAATAGGCAGGCTAGCAACCCTAGCTTTACTCAACCATACAGAAGCATGCCCTACGGGCAACCTATGGTATACCCTTCGTATCATGTCAGAAGTCACCCACCTTATATACCTACTGCTTACCCTCAATATGTTAACCAAAACCCTGTCGGAATACCTCCGAGCCATAACCCATACAATGTTGTCCCCACTTACATGCCACCTTACAACTGCCTTTATTTGGAGCCCATGGGTTCCACAACACCCTTCGTAAGGTGGATAGAAGACTACCCTTTTCCCGATGGGTTGAAAATGCCCGCACATATTGGTACTTATGATGGGAAGGGGGACCCAGATAATTTCTTACATCTGTTCGAAGGGGCTATTAGAATGCAGAAGTGGGTTATGCCCGTTTCTTGCCACATGTTCACATATACCCTGCGAGACTCTGCTCGTATATGGTGGAATGGGAAAAAAGCAGGTAGCATTGTGAATTTGGATGATCTCAAGGCCAAGTTTAGATCACACTTCAGTCAGTAGAAAAAGTTCACAAGAACGCACCTAACAGTGCACAACATCAAGCAGAAGGAAAACGAGAGCACCAGGGCTTCGTTACTAGATATACTAATGACACCTTGCAAATATTGGGTCTGCACGAAGACCAACGCATCTCAGGTTTCGTGCATGGCCTACGAAACAGGAGTCTGGTGGAATTTCTATCCACTGACCTTCCCGCAACCTATAAAGGCTTAATGGAGAAGACTTACACCTGGATCGAAGCCAAAGAAGTATCTAATAACGGGGCTCCGATCGAAAATAAAGAAAGTCACAGCAAAATCCAGAAGTATCCTTCGTGGGAAGGGTCAAAGAACAAACACAAAGGCAGAGACAGGTTTACGCCCTACCACAAAAACATCAACCACGGGCTCTTGGCTAATCTTTCCAAATCTCCAAGGGAGATACTTGCTACAGAAAGGGCTGCGAAGGCCTTTGATCCTCCTCCTCGTTTGGCAAGTAGGGGAAGAAGCAGGGATACCTCCAAATATTGCTATTTCCATGACGATTACGGACACGACACCAACAATTGCAGAGAGCTCAAGAAACAAATAGAAGAGGCCGTGAAATCTGGCCAATTGGGACATTTGGTGAAGGGCATAAAGAAAGGTAAAGAAAAGTTCTCCGACACACAGTTGGGGAAAGACACCACACCTGTTGAAGCACCCATCCTCATGGTATACAGGGATGATTCTGGTTTAAAAAGGAAAGCATCGGAGGAAGCATTATACAGAGTAGGAGACGTTACTTTTCCTTCGATCACAGGCAAGGTTCTCTTGAATGACCCCGTGGTCATCAAAGTCCTGATCTCCAACAGAGAAGTAAACAGAGCTTACTTAGACTATGGTAGCTCTTGCGAAGTGGTCTATGAACATTGTTTTCTAAAGCTCAAGCCTTCGATAAGGTCCAAGAGAGTAGATTCGAAGGTACCCTTGGTGGGATTCTCAGGGGAACACTCATGGCCCCTGGGAGAAGTCCCTCTAGAGGTTACGATTGGAGAAGGAAGGCAAAAAGCGAAACCACGGTGTTCGCGATCGTAAGGTCTGAATCTCCCTATAACCTGTTAATAGGGAGAACCGCAATGAAAAAAATGGGCATCGTTGTCTCCACCATACATGCCGCAATAAATTTCCAAACACCATTCGGTATTGGAAAGGTTTTCTCCAGTTACAAAACGAAGAAGCCTACGGAAGTAGGCAAAAGGGTCAAACAAATTCTGGAGGAGCCTCCGAAAGATGTTCTCAGCTGCACTGATGCCGAAGAGCGCATCGTAGTTAACGATCTCTACCCTGATCAGACGGTGGTAATTGGAAAGAAACTCCCTACCTCTTTTAAGGCTGAATTGGAAAAGTTACTAAGGGCTAATGCAGATGTCTTCGCATGGACTTACTATGACATGACGGGGGTCCCTAGAACTATCATCATAGGTGGAAAGCCCTTCGGCACTGAGCATAAGCTTAATGAGTTCAAGCACATTGAACCTATCAAGCAAAAGCGTCGAAGCCTTGCACCTGAAAGGAACGCCGCAGCATGCAAGGAAGTGGATGAGCTCGTAGCAGCAGGAATACTCAGGGAGGTGAAGTATCAAACCTGGGTAGCCAATCCGGTGATGGTTAAAAAACATGACGGAGGGTGGCGGATTTGTGTAGACTTCACAGATATTAACAAAGCCTGTCCGAAGGACTGCTATCCTTTACCAGAAATCGATTGAAAAGTGGAATCCTTATCAAGGTTTAGACTTAAATGTTTTCTGGACGCTTACAAGGGTTACCATCAGATACAGATGGCGGAAGAGGACGAAGAAAAAACAGCCTTTTTTAGAGGAAAGGGCGTGTATTGTTACAAAAATATGCCTTTCGGCTTGAAAAATGCAAGTGCTACCTACCAACGGTTAGTGGGCAAAGCCTTCCACAAGCAGATATGTAGGAATCTCGAAGCGTACGTAGACGATATGGTTATCAAGAGTAGAACGGAGGAGGACATGCTCTCCGACATAAAGGAAACCTTCGACCAGCTTCGCGCCATCAACATGAAGTTAAATCCCAAGAAGTGTTCCTTTGGCGTAGAAGAAGGATAATTTTTGGGACATCTGATCACCAAGAAGGGTATTATGGCCAACCCTTCGAAGGTTAAGGCCATCACAAACCTGCAGCCTCCTAAATCCCTCAAGGATGTGCAAAGTCTGAACGGAAAGCTAGCAGCCCTCAGCAGATTCTTATCGAAGGGTGCAGATAGATCTTTGCCGTTCTTCAAGACACTTAAAGGATGCACGGATAAAAAGACGTTTCAGTGGAGTGCAGATGCAGAAGCCGCCTTTCAAAAGCTCAAGGAGTTCATGGCTATTCTACCTACACTTACCGCCCCAATCAAAGGCGAAGTGTTATTTATGTACATCGCAGCCTCCTTCGAAAGCATCAGTGCTGCATTATTGGTGGAGAGGGAAAAGAAACAAATCCATATCTACTTCGTTAGCAGGGTTCTACAAGGAGCTGAGCTAAATTATCCAGAGTTGGAGAAGTTAATCTTGGCTTTAGTTCATGCTGCGAGGCGCCTCCGAAGGTACTTCCAAGCTCATCCCATAACCATACTCACTGACAAGCCTATTAAGCAGATAAATTCGAAGCTGGAGAAATCTGGAAGGATAGCTAAGTGGGTTATCGAGCTAGGAGAACATGAAATTGAGTACAAGGGTAGAAACTTGGTCAAAGGGCAAATATTGGCAGACTTCTTAGCCGAAACACCCTTCGAACCGAAGCAGGACACCAAAGTTCTTTGAGAAAAAGCCTGCTAAAATGGTTGAAGGGTGGAAACTTTACACCGATGGAGCCTCCAGCTCCGACGGTTCTAGCGTAGGTCTAATGCTTGTTGATCCTGAAGGGAAGGAGGATACTTATGCACTCCGTTTCAAATTCGATGCTACTAACAATGAAGCAGAGTATGAATCCATGCTAGTAGGCCTCCGACTGGCTAAGGACATGGAGGTAGAAGACTTGGCTATTTTTGTTGATTCATAACTGGTGGGTAATCAGATAAAGGGCTCCTACGAAGCGAGACAACCTGTGATCAAGCAATACTTGGATAAGGCCAAGGAGATGCTCAAAGGGTTTACATCCTACAACATAGAGCATGTTCGAAGAAACCAAAACCAAAAAGCGGATGAACTTAGCAAATTGGCATCAATGGCATTTGCTCATTTAACTAAGGAGGTTCTGGTCAAAGTGTTGGCAGATAGGTCCATTGTCCGAAAGGAGGTGTCTGACGTAATACTGGAGGAAGATTCAAATTGGATGACTCCGATTAGAGAGTATCTAATAAGTGGTATACTGCCGGAGGATCAGAAGCTAGCTCGAAAGGTTCGCATCAAAGCACCACAGTACAGAATCATGGGGAACTACCTATACCGAAGGTCCTCCTTGTCTTTATGGCTTCGTTGTGTAGGACCTAGGCACGCCGCCTGTTAGGTTCCCATTTATGTAACACAAGCATCAATATAAGAAGTGAGATAGGAGAAGTGATCGGTTGAACACGAGACACAATATGCGTAGGAATATATGAAAGTATATGCATAGATATTGAATACAAGTGAACAACCAACTCCCAAATGGAATTTTACAAGATTATTTATAGGAAGGAACTAGGGCAACACACCAAGTTCACTTCCTTTCCTTATTGGGCTTTGGCATAGGCTCATAGGCTTTCTACCTGAGCCTAGCCTTAATTACTAACATAAAAGCCTTAATTAAGCTAACTATTACATATTAAATACTAACACTTGTAATCTAGTTTAGGAGTGATTCCAACAATCTCCCCTTAAGTGTTGGTGATTAATGATTAGAGTGAAAATGTTGTAGGTGCTGATGTAATAGTAGCTTTGACGTCTTCTGACATTCTTCTTTCTTGTGAGAAGAAGTGTCTTGATTCCAAAAATCTCCCCAGTGTAGGGATCTTGTTTACTTTGAAGTTTTTCAGCTTTGACATCTTCATATTCTTTGTTCTTTGATTTTTGTTCTTTGTGGTGGTAGTGATAGTATGTTGTGGTTATCTGCATCAGGTCCGCTTCGTTGCTCCAGTGTCTCCACGTTTTTCTCCAACATGCTCGCACGTTCTTTGACGTTGGATTGCATTGTTGATGTAGTTCTCTAAGTCTTTGAACTTTGTAGATTCTTTGATTGATGAAGAATCATTTTGAATTTGTGTTGCCTTTGAATGTGAGAGAACTTTTTATATATTGTGGTTGGTATGAGCATGTGGAGAATCTGGACGATCTTTTCCTCCCGCGAGCATCCATAAGAAGAAAAACATAAATACATGGGTTAGAAATAATCCAGTGCTTACATGTTTGAACTTCGAGCGTGTTAACAACATAGTGTGAAAACACATCTCTAATTCTCATAAAGGCTGTTCCTGAACTGGAGTCCCACAAGTGAGATAACGCGATGTAACGAAGTACACCTCTGAGTTCAGATGAGTCGCTAAGGTACACCAAAGCATCACCCCACGACTGTAGACCGTTTGAGACACACTAAGCGTAACCTACAAGGAGTTACCGAAGTGACCTACTGTCAGGGTTGTTTTATGTTGACCCTGGCAGGAGTTTCCATTCAATCACTGAGGTTTTCTTTTGTGAACATCTCATAAATGTTCTCGACAGATTGCTAAGATCTGTATAGGACTCGATAATGTATCACTTGCGTCCTTATTGTTGAACGACAAGTGATGAAATGTCAAGTGTACCTAAGAGATCTTTTGATGAATCTCGTGGCTCTAGACTCAATAGTGCGCTTGGTTTTCCTGAGCGGAGACTAGGGAGAGGGTCTCCTTCTTCAATACCGGCTATCTCTAAGAGAAAGCTGATAGTTTACGTAGGGTTCCCTGTGAGAATGAAATAAGCTTCTTTTGAGAGAAACTTGAGTGGCTAAGAAGGTTTAGTGCATTCGTCACTGGGTCTATGACGACTTTGATCTTCAATACCGGTGTCATCAAGTGACAACCAGTAGCATATGTATTGACCCCGGTGTCTGCCCTAAGTTGAATAATCTGGAGGGCTATTTCTTTTCACCCTTTTCTTTACTTTTCTTTTTAATTCTTTAACTCCTTCTTTCTCCGATTCTCATTTTCTCCTTTTTATAATCATACCTAAGGACTTCTAGATTCTAACTATTGGTGGTGTCCTTGGGTAGATCCCTCCGGCTCTGGCGGATCATAGGACGGTTATTCCTAACCTTAGTCACCTTATAGCTCCATGACTAACCTATGTTGCCATAAAACCAATTTTCATGAAAGTCTCTCAAAGTGGTTATGAATAAAATCATTTAGTACCACTGTGAGAGTTTAGTATTCTGCATAAATGCTCCCCCTCAACACGTGCTTAAGTATTTTGACAGAAATTTGCACAGTGAGAGAAGAGCGCGCACTTTTTGAATTGATCGACTCAAGATAGACAATTCCCCGCGAGACACGGTTACGTTGCATAGTTAAAGAGTTACATTGTCAGCTTTTAGGTGACAGCTAGCTCTAATAACTATCTTGAAGGTGTGGACAAACCTCGAAAGGTTTTCAAACCCGTCAAAGTTCATGTCTATCAAGAGCTTCTCGAATAGGTACATTCTACTAGGACAAGTCCTTTGCGAGACACGTTTACGTCACTAGCGAACTAGCTTGAAATTGTTACCCGTCCTGGACAAGTCTTTTCGAGTTACTAACATTTAAGATCTCGTCAATTCATTGGTTAAGTCTTTTTAGCACAACGATTCATTAGCAATTCACAACATATTTCTTATCACATAATTTTTCTCCCCCTCAAAAATGGCATATAAATGTTGTTTTTGATGAAATTTTGATATCGAATATGTCCATTTCGAGTTTTGTGGGAAGATTACCACAAAGAACAATTTTGTGAACAAAGTTTTTACGCAAATACTCCCCCTCAACAAGTGATATTTACTTTTGAGATTTTGAAAATCATAAAGGGAATTTTGAGCAAAACTTTGAAAAAATGAAATTTTTGATAAGTTTTACTTAAAAGTAAGAAGCTTTCGCTCCTTTTATAGGATTGTGGCACTGATGCGTACCACAGGGTCCTTTCATTACAAGTACGGTTTGTACACTGTTATGTGTGCACAAGCCATAGTCAAATATAAATCACACATCCAAAATATGATAAGAGAAATAAATCAAGGGGTACCCGGAGATTCAGGTATTCCAGCAATAACTTCGGGAATGCGTTTTGGACGTTGATAGCCTGTGAGAGATATGCTTGGACGACCACCAACGAAACTCTCCAAAGTTCTGAACTGATCCCTTCTGAACAACCTTTCATCAATCCGCGTGATGATCTTCTTAACATCCCTTCTTTCCCTCGAATTCCATCTCTTCGGTGACCCAATGCCGTCATGTATCTCCTTTAACCGATAAGCTAATCCGTCCTTGAATTTCTTCAATGTGTGATCCCCAAACTTGTGTAGCTCTTTGCACGCCATGAAACAATTGTGGTGTAGTTCACTTCTGTAGACTACCCCAAATGGTTTCTTGAAAAGGGTGTACTGAGCAACTTGGTTTATGTCGGGAAGGTCGAGCTTTGGTTTTGTGAGATTAACACATTTCTGATAAGATTCCACGGCTAGTTGAATGTCTTCTACACGTTCTTGGATCACGATGCTTTTGATGAAGATGAGTAATGACTTGATGTACTCGCGTTGGATATTTGTAGAGAAATGTCGCATTCATCCTTGTACCTTGGCGAGATACATATCTTCAATGTCATTTAGTGACAATCTCGGAAATCCGCTTCACAGAAGTCATATTCCTCTTCGTCTTGTCGTTTGACCACTATCTTCTTAAGGAATGTGTAGTCCCACTTTGATGATAGGGTAACATCTTTGAATAGCAATGATCCGTTTATCACTGAACACTTCCTTCTTCAACTTTAGAACCTGGCAGCTTTTATAGTAGATTCTTCGGCGTTCAGGCCAATGATGAATCCCATACAATGCATCGAGGTCATACTTTTCCACTTTGTCAGCAAACATGTGTGTGGCGTCTTCCTCGATGGCTATGTTGTTGGAGTATATTGCTGCCGGGAAAGGGAGTGTGAGTGATGTAGCATATTTCTTGGAGACATCGCTACCGTGTAGAAGAAACTCTAAGTAGTTGTTGAAGAAATAGCGGAAATGAATCTTGGGTTGATCCGGTCGGCCAATGGTAGGTAGAGGTTTGGTCCAGTCAGTGTAGTATGGAGCTTTGTGCAGTGCGGTGAAGTCAATGTTTGATTCAGGATTGAGCCAATCAATGTTGTTAGACATGGCTCGTGCAATGTTATCAAGATGATATTCGACCTCAATTGCACTTTCTGAGCTGTCTTTAAGTAGTTGAAATGCATCATTCTTGATTCGCCTCAACTCTGCCTAAGTCATCTTCTTCACGTTGAAATTTTCTTGTATAAGCTTCACATGCTCCATTGTACGGCCATCTACCATTTCTTGACCTTCTGGTAATGAAGGGGTAGCATCAACAAGTCTAGAAAACGAGTCATATTCTTCGGTAGTATCTTCATCTAGCCATGAGACAATTGCGGTCTTCTTCTTCTTTTTCTTCGGCTTTGATGATGCTTCTGGTTTCTTTCTTTTGGCAGAAGAGGTGGGTTGTTGTTGGGGGTCAGGGATATCTTCATCGTCACCACCAGTGTATTCGAAATGATCACCAGTTTTCTCTTTTTGTGGTGGTAACTCAGAGTCCTGAGGTTTCTCAGTAGCAGCAGAACGTGGAGGAGATCTTCTTTCGGTGGAGGTCCTTTGGGGTGGTGGTGGCATAGAGGAGGAGTCATCATATTTCTTCTTGCGTTTTGACTCTTTATCCTTATCCTGATCATCATCGTCTCTTGGACGCTTAGCCTTTTCAGCTGCCGCTTTGCATGAAGTTTTGAGTTAAAAACCCAGCAATGCCTCAAAAAGTTTAGCTTCGTCAGAAGTAAATGTTGCAGATCGTTTAGACATTTGTAGCACAAGCTTGGAGATCAACTCAGCATCAGAGACAACCTTAGGCTCAATTGGATTAATTTGCATAGCTACCGGAGTAGATTGCATTGTTTGCTTGACCAATTGCATGAGACCTGGATAGAGTTGTCTGGTGAACATCTCTCTTGTCACTCCAGGGACAGTGTCGATGAGAAACTTGTGAGTGTATTCTTTGATCGTCTTCTCCATTTCCCCTTGGATATCTCTATTCAGAAATTGTTGCAGCTGTTCCCTTTCATCCGAAAACTCGTTTATCACTTTTTGAAGAAGATTGACTCTGTCAGCGAGTTGACTGAGTTTCTTGTTGACTACATTTTTCTTCCTTACCTGCTTAACAGCTTTAGCAATCTTTGTTTTTGCTCTTGATGCCCAAGTGTCAGTTGGTTTCTTTATCGATCTGGATGCGGATCTGGTTGTAGCGTCTTTGGATGGTGGAGGTGATGAGTGAGAAGATGGGTCTGATGATGATGAGACATGAGGAGGCCCAGGGTCCTTTGGTGGATCAGAAGTTTCTTCCTTTCTACGTCTTGGGACTATCTAGAATGTAATCATTTGCTTCCTTTTCCGCTTGAGCCTTTTCTTCAGCCTTGATCCTTGCCTCTTCATCTGCTTGAGCTTGAGCTTCTTTTTTTGCTTTTTCTTTAGCTGCAGCCTCAACATCTTCATCAGGAATTTTCTTAGACTTCTCCATTTCTGGTTCCTCAAATTCATAGATGATAGAATCCTCTAGTTGCTTTTGTTGTTGTTCGTGGGTGGTGGTACCAGTTCCCTTATCGGGTTGATTAACCGCATTGGAAATTGGTGTAGTTAGTGCACCACCACTTGACCCTCCGGGGCCACGAGTTTGTTGCTGTTCGAACTCTTTAGCAACATGTTGGAGTCTGAGGTTCTTAAGCTTTTTTCTGTAGTCTCTGTCTTCATCCAGTGGCTCTTCATCGGAGCTCTCTTCTTCTTGCTCAAGCACTGGAGTTTTCCCTTTAACAGACTTGGGACTTGGAGGTTTTTCAACAAGTGTATCATCTGTTGCAGATTTCGAGTAGATAACCTCTTCATCCGTTTCAGTGTCCTCCGAGTCCTCGTCCATCAGTTTTGGTTCTGGTTTAGGAATAGGGATCTTTTGATGGAACTTTCCTTTTACGGGAAGGATTCCTCTTTGGATACTTGAGGGGACTTCCAGTGCTTGTAACACTTCCTGCACTGCCTCTCCTAGTCTTCCTAACAGGTGTGCCAGAATATTTTTCATCTATGAACCCCACTTTGCCGGATTCAACTACTTACAGATAACGTTTGTACGATTGAAGTCCCTTGATAGCAGCAGTGAGTAGGCAATCTGGTAATACCGCACCTTGTTTCTTTGTTGTTGAGTCCTTAAATCTGACAACATTGAGTGTGGGCTCAAGCAACACGGAGTGATGTTTGGGGTCATCAAGTCTCAAGGGAATATCAGGATTATTCCCTAGAGCCCTTTGGATCAACAGTTTTGTGTATCTGATATAAGGGATCTTGGTGCCGGCTTTTAAAGTAAGACATCATGTCGTCCCAGTTCGACTCTAAATTCGATGTGTTTCATGTTGACCATGCCCCAGAATATTTGTAGTTCCATGAGCTTAGGATGCTCAAAACCACTGTCACGTCCAGAAACTGATTTGGCAACCATGATATAGAGGGTTCTCCATGGCTGGGGTATGTTCTTAAGATCAACAGATGAATGTTTTGTGATGATCCCAATAGCTTCATCATAGCCGATGTCGACCATGAACTGGAGAGTGACCTCTTCAGAAGGAGTAGCAGAGTAATCAGCAGGTTGGATGTTAGGAAGAAGAAGAACAGCCCTTAAGTCGGCAGGAGTGATAGTGACTTGTTTGTTGTTAAGTGTCACTGTCACAGCATCTTGTCCTTTAACCTTCTGCATGGTGTGCCAGAAATGGTGAAGATAAATCTCCGGCACCGTTGCAGAATTAGTAAGCATATTCTTATATGGATGAGTCTTCAGAATATCTACAGCGATTTGACAAGAAGATTCAGAACAAGTGAAGTTATCAAAATTGACTCTGAGATTTTTCCTCCCAATCTTCATTGTGTAATCGTTGGGGAAGATGTCTTCCATTGAGAGAACATTAGGTGCAGCAATGTATTCCATTTGGACGTCCATTTCGTGATCTGAAAGATATTTAGCCAAAAGAACCAACATATCGAAAGACATTCCGTTAGTCAAAAGTTGATTTTATTGTCTGATTATTGAATATGTTATGTTAATGAATGTTACGAGTCCATTGTCACATGTTTGTCTGATAGTCCAAAGCAGTCGTGAAAAGTTTCGTGAATTTATTAACTTTGAGTTTTAAAGTCCAAATTTTCACTAATTATCACAACATATTAACCATTTAAGCTTATTAGAGACATTTTGGTTTCATGACGTTATGATTTATTTGTTTACAAGTTTGTACGCGTAACAATTCACAATTTTGGTTAAAAGATTAGGCTTAGGCGTAGGATTTGCAAGCTTATGCGTAAACAGTAAATCATACGCGTAGGCATAAGCTTATGCGTAGGATCTTGACTTACGCGTAAGAAATGTTACGCGTAGGAAAAGAGAGCCTTAGGCATAGAGCTTACGCGTAAGCGTATGTGGGAGCTTACGCGTAAGGTTTACTCGTAAGAGTTAACCTTATGCGTGAGACTCACTGATTACGCATATCCTTCACAGGATACGCGTAGTCCCTTTGTAGAACCTTACGCGTAAAGGTTACGCGTAAGATTACTCTTACGTGTAACTTTCTATGCGTAAAATGATCCTTATGCGTAGAAGTCCATGGTTAACCTTGATTCTGAATATTTCACGCGTAAAACCTGAAACAAATTCATCATAACACATTCTATAACACATTATCCAATCCTTTTCAAGTTTCACAAGGACACACAATCATACACAGTTTACGCGTAAGATACTCATACGCGTAACACTTAAACCCTAAATATTCAAATATTATGAGTATGAAATCCAACCATAGGAAATGCACCAAATTATTTTTGGGATGTCTTAGAGGCCTAATGAGTTGTTTTAAGCAAGTTTTAACATCAAAACCCTTTTGAAACAAAAGTACCCATTTCTTATGAGCATAAACCCTAAATTTCAAATTTTCAAAATTTGTTGTTTCTGGGCATGATTCAAGTTTGGATTTGATCAATTAAACATGTCTAAAGCATAACACAACCATCTAATTAACCAGAAACACTTTCATATGAAAATGCCCAAAACATGCGTATGAACCCTAATTTGAAAAATGATCAATCGTTGTTTCTGGGTGGATTTTGGTATTGAAAATGTTTATAGCATATGATTTTAAACATTTTGACACAAAAATAATCATCAAAAACACCTAATGATGATTTAGTGTTCATACGCATACGCGTAGAACACCAAATCATCCCAAACTTAAAAATTAACCGTTGGATGTTTATGAGATTAAAAACCATTGTTTATAACAACACCAAGATCATAAAAACACTTACACAATTGAGGATTAAAACACGGATTGGAAGATGGAATATTAGGCGTAGGATTTGGTAGTAGAGATAATAAATGTGAGAATTAAATGTGAAAGTAAGGTTGGTGGAGAGGTTTTGTTAAAAATTAGTTTGAGCTTTTGACAACTTTGGTCCCTCCACCTCAACCATTTTCATCCAACGCCCATAACTTCCATTTTTGTTACATAAAGCATGATTTTTGGAAAGAAAAACTTGACGACACTCCCCTTCGACTTAAGAAATAATGAAATTTTATAAATTTGAGCCCGGGGAGTGTCAGTAAACCAGAGATGTGAACACCATTATCAAAGATACTACCGGTATTAGATAACATGCAAGTAGTGTTGACGGAAGATTTGTACTTGCTACCGGTTTTATGAGACCGAAAATATTTACTTTCTCCCCCTCAACACTTAATCGAAAAATACTGAATTTTGAAAGAAGAAAGTGTTGACGGAAGATTTGTACTTGCCATGTTGAAAGAAATTTGGATAGAAGAATATTTTTGAGTTTTATAAGATTTATATTTTTGTATTTTGTTTTTGAAAAAATATTTACAAAAGAGGTTTTGGTGTTTGACTGGTTATAAGATTGTTTTAAAAGTTCATCCAGTTCCTCTGGAGTCAAACACCGCATACCAATCCGGTGGACTAACTCAGTAAACCTAGCAGGAGCTAAGGCTTTGGTGAGAAGGTCTGCCAGTTGGTATTCAGTACCCACGAAATATAACTCAACAGTAGCCTTTTCCACATGCTCCTTGATGAAATGATATCGAAGATCGATGTGCTTTGATTTCGAATGTTGAACAGAGTTGCACGAGATTTCAATAGCACTTCGATTGTCGCAGTACATCGGGATTCTGTCAAATACGTAACCATAGTCTTTTAGTTGTGTTCTCATCCAAATGACTTGAGCACAACACGCTGACATGGCTACATATTCTGCTTCTGTTGAGGACAACGATGTACAATCCTGCTTCTTCGATTGCCATGACACCAGTTTATCACCAAGAAATTGTAGAGCACCTGAAGTACTTTTTCGAGAATCTAAGCAACCTGTGTGATTAGCGTCTGAAAATGCGATTAGTTCAAAACCAAAATCCTTTGGATACCAGATCCCCAAGTTAATGGTTCCCTTGATGTATCGGAGGATTCTTTTAGCCTCAGAGAGGTGTTTCTCAGTTGGTCTTGACTGATAACGGGAGCAAAGATATACTGAAAATACAATGTCAGGTCTACTGGCTGTTAGATACATGAGAGACCCAATGATACTTCGGTATTTGGTTGGGTCAACCAGTTTCTCATGTAAATCAGCATCCAGTTTGTTGGTGTGTGCCATTGGGGTGGCATAGGTATCACAACTTGTCATTCCATGTTTGTTTAAAATTTCAAGGGCATATTTGGACTGACTTAGGAAAATACCACGGGGTGATTGATGAACTTGTAGTCCTAGAAGAACGAAAGTTCACCCATCATGGACATTTCAAAATGTTTTTTCATTAGTTTTGAAAACGCGTTTGAGTATTTTAGATGTGTTGACCCAAAAATGATGTCATCCACATAAATTTAAACGATTAAAATGTGTGCCCCGTGATATTGTATGAATAGTGTAGGGTCGACCGAACCTTTGACAAAATTATTGGCGATAAGAAAGGATGATAACTTATCATACCACGCCCGAGGGGCTTGTTTGAGACCGTAGAGAGCCTTCTTCAGTTTGTAGACGTGATTAGGGAACTCTGGATCAACGAATCCTTCTGGCTGGCTAACATAGACCGTTTCTTTCAGTTGTCCATTAAGAAAAGCAGTTTTGACATCCATCTGAAAGACCGTGATGTTCATGTGGGCCGCAAACGCCAGAAAAATCCGTACAGCCTCAAGACGAGCAACCGGAGCGAATGATTCTTCAAAGTGAATTCCATCTTCCTGTCTATAACCCTTAGCCACGGGCGTGACTTATTTCGATTCTGTTCCTTCAGCATCAATTTGTTTTTCAAATCCATTTGAGACCAATGATGAAGACCCTGTTGGTCTTTCAACCAATTCCCATACTTCAAGACGTTTAAACTGATTGAGTTCTTCTTGCATGGATTCAATCCAGTCGTCTTTGGTCATTGCATCTTTAATGTTTTGAGGTTCAGATTGGCATACAGTGAGTGCATAAATGCAATGTTCACCGTCTGTGTGGAGATGTTGTCTAGTTACGACTGGTTGATTCGGGTTACCAATAATGTTTTCAAGAGGATGGTTGATGTTGAAATACATTCTGCAGATTGGGAGGATTCAAATGGCTTGTAGATGATTCCGCAACATCAGGTATGGAAGTTTCATTAACAAACGGATTGAAGAACGCATTTGGATCATAATCTGCAGGTGGGGGTACTTCATTGTTCAGAATATCATCAGCTGGTTCAGCGTCGTTGGATGCGGTTTGTTCGACTGTTGTTGTAGAATCAACTGGTGGTGCTTCCTCAACAGCAGTTGTTGTAGCAGATGTATCAGGTATTGGATTTTGATCAGGTTGAGCAGCGGAAACATTTGATACAGCTGGAGCACGTTCATCAATATCATCACTAAACAGAGGAGCAAATAGCTGTTCCATTTGACTTCGAGTTAGTTGTAAACTAGGTTCAGCTGATGATGGGGTTTGAGAGAAGTTTAAACGGTTATGACTGGGTTCCAAGTTGTTATGCTCAGAAGCCGTTTCAGTAAGCTCATCGAAATTAGCATCCAACAAAGTCTCTAATGTCAGCTTTGGCTTTGAGCTTACCAAAGTCATCACAATCATTATTCGGATAACAAAGGGATCCAAATACATGAAAGTGTTTGAGATTCGGTTTACGGTTGTGGATAAGCTCATAAGGTGTTTTGTTGTGGCGCTTGGTAATCATTGAACGATTCTGAGTGTAGCATGCAGTTGACACGGCTTCAACCCAAAAGTAATCTGGAAGTTTTGCATTAATTAACATCGTTCTTGCAGCTTCCACTAATGTACGGTTTCGTCTTTCAACAACTCTGTTTTGTTCCGGTGTTCGTGCAATTGATGTTTGATGCTCAATTCCCACTTTCTTATAAAATGCACGAAGAGTTTGATTCACAAATTCAGTTCCTTTGTCTGTTCTGATTTGTCTGACTGTGTTCCGGAGCTGAACTTGAATTTTCGTGAGAAAGGTGATGATCATCTGTGGAGCTTGATCTTTATTTCGAAGAAAATAAACCCAAGTCCATCTTGAGTAGTCATCTACAATTACCAATATGTAGCGTTTGCCATTAATCGTCTGCACGCGCATCGGGCCACACAACTCCATGTGAAGAAGATGAAGCACATGTTGTGAGCTGTGTTCCACCTTTGAAGAAAAGTGAGCACGAGTGCTTTTCCCTTGTTCACAAGCTGAGCATAGGTGAGCTTTAGAATACCAAAATCTTGGGAGACCTTCAACAAGTTTGTATCGTGCAAGATTGGTTATGGTTTGAAAGTTTAGATGTGAGAGACGACGGTGCCATAGCCAGGACTTCGTAGATGTAGCCTTATAAAGTAGACAGATGGGACATGAAGAAATCATGTCTTGCATTAAGATTGTATAAAGACTTAAATTGCGGGTGCCAGACATAAGATCGTTTCCTTGTAAATCACGAATGAAACAAGTTTTCTCCCGAAAAGCAACTTCCAAATCTCCATCACAAAATTAACCGACTGAAAAGAGATTGTGACCGAGACCTTCCACATAATAAACCCTGCTAATTTTGATGTTACCATTGATGTAATCTCCGTAGCCCATGATAGCTGCTAAGTGATCATTCCCGAACCTGACAGTGCCAATGAACTTTGAAATAAAGTTTGATAACAGTTTGAGATTGCCTGTCATGTGTCGGGAACATCCGCTATCAACAACCCAGAGGATGATCTGTATCACCTGGATTACACACAGACAACACAGATGGAATAGAAGTAGATGTGGAACCCGAAGAGTTAGAGGGTTCCGATGGAGATATAGATGAAACACACATGTTCATGATTTTTGGTATCCATGTAAAGCCAAGTGTATTATGTAACCATTTCTGCCATCTCCAACTAGTCTTAGCTTTGGTCTTAATGAATGCACTAGGTGACAAGTTCTTCCTAGGAGGTGAAGTGGGTTCTAAGGGTACATCAATGATTAAAGCATGAGCACTAGAAGGCGGTTTACCTAGCACAGACTTAGAAGCATTAGTGGGCCTAGAAGTATTCCGTTTTCTAATGTTCCGCTTCCGAGATAAAATAGTCTTAGCAACACATTTGTCATGACAACCAGAAAACATACTTTTACGAAAACCAACACAAGAAGCTTCAAACTTAACATTTAAAATACTTAAGATTCAGCATTTGTTACATCACTTTTTCCATTACATTTGTCAGACGCAATATCTAAAGTGGGTGCAACTTGAGTTTTATTTAAAGTCCTAGGGTGTTCTTCTACTTCAACATTCTTTATTGTTCTTTTCTTACATCGCAACTTCTTATTCTTCCTTGTATTGCTCCTAGCCTGTGAAGAGTGGCCGTTGGGAAAAGAGGCAACTATTCCTGTTTCAGTAGAGGGAAGCACATTAGTTTCTTGTGGTTTGTCATTAGATGTTCTAGAGTCATTTTGAATCTGTGTAGGTGCAGTTACTACAGTGTTACTATCCCTATCTTGTTTAAGTTTCACCAACTCTGCTTGTAGATCATGGATTTTGTGTAACAAATCTAGATTTTCAGAACGAGTGAGACCATTTCGTCGTAAAACATCTTTGGTGTATGCAAGATGATCATCAAGGTCTTTTAACGCTTTAGCACGAGTATTTTTGAGTAAATCAAATATGACACTATATTCCTTTTTAACTTTTGAAATTTCTTGTTCATATTTTGAGATTTGACACTTCAAAGACACATTTTCATCATCCAGTTGCTCAAATTTTGGATTAAGAGTTTTGGTATGCAACTGGTTGATTTTGTTTTGCAAAGCGAGTTCACGATTGTGAAAATCTTTTTGACACCATTGAAGACGACGTTTTGCATTTGAAAGCTCATTTAATAATCGCTCATTTTAAACTTTTAAAGAATTGATTTGTGACACAGTATCAGTATTCTCAACATATGCAACGGAATCAACAGAATCAGCAGAGATATAATCAAATGCATATGCAACATAATGTAATAACACAACATTATTGATATCAGCACATATAACATCTTCCAAGAGTCGATCAACATCTTTTCTTAACATTTTCTTTTTACGTTTAGTATTTGAAATTGATCTTTCTGTTTGTTCGAAAACTCTTTTCATAAGTCCAAGTTCCTTGTGAAAATCCCTTTCCCAATATATTGCACAATTTTTCAAATTTTGGACATGTGGTAAAATTCTTTTCTGAAAAATATCTCTTTGGGCTCTCGCTTGAGGCGATTGAAAATGTTCAACTTTTATTTCAGAATTGATTTCAATTTCCCGTTCCAAAAGTTTGATGTCCGATAAGAATGTTTCAAAATATTTTATAACTTTACATTGTTTGGCTAATGGCTTTATTTCACTAAGTGGAGGTAAAGGACTATTAATTTGTGCAGAATTGGAAAGGGGGCTCTCATTAGAAGACTCAGAAGTAGGTGTGATAACCCAAGGTGTGTTAGAAAAATCCTGTTGTGTGACGAAAGTAACGGCTTTTGAATAGTTAAATGGTTTGTTATAAACAACATTTTCCAATTTTGACCGACTCTCGTCTTCTGCATCTAATTCCTCTTGACGATTGTATTCAACAACACTCATATTTGAATCATCAATTCTATGTTCTTCACTGTAAACTTCAGGATTTGGTTTGAATGCTATATTTGAAAACTTTGGTTTGTAATCAGCAAGATTCGGTCCATATCCATTTGGATTTCGTTTAAAAGTAAACTTTTGAATAGTTGTGATTGACTCACCATGTTTATAAACAACATTTCGAAACTCTTTGAGTTTGTTTTGTAAGTCGACAATTTCTTCAAGATAGTTATCTATTCATTTCGTTGAATGCTTTTTGTACTCAGAGAACTGTTTTTGACAATTTAACAACTTCGGACTTGGCTTTTTGAGCTTCTAAAGTGAGAGCGTTAAGTTGTTGTTTATGATCATATTGCAGTTGTTCTATTTGAGACAGCAAACCATTCTTAGATGCGACTAGATCACGTATCTGTTGTTCTAATGATTTTTCGTTTGGTAAGATTTAGCAAAATCGACTTCAAAACCTTTTTCACATTTTTCTTGAGTTTGAAAAATGTTGAGTTGATACTTTAAGCATTCATTATCCTTAGTTAACAGTGAATTTTTATCTTTTAATTGCTTATTGATGTCCTTGCATATTTCCAGTTGGAATTCTTGGTCTTAAAGTAAGGTCATGAGCTCAATATCTAGATTAGACGAAAGCTCAGCTTGTTCAACGGGTGAGTCTCAACATGATCATTATTCAGATCCTCAAGTATAACCACGGAGTCAACTTGATTATCAATGATAACCGTAAGGTCATCTTGATCATCAAATATAACTACGGGATCTATTTGATTATCATCGGAATGAGATGTAGACGGCTCATGTTGAACACTTTGATCCTTGTCGTATGTAGATGTTGGCGGAGATATCAGATCAGTAATGAATATAGTTTGATCCGGTACCTGAGACAAGCCTTCAGTGTCATACACTGGGCCTGTGTCACTCATGTAGAGTTCTTGCATGTTTGCCATTAACATCACAGCTGCATTAGCCTGAAAGTCCTCCATATCATCATCGATTCGCATTGGCCATAAAGCTGTGTTCCTTGTTGGTAAGAGTTCCACCAGGTTCAACCTTGAGAGCCAAGAGTAAAGCCTCTTTGTGATAAGCGCTTCCTCTTGTCCTCGGCTTTGGGCATGCATTAGCCAGATGACCCTTCTCATTACAGTTATAACAACGAAGACCATTAAACCCATTCTGAGCATTACCCTGTTCAACCACTTAAGCCCTTTGTTGTTGTGGAGCACCCATGTTATTCCTTCCCATTGGATTAAATCCTTGACCACCGCCCATCTGACGAACATTACCACGATTCTGAACTTCAACACGTCCATTGTTAACAACAGCCTGATTCCTTGTGTTTGATGAGGTACGAATGCGATTGTTGGATTTGTTTGAATATCGGCCGAAAGCTCTAGCAATCATGACAAACCCTTGTTGCAATGCATCAAAAGCTTCTGTATCCTCATTTGATTCACTGTAAAGTGCTTGATCATTGTTGTTGTTGTATGGAACCAATTGAGTTTCTTGAGATTGTTGCTGTGATGGATCATATGGGGTAATTGTAGCAGTTGGTTGTGGAGGATTTGTGAGACTGTTTGTAGAGTTGGAAATTGAGGATAACAAGCTTGGGCCCACGAAGCTAATTGTTGATTATCCAGAAGTGAAGGTGAAACAGTTTGTCCACGGATAACCCTTTCTTTGTCAACTTCTTTTTTATGGGTCTTCAAATAGTCGTACAACAATCCGTATGTAGCATGATGAAGATTCTTAGCTTGACGGATGAAAATGACATACTTTTCCCAATCAGGACCTAGACTACTCAGGAGCTTAGTGTTGACAACAATTCTTGGCATAATGATGTTATGTTTGTCTAAGTCATTAATGATATTTGAGAATCGATGATGATATGACTCTAATGTCTCCCCTGGTTTAATCATGAAGTGTTCATAAGCCAAGTAGATTTTGGATTCCATGTCTTCTTGATTGAGTTATGTGCCTTCCATGAGAAGATGAATATGCTCCCATATTGCTTTAGCAGTCTTTTGAGAATCAACACTTCGAAGTATCGGATTAGGTAATCCCAAAAGGATGTATTGCATTGCCAGTTCATCAGCTTCAAAGTGTAGAAGTTGATCAGTAGTGAGTTCATTAAGACTGACAACGTTGGTGACATCACCTCTTGGTGGATTAGCATTTGGATCTGTTGTTCCCCGTTCACTATGGTTTAAAACAGTTTAAGAATCTAAAACAAGTTAATAGTGAACTATGACTGAAATTAACATAAGTAAAACACACAAAGTAATTTTCAACATCATATTCTTATTAGAAATAAATCAACAAAGAATACGTTACCCAAGTACTTGCGGAATAGTACTTGGGATTGAAATGACAAAGTTGGTGACTCCTCTCTAAGCTCAGGCTAAGTCTGAGCACAACTCTTAGAGCTCACTGAGCTATCTCAGGAACTAAGTCGTGTTTGGAGGAGTGAAAAGATGGCTTGCGTGTGTGTGTTTTTACAATTCACAAGCTTAATCTTTTAACTCCATCTCTTATGCTATTTATACATGTATGAGTTTTAACTCTTTCCTAAGTGACAAATCTGACATCATACAGAAGACAAAATACTGATGTATTTTGTCTCTGTTTACAAAGACTATTCTAAGTAAAAGACAAGGCTGCTTTCCATAACTCAATGATGACACTGAGCTTGTAAGTTAGCCGTTCAGGGAAAGTTGACTTATGTTGATAAGGACTTCTTCTTATCTGATTCAAACTTATCCTGCCTTGTCCCGCTCTTTCTTGATCTATTTATCCTTCAGTCTTCTACTTCAGTTTGTCTTCCGTGTAAGCAGTTGGAGAGGAGTCTTGGGGATTCAGTGAGTTATTGTCATCACTCACTGAATCCATCATCTTCTTCTTGACTCAGTCTTCACCCTTTAAGTACCGCCTTACTGAGTGGAGAGACTTCTTCTACGCCTCGTACTGAGTATCCGGAAGATGACTCACTGAGAGGCTATGCACTCAGTGACCTGATTAGTGTTTAACGGACTAAACACTTGGGCTATTTTCTATTCAAATCTTAGATTAAGGGGTTTGGGTATTTCTTGAACCCAGCAGTCTCCCCCTATTTGGATATACAAATAGCCTAAGTGGTTGATCAGTGTAAGTGAGCAAATGGCTTCTTCTTACACTAAACATACTAATGAATACAATAAGGAACACTGAGTAAATTAACAAAACATACATCTTTTATTGATCAGATTACATAGTTCCTATCACTAGTACAAAAGATAAAACAAAATGATGTCAGTCGGATGGATTCCCGTGCTTCAAGCTTGACTTTCTTAGTGATGAGTGTTTCCTGTCGGGATGGTCTCTTATCTTGGCATTCAGGTCTTGACAGAACGATGTTTCTTTGGGGTTTGGATCGAGAGGCCACTGGTATGTAGCTCGGCATTGCGGCTACACTGCGATCAATATCACTCCATCTTTGAAAAGCGGGTTTCCATTGACATCAATGTGGAATAGCCCTCTGTCAGGCTTCTCAATCACTAGACAGTTCACAAATTTCACTCCTTCAGGCAGCTCCCTATTACACTCCATCCGGGCACTTTAATCTCAGGTTGGAACTCAACTCTCTTCCTTTTGCCGGTGGATGATTGTGGTTGAGATCCTTGAGGTGCAGATTAAGGCGGGCTCAATTCCAGTTAAATTTGGACAATCCCTCGATCTTTCATATCTTTTATTGAGCATTTTCATCAGGTCCTTAACCACCGCATTCTTCTTCTTTTCAATAATTGGACCAAGCTCATCGAGTTCGGTGATCCCAAAGTCAATGAATTTGGGGATCATGAACCTCGAAGTGTCTTTTATCATCCCTCTATAAACATTCATGGCGTGGTTTGGTATTGGGGATGATTTTGATATCTGTGATCTTTTCAGGAAGCCTTCGGCTTGTCATTGTCGATTGTAATGCTCAATTTTTCTTTGCCTGATGGCTTCAGTTTTCTTCTTCTTTTCTTCCAACTGTTTTCTCATCTCAGCCATCTGAGCAGCCTGAGCTTCCTTGAACTTTTGTCCTGCCTGACCTTTTGGAGTTTCTTAGGATTAATTCCCATCTTCTCACTTCTTCAGTGACAACCTTTTCCAGTGCTTCTCTATTCTTCTTATCTTCTTCAGCTTGTTTCAATCTCTGTTCTTCTTTAGCAAGATATTTACTAAGCTGTTGAGGTGTGAGAAGGTATTCAGTGTCGCCGATTTTGTAGGGAATCTTCTCGGCTCGGAGTTGTCATTTTGCCTTTCCTTTGTCTGGCACGAGGAAGATGAAGTTGCTACCAGGGTGGTGGTGTTGTTGTTATTGGTGTGATTCTTGTCGGTGTTGTTGTTGTTGTTGATGTTGTTGGTGGGATTGATGAGATAGGTGTTGCTGAGGCTGGTGGTGATGATGAGATTTGAGCCACTGATGTTGATGGTGTTGGCTCCCCTCGGTGTGAGAAGGAGGTTCTTGCAATATTCTCCCCTCAACTGTTGCCGGAGCTTCAGGTGAGGGCAAGAGTTGGAGTTGGTGAGGGGTGAGCGGCTTGACCCTTGAAGGCCTGATAAATTTCGAGATCATAGCCTTGATGTCGAAGTATCAGATTGAATACCGTGACTTTAGCTTCCAAATTAGCACGAGAACCTTCGAGGCGGTCATTACTGGGCCCAATATTCGGCCAGAGATGAGGATGCAGAGTCAAAGTAGCCACTGCGTATTCAAAGAGTCCAATGTAGCTTGAAGTGACTAGGCTGAGGATGGAAGACCACGAACCTTGGCGGACTTGATCATATCGGCGATTCGGTGAGGCTTGAGGATTGTTTTAAGTACGCCTCAGTTGCCTCAAGCACTTTAGAGTTGAGTGCTGGGTCTTCTTTGACAAATTCCTTGATTTCATCAATCTTTGTACCTACACCTTGAAGATTCCTGAGGAATTTAGCCATGTTGTCATCGATCTGTGAAGGTTGTCATACATGGATCCATGTGCTCATGAACATTTTCATCAAAGCCATGTACCTCAGCCTTTAGATCGGCATAACTTGCAGCTGACCTCGGTGTGTTGATCCCAGAGTTTCAGTGACCCCAGAGTATAACCTTGAGGCGCTTTGGTGATCCAGCGAACAAAGCGCCTTTAGTAAGTGGGATAACATTATCAAATCTTTCAAATTCATCAGTGGAGGAGGAGGAGTCATCATTTTCATCTTTGGAATGGTGATTCGGTATGCTCGTGGATCAGTGAGGCTCTTGTTCAGCTTGAACCTCGGCGTCCATTTCTTCTCCGGTGATAAAATTTCATCATCGATCTCGGCAAGCTCATCTTGAGAAAAGAGTATGCCAGTAACATCAGCAACTGTTAACGGGGTTGGTGATGGGTTCCATATCGGCAGGTGGTATGTTTCCCTCGATTCTTTGTCCCCGTTGACCCTCGGACAGGTGGGCGTTTCCTGCCTTCACCGGAGTCGAGGATTGGTTGTGGGTTCCGTATCGGTGGGTTGTTCCTTTCCCTCTGAGTCTTTGTCCCCGGTGACCCACTGAGACACTGGTGGGCGTTTACCAGTGCCTTTAGCAGAGTCAGTGATAGTTGTATCCCTATCAGCGGGTTGTTTGATTCCCTCTGAGTCTTTGGGATCGATCGTGTGCCCTCGGACAAAGGCTTGGATTTGCTAATGTCATCACCGGGCGTTGTGGAAGGCTCCCCTACCGCGGGTTGTATGTTTCCCTCTGGATCTTGGGGAGTAGTGGTTGTGACCAAGGGCACTGACTGTGATGTATCGGTGTCCTTCGTTGTCACGGGGGTGGATGTTGCTTGGACTCCACTGGGTGGCAGATCAGTCTTGGGCTTTCTTTGCCTTTTGGCAAGTGTTCACGAAGCCTCGGGACCACGAGACTTGGGTTTGGTCTTAGTCGATCTGAGACTTCCCCTTTCTCTTTGTAGGAGCGGGGTTAGTAGACACGCGATCCCGTCACGGTTGTTCAGGCAACCATATGGGCGTCAATTCAATAGGAGTGACAAGGGATGGGTCTTTTGAAAATTTGATTGGCTCAGGATGCGGGAAAAGCACCAAATTTTTCTTCCGAGGATAATTGAACCCGGTAACACTTGCAAAGCGTAAGAGACAAACCTAGGATATGAAACGTATTTCGTCCTAGTTTTGCTCTGTAGCTTGGTTACGAGATCACTGTAAATGATCTCCCCTATATGTCGAAACAGTGACCCCATTCATCAAGCAGTATGCCATCATCAACTGAATAGAGTTAACTTGTTCGGTGGATGAGTGGTTCCCGCCGAGGACCTGAATCACAAAAGTGAATAGGATCCTCCAAGCCACGGGAAATGAGCTTTTAGTGATTGGGGTCTTGTCCAAAAAAGTTTGATCTAAAACGATTTGTTTTAACCCATCCTTCACTGTGGAGGATTCAAGATGGGCGACATAAACTCCTTTGTTATAATCCAACCTGTTGAAGTGCAAAGCGTTTTGTAATCGGGTGAATTGTTGTTCCTCCCCGTGAAGGCTGAATCGATGAGATATTCCACGAGGGTCGGAGGTTGTTCTCATCGGTAGAGGTGTCGGGTCAAAGTCCTTGGCTGTTGCCCAAAACTCCCTGAGGAGATTTTGGTAAACAATGGAGGGACACTGAACAAAGGCCGTTTTCAGTGGGCAGTTATATAAAAATTTCATAATGTCTTTATAGGCTGGGACATTTGGAGGATATTCAAAATTGCCTATGACATTATTTGTTTTAAATTCCACATTTGTAAGATCGCCTACCCACTGAGAAGCAAACTGGAGAGTTCTAGCCATTTCCATTTAAAAGATTTTAGGGTTTTGAAAAATATTTTGACTAGAATAATCAAAGTTTTTTTTTATCTCTCAAGTTTGTGATGAAAAACTTTTGTAAATGTTTACAAGAAGGGTTTTTCAAAATAGGTTTTAAGAGTTTTTGAGCACACACAAATGTTTTTGAGTTTTAGAAATGATTTTGACAGAGTTTTGTTGCAGAAAATAATTTGTGTGTGTTTGTTTGTGTTGGAAGAGGGTATTTATAGAGTGGTAAGAGGGGTGATTTGTGCACAAATGGGAATATTAAGAGTCGGTTTTTGAAAAATGTTTGAATTTCCACATTTAATGCTACCACTCCATTACCCTTGATAAAATCCCATTTTCAAGGAGTTGCGATTGTGCACAGTAGAAGTGCACTTTTGCTGAGAGAAAATATCAATTTGATATTCTTGTGAGAGGAGGCATTAAATGCCATTGGGATGACAGTAAGACAAAGAGACATATATTCCTATATTAAATTGGCATAGTTACCAACCTAGGACATTTAAGTAACCGATACTTGGATCATTTAGTTACTCATTCAATGCTCTTTGTCAAATGTCAGGGACCCTAAATGAGTCTTACTCATTCAGTGAGAGGTTTATTTTGGGTGTTCAGGGAGGATGGACCATTTTAGAGAACTTACTGAGATTGATTTTGGATACTTGACTTTCAATGTCAAGCATTCCCAATTCAACTTTAGGTCTCACGAAGGTAGGTTCATCAAGGGTTTGGTGAAGATATCGGCCGGTTGATATTGTAGGGATGAAATGAAGTTCTATGTCTCCTTTCATTATGTGATCCCGATGAAGTGATATCGATATCAATGTGTTTGGTTCTTTGGTGGAGGGCGGGGTTGTTGGAGATTGCAATAGCTTGGTGTTATCACGAAGATGGGCACCATTTTCTAATGGATGTTATAGTCACTGAGTTGACTTTTCATCCATAATACATTGGCACAACATCCTGCTGCAGCCACATATTCAGCTTGGTGAGGACATAACCAGCGATTGTTGCTTTTAGCACTCCAACAAACCAGTTTTCCTCCAAGAAATTGACAGGACCCTGAGGTACTTTTTTGTCCATGTTGCGGCCAGTAATCAGAATCGAGTAACCCTTGAGATCAAACCATGAGTATTTTGGATAATAGAGTCCAAGATTTGGGGTTCCCTTCAGTACCAGTATTCTTTTGGCTGCGGTGAGATGGGATTCTTTAGGATTGGTGATATCGTGCTATTAGACAGGTGAGAATTGGATGTCGGTCTAGAAGCGAGTTAGATACATCGGTGATCCAACAATCCCTCTGAAATGGGTTTGATTGACCGATTTGCCAGTGAGATTAGGTCCAAGGTTGTTAGGTGGGACCATTGGAGTCTTCACTGAGGCACTGTCAGATATCTCATATTTCTTCAAGAGATTTACGGTGTATTTCTCTTGGTGATGGATATTCCTTTATCGGTTTGCACGATTTGTAGTCCAAGGAAATATGTGAGTTCACCCATCATGCTCATTTCAAACTTCTTTGTCATCAGTTTTCAAACTGTTTGCAAAGTTTGTAGTTTGTTGAGCCAAAAATGATGTCATCAACATACACTTGGACTAGTATCACATCTTGTTGAGTTCTATAGACAAGCGATTGTGTTTTCTATCTTTCCTCTGACAAACTTGTTTTGTATCAGGAAGGCTGAGAGAGTTTCATACCATGCCCTTGGAGCTTGTTTAAGTCCATAAAGGGCTTTGTCAAGCTTGCAGACATAGTCAGGGGATTCACTACTCTCAAAGCACGGGGGTTCTGAACATACACATCTTCCTTGAGATCACCATTTAAGAATCCACTTTTAACATCCATTTGGTAGACCCTGAAGTTCATGTATGTTGCATATGCAAGGAAGATCCTGATGGCTTCCATTCTTGCAACAGGAGCAAATGTCTCATCATAGTCGATGCCTTCTTGTTGACTGTAACCTTTGGCTACAAGTCACGGCTTTGTTTTTAATGACAATGCCATTTTCATCGAGTTTTGTTTACGAAAACCCACTTCATTCGTATGACAACAACATCCTGAGGACATTTGATCAAGGTCATGACCTTGTTTTTGTCAAACTGTTGCAGTTCTTCTTGCATAGCTTGAACCCAGCTTGGGTGTTTAAGAGCCTCAGTGACACTTTTGGGTTCTATATCGATAGGTAATCGGCATATAGACATTCATTGGTGAAGGCTGCGGTTAGATTAGCAGATCATGCTTCTAGTGAGCATGCCCTTAGTGGGTTCACCAATGATGTTTACAAGCTCAATGTCATGAGATTTTGTCCACTTACTTTGTGGTGCAGGATCTGAGCTTGAAGATGTCCTTGGGAGTTCAGGATGTGAGTTCAGTGCAAGAGCCACAAAATCATTTAGAACATCTGTAGAGATGTCTTGTTCAGGGTGAGGTTCATGAGTTACAAGTTCGATCATTTGGATCGGTGTTTCCTATCAGCGAGGGACCTGATTATCAATGAACTCACTAATAGTTGGTTGGGGTAGGTTGTGAGGTAAGACATAATATGAGATGTCAGCATCAGCTTGATATGAGGAATTGAATTGATGTTGTACTCATCGGGAGGATATCTTGATGAGTTATCAATTCCTATTTCCTCCACTGAGGTGTTGGTGAATCTGATGCTTTCAGCACTTTCATCAAAGGTGACATGTAAGGTTTCCTCAACTTGTTGTCTCCTTGTGTTAAAACCACGAAGGCTTTGGAGATCAGTGAGTAGCCTAAGAATTATCCATCATCAGCTTTTGCATCAAACTTGCCTAGATGATCCTTGTGGTTATGAAAGAACACAGGACATCCAAACACATGAAAATAGCTGATGTCGGGAAGTCTACCTTTGAAGATCTCATATGGGGTTTTATTATGTCTTTTGACAATGATTGACTTGTTTTGAGTGTAACAGGAAGTTTTGACCTTGTCCATAAATGCTTTGGGAGGGCTAAGCCATTTAACATGGTTCTAGCAGCCTCAATGAGAGTTCTGTTCTTCCTTTCAGCAACCCCATTTTGTTCAGGGGTATATGGAGATGAGAAATTTTGAGAAATTCCTTTTTCATCACAGAAACTCTCAAGCTCTTGATTTACGAACTTCGGTACCATTGTCGAGTTCGATTTGTTTAACTGTAATGTCATTACGGTTTTCAATCTTCTTGATGAATGACATTATTGTATCAGCTGTCTGACTCTTTTTGGAAAGAAAGTATACCCAAGTGTATCTTGAGAACTCATCAACAATGACAAGTGTATACTTCTCATCTTTGGATTGATCTAGGACTGACGGTCCAAAGAGATCCATGTCTGCGGGAGGTGAAGGCACTTTTGATGCGAGAAATTTTGTTTGGTTTTGAATGATGCTCTATGATGTTTACCTTTTCACAGGCAGAGCATGGTTTGTCTTTTGCAAAAACCAGTGATGGTAAGCCAAGGACCTTGTTTTGTTCAGCCAAGTTGTTGAGGTTTTTGAAGTTCAAGTGTGAGAGTCTCTTATGCCACAACCAATTGATAGTTTCAGTGGCTTTAGCAAAGACACAAGTTCCATCTTGGGAGAGTGTTGACATGTCTAACACATAAATATCATCTCTCCTAGGAGCTATCAACACAACTTCCTTGTTGGCATTGAAAATGGTACCTTGTTTATCATTGAATTGTACAATGTATTTAGCATCACATAGTTGACTGACAATGATGAGATTGTATTTGAGACCATTGACATAGGCTATTCTAGAGAAAACTATTCCATTGCAATTTCTTGAACCATAACCTTCAGTGGGACATGATGATTTATCACCAAATACTACCTTGGGCCCTGGTTCCTTTACATACTTGTGCAGATATTCCTTCACACCAGTCATGCTTCTTGAGCATCCACTGTCTAGATGCCAAATAGGATCCCTAACATGTCTCTGCACAAGCAGTAAACTGAATTAGTTTCTCTTAGTGACCCACTTACTAGTGGTCTTGGGTCTCAAGGTCTCTTTGAAATTTGCAATCGACTCATGGTCAGTGGTTGTGTGCATAGTGCTACCACAGGTTTTGCATTTAGAGGCTGAGGATGACTCAGTGACTCTAGGTTGTTTGGAATTTCTCCTTGCATGAATGACACTGTCATGTTGGGATGTCTCATGAGCTTGATTACCGCATATATCACAGCATGTGTTCATGAGACAATCATCCTGATGATGATCGCTAAACCCACAGTGAGGGCACAAAGGAAAAGGTTTTGCTCTATTCTTGGGAGCAACTTTGGAGGATGAAGCATATTGATGACCAACTTTGGTATAGTTTTCTTGGTGACATACTTGTAGATGGTCTGCAGTCCTGTGATCATCCTTTTAGCAGATCATGCAAAAAGGATTCTATAGCAGTTGTCAGTGGTATGGCTGGTGTAATGACACAGCTCACACTTTTGTTTGTTTTGGAGGTTGACTTAGACTTTGAGGAACTGGAGGAAACTGACTTTGTCTCCTTGATTGGTTTAGGGACCTTTTCAATGGATTCCATTTTTCAGTAAGCTTCCTCACAAGTTCGTCAGTTCTTGAATTTGGTCACTTCAGATGGGGACAGAGGATGTTGAAGTCTCAGTAGGTGTAGACTCTTGTTGAGTTGGTTTTGTTGGTCTTTTCAGGATGGTTCTACCAAGTCCAGACCTTTCTTTTGGTGAATGAGGATTGAATTGCAGTGGAGTAAGCTTAGAGCTTGGAGCAGCACCCTGAAGAGGTTTCAGTGGTGGAAGCGGTGCTTGAGATTCTGCTTCAGACTCAGAGATGTGTTCAGTACTCCTGGGCACATCAGGGAGTCCAAGCATGCTCTTTAGAGCTTGACTTTCAGCTCTAGAATCCTTCCAGAATCGAAATTTGGAAGCTTACTCTCAAGATTAACCCGTTCAATCCAATCACTGGAATTTGGAGTAGTCAGCATATTGGTAATCATACCACCAGACACAAATGGTTTTGAACTTTGGTCTTTGTTGCGAGAGTCAGGGAGATGATCTTCACCTATGACTCTCTTTTTGCTACTAGGGGCACCCACAGCATCAAAGACCCTGGGATTCTTAGCAGTCCAGCTATTAAGAATATCTTGTTCCTTTTTAAGTTCATCTTGAAGAGCCTGATTTCTCTTAACTAGTTCAGTGTTTTGAATTTGCAAAGTGACAGCCTCAAGCTTGGCTTGTTTTAAAATAAGCAGTTCATCTCTACACTTGTTTAATTCAAAACTTAGCTTGTTGTATATTGAAAAAAGATTTAATCTTTGCTCTTCTACGAACTTAAGGTCAACATTAAGATAATTCATATAAGACTGCCAATTAGAGTCATCATCCATAGAAAGTAAGATGTTTACCTTCTTCATAGTGATGTTGACCCATTCCCCATTTCTGGCATGATTCTTTCCAACAGCTAGCTTGTCCTCTTCTGAGAGGGACATCAGTGCACTGACATGCACCATTTCATCATCTGATGACACGGCTCTTCATCCCGGTCGAAGGTCTCAGGCAACAAGGCCTTTGTTTTTATCCTGCACAGATTGAACACTTTTTGTTGTTTCTGAGGGACTGGCCTCGAGCAATGCAAGCTTAGCTTTGACTTTCATATATTTTGCTTCAAAATCAACAGTTTTATTTTGATCAGATTTGTTTTGAAGGTTTTGATGAGACTGATAGATTTTTGTTTAAATTTTCTAAAGCCTGATTTTGACCCTGATGGTTTATAAGAGGGTTCGGAAATTGTTTTTGAAAAACAGTCTTTTGCAAAATGACCTCTTTTGTGATACTTAAAGCATTCAGTGTCCTCATTTGCTTTGGCATTTGAAAAACCTTTGTTTCTTTTTATAAACCTTCGAGAGTTAGCAAGGAGTGCCCTTTCCTGGAATTCAGTGTTCAGGTCATTTAGGTACTCCTCACTTGATCTCTCATCAGAATTTTCCTGAAAATATTGAACAACATTGTTAGAGTAGAAAGCAGTTGATATTGGTGATGAGGTGGTGGTCAGGGACTTCTTGACTTCCTGATACTTCTTTAAGTCAGGGTATCGTTTGTTGATGAGGTTTTCCTCATAGACAAATTTCCCATAAATTTCAGGAAGCTCAAGATTTTGGATATGATTAGCATTCCTAAGTCCTTGAGAGAAATTCAACCACTTCTCAGGGAGACTGTTGACAAAACCAACATTGATTTCATGTTTGGACAACTTAACACCGTCATTTGACAGTTCATTTAAAAGAGTTTTGTACCTGGTGTTATACTCAAGTTTCAGGTCCATTATCCTGTTTTCCTTGGTATCAGATGGTCCTTCATGACTATGAACTAGGTCATCCCAGGTTTGCTTAGCTGTACTACAGCTTATAACAGACTCCATAATATCGTCAAGAAGACAATATATTATGATACTTTTGAGTCTTTGGTCCTGGTTGACCACTCTCCTTTCATCCTGGGTCCACTGAGCTTCAGGTTTGGGCAACCCTTCAGCAGTCTTTGGGACAAATAGACCTTCATTTATACACTTGATATAATAAGGTTCCATCCCAATCAAATAGCAAAGCATTCGCTTTTTCCATTTGTTGAATTTTCCAACTTCAAGTCTAGGGGCAACAGCTGAATAAGCTCCACCCTTTTTATCGACTAGTTAGGGTACATCAATTTCAGCCATTTAGGATCCTAATTTAAAAACTTTTAGAGCGGCCTAAAAACGAGTTTTATAATTAGCCTTGCTCTGATAACACTTGTTGTTCCCCGTTCACTATGGTTTAAAACAGTTTAAGAATCTAAAACAAGTTAATAGTGAACTATGACTGAAATTAACATAAGTAAAACACACAAAGTAATTTTCAACATCATATTCTTATTAGAAATAAATCAACAAAGAATACGTTACCCAAGTACTTGAGGAATAGTACTTGGGATTGAAATGACAAAGTTGGGTGACTCCTCTCTAAGCTCAGGCTAAGTCCGAGCACAACTCTTAGAGCTCACTGAGCTATCTCAGGAACTAAGTCGTATTTGGAGGAGTGAAAAGATGGCTTGCGTGTGTGTGTTTTTACAATTCACAAGCTTAATCTTTTCACTCCATCTCTTATGCTATTTATACATGTATGAGTTTTAACTCTTCCCTAAGTGACAAATCGGACATCATACAGAAGACAAAATACTGATGTATTTTGTCTCTGTTTACAAAGACTATTCTAAGTAAAAGACAAGGCTGCTTTCCATAACTCAGTGATGACACTGAGCTTGTAAGTTAGCCGTCCAGGGAAAGTTGACTTATGTTGATAAGGACTTCTTCTTATCTGATTCAAACTTATCCCACCTTGTCCCGCTCTTTCTTCAGTCTATTTATTATTCAGTCTTCTACTTCAGTTTGTCTTCAGTGTAAGCAGTTGGAGAGGAGTCTTGGGGATTCAGTGAGTTATTGTCATCACTCACTGAATCCATCATCTTCTTCTTGACTCAGTCTTCACCCTTTAAGTACCGCCTTACTGAGTGGAGATACTTCTTCTACGCCTCGTACTAAGTATCCCGAAGATGACTCACTGAGAGACTATGCACTCAGTGACCTGATTAGTGTTTAACGGACTAAACACTTGGGCTATTTTCTATTCAAATATTAGATTAAGGGGTTTGGGTATTTACTTAACCCAACAGGATCTCTGGGTGTAATGACAGTAGGCAGCTGAAACGGACCTTCCAAGATGACCTTCTTCAAGAACTTTCCATGTGGCTTCTTTAGATCACAAAACCTAAAGAACCGTATCACCCATTGATCGTAGTTTCTGGGAGTGAGCATTGGAGGTCTATCAAGTGATCCAGCCTCATGAATGGATTGTTGGCTACTTAAAGCTTCACACATCTTTGCAAACCAAGACGGTTCCTTCATAGTATTCCTGGATGGATGTTGATTGTGAAAGTTTGTGTAAGGTTGTACTTGAATACTAGGTGGTGGTTGAACCAGTTGTGGTTGAATTGCACCTTGAGGAAATTGTTGTTCCTGAGGGGTTAACTAGGGGTATCGTGTACTAAAGATGAGTACAACGCAAAGGTGTGGGGGAATTACTCAACCGATGTGGAAGAAGTAATTATATTACGGGTATCAAACAAGGGTTATCCTATGCCTCTTATCATTTAGTTATTCCTAACTACACAAGTGTAGTCTTACTAGCGATCTCGGGATGCATCACAAAACAAGTTCTATAATCTATTATACTACCGGTTCACACTCTAAGCATTAAAGACGAATGCTTTAATTCCTACAAATCTAAGGGCGGTCCTCACATTTTGGGTGGAATTTAAGTGGTAAAGGATTTTTTGTGCTAGTCATATAACTTCCTATCCATGAGACGCTTTATTAAGACTAATGGCCCACTCCTATATGTCATGAAAAATTTTAAATTTGGTGCCAAAATTACCCTAACCGATATTTCTCATGGTTTATTACACAAATGCAATTGGACAAAGCAAATAATCAAGGATAAGCATAGTTTCAAAGTTCCCGTTTTATTTTCCCTCCCTACACTTAAACTGAACATTGTCTCTAATGTTCCTCGAAAGTATCAAAGTTAAGATAATGGAAGGTAATTAAAGACGAAAGAAACTAGTACTCCCCTGATTAGCTCGGTAGGATTGATTCGACAGAGCCAGAACACGTCAAGTTTACTCACACAAGCTAGCCACTTGTGAATGACTAACCGTAAGAAACTTAAAACGGTTCGGAAACTGATCAATAATAAGAGAGAAGTGTGTAGTATATGGGTAACTCAAACGTGTTAGGTTTGAGCACCGAGATCGTTCCGAACGAGGGTTGAATGGAATTTCCAACTCACGTCTCGATTATCGGGATTCGAATAAGAGAAGGGGGTAAAATGATATTATCTAAACTACGGGATAAGGAAAGCATATAGGATTAAAATCTATGGGGAAAACCTAAGAATAATGGCAAACTACGCAATTCTACACTAAAACGCAAATACGAAATTAAAACGAAACGCGAATAAAAAGCAATTACGTCTATTCTAACTCCTAAAAATAACCTAAAATTACTTTTACTCTAGAAATGATATTTGAAAACTATTTATGAATTAAAACTAATTTTTATGAATTTTCTTGAATTAATTCTAATTAAAAACTAATTTTTAACTTTAAAAATAAAACTAATTGTCTAAAAATTATGAAAAAGAAAGGAAAAATATGGAATCACTTTTCAAAAATCTAAAATATCATAAAAGACTTTTCAAAACTATTTTTTTATTTTTCAGATTAATTTTCTATTTTCTACTAATTTAAAACTATTTTAATCTAATTTAAATTGTGAAAAATACCAAATAAAAAGGGAAAAATAAGGAAAAATCTTTTTTATGCTTTTTATATTTTTCTTAAACTGGTAAAATTGAAAAATTATTTTTTGGAACTTTTTCTTAATTATTTGCAATAAAAGCTAATTAAAAGTGATTAAAAACTATTTTTAATTAAGAAAAATAGTGAACAGTAGCTAAAAATTATGAAAATTTCAGGGAAATTCTAAAATGATATTCTAAAGCTATGAAAAATATAAAAACATGGGCTACAGTGAAGAAAATGAGAGCTGATGTGTAACAGTTGAGGAAATAAGCACTTTATAATAAGCAAATAAGCACAATAATGCACCAACTGATAAAAGAAGCTAGATAATAGTAAAACTACTCTAAGGAAACTATATGCAACTACTCCTAACACCTAATAAGAATTTTACCAAGGTTTAAGCAAATTGCCACTTAAGCTAAAAAGCTATCTGACCCCACTGTTTAAGCAGTTGTGCTGGCTTATCCAATAAGCTAGAGGGAAAACAAGCAGTGAGGTTCTCAAGACAACCAGTCAGAGATACTACATCTGAAACTACAGCTAAAAAGGACTAAAGGTGAAACAATTAAGGATCAAAGCAAAAGGCTGTTGGGACAGTGGACTGCTGAAGCAGAACAGTAAGAAAATGGTTTTTTGCAGGCTAAGATCAGCTATTCTAAAAGCTAATTTGGACCTAAAATAAGCTATGGGGACTTAAGCTGAGCAACTAGATTGAAAGAGATCCTAAATACCCCTACTAAACCTAATTAGGACCTATCAATAGCACATAAATTCAAATCCTTAAGCAATAACCAAACCTGTTATGCAGCAAACTGTTATGGTAAAAAGAGCTTATCAGCAGGCTTGATTCAGCTAAACTATAAGCTTCTAAGACTAAAATAAATGCAACTCAGATGATCCTAGATGCAAAGTGAACTCATAGCACCAACCTATCTCTATCCTATAGACAGATATGAACTAGGACAAACCATGCACTGCTACTGATATAGGCAAGACAGGACAGGACTAATTTGCAAACATGAATTAAGCATGTAAATAAGCATTCATAACTACATACAATAAACAGCAAGAGGGTAAGCAACCTAATCTACTAGAGCAAACCAAAACTTAATGGTTAAAACAACAAATGAGCAATAAATCAAGCTATGACAAAGCTACTGTGGACAGAAACAGGATACCTTTTTTAAGACCCTTTTGGACAGAATAATTGAAGCATAAAACAAAAGTAAGACTTGAAATCTTTTTAAAACTTGACTGTTAACTATCTAAGACCAAAAACTAAACATGATTAACTCAATTATAACTAACCTAAATGACTAAAATTGTAACAACTAAACTTAAACCAAACACCCCTTATAACTACTAAAATGCAATTAACTCTTAAACTTTGATGTAATAAACTGAAATCTGAATTGAAAATGAGCCAATGAACATCAGAATCAACTATTTAACAACTTAGAAACAGGTTTTAACTAGAAATCAATTTGACTTTTGCGTTTGACTTATTTTGACTTTTTGAACAAGTTTGCACAAGAGTAAGAATGAAGCTGAAATAAGCTCACAAATAGCTTATGAAAGCTATTGTGAGCTTGTGATTATAATGAGATAAGCTCTAAAACAGTTTAAAAACGATTCACAACTCTTGAAAAATTATGACAAGGAAAAAATATAAACGTAGATTTCATTAACAAAAAGTAAAAATACAAATTTAATGCTGAAATAATGCTTAAACTACATTTGACAGTAAATTAAAAGTGATCAAAACTCCTCTAAAACTTAAGGAATTGGATACTCAAATCTGTGGATGTGAAAGGTCTTATATAGCCTGATGCCTTGAGCTTGGGATCCCATTCAGAAACTTCAAGAAGCATTGATCTCAGCCATTGATTCATCTCTTGTGTCATCATCTCTATTCTCAGCCATAGGATCATTAGGGTGAGGTGTTAGGACCAATGAGAAGGCTCCATTATGCCACGCTGGAGATCCACACGCTGTCACACTCTGACACGTTGTCAGGAGCTTCTAGAAACACTTAAAGTACGGGTAACTAAGGTGGGACGTGGGTAAATGGTGAGAAGAAAGTAAAACAGTAACAATGGAGGTTCTTTGGGTTTGGGCGCGGGGTGTATTGTTTATTATTGTTTGAGATTAGTTTGACCGGGTAAAGTGAGTGGATTGACCGGGTTTTTTTAAGGGATACGGGTTGGTAATAACCGGGTTGTGGGTGTAAGTTATATTGGGCGGGTTGAGTGGTTTGATGGATCAGGTATTGGGTATTTTGGGCCAAGGGAATAGTTTGGTTATTTGGTCTCTTGGATTAAATAAATGGTACAAGTGATATTTAAAGGTCCAAAAGTGTATATTGTGAAAGTGTAAAGGTGAAAATGGGTAAATGGGAAAGTGAAAGGTTTATTGTGAAAATTCCCAAATCAAGTCCCGAACTCCGTAATTGGATCTTTTGAGCATCAAATTCCATGAAATAGAATCCCGGCATCGGCTTCGGCTCTCTTCTCTCTCTCGTGCTCGGTTTTATTCGGTTTTGGTTCCTTTTTGTGTGTTTTTACATATCCGTACCTGCACAAGCACAAACTCAAGAAAACCACAAATATTAGCAATAAACGGCTCTTTCTTGGTTATTTTGGGTCAGTTTTGATAATGAAAAGGTATGTGTTTTAGCACATACCAAGGATCCATGTAAAGTGGTGGTTAAATCTTTCTTCAAGAAGAATGTATGCGTGAAAAGCTCCTTCCAATCTTATGTATCTTCTTCTTGATAAATAAAACCTGCATACTTTAAGAAAACAGACAACCCAAAGCATCAAACCGAACAAAGAAAAATCACAACAAGATGTAATTCCAGACTTAAATAAGATATAATGCTTGTGGAATTGATGTTTGCAGATTTTATGGAAAATTAAGACCTAAAAATTCCAAAAATTTATAAGTAGCACAGAAAACGAGAGAAAGTAAGATAAGTTGTTTCTGCTCCTCCTGACGCCGTCAGGTTATCCTGATAGAAACTGGTCTGCGATTTTCTGGAAAAATTCTGGAAAATTTATATCTTTAGAATCTGGAAAAATTCCTGCAAAACATCCATTATGACTCGATACAAGCATTTGACTCTAAAAAACACACATCTATATCTTTTCAATAATCGTAATTCTCATGTTCACGTTCTTTTAAAAACGTGTGTAATCTTCCCTACACTTATCCCTTTTGTAAAATACCTTTATATGTAATTAAGACGAGGTTAAAGACAAAATAAAGCATTTTTACAAATTCAAACATGAGAATAAACAATCAATAAAAGATATACGACACACAACAAGCAAACAATTAAGCATGGGTCCTCCCAAGAAGCGCTTGTTTTTGTTTGAGTCACGAGCTTGACTCTACCCTTATTTAACGGATAAAGGGGAAGTTTTTTCTACACTTAAGCTTACGTGCGGGTGATAGTAGGGATACACACCCTTAGGGTGGAAATTTGCTACGTGAGGAGAGGGTGATGGGTGATTTATATGCTCAAAGGGGTGTGCTCCATTCATTCTAACCTTACGTAATTTTATGGGTGTAGCGGGTGAATCAAATCTCTCTCCTAAAAATGGATCCTCTTCTATCAACTTCAAAAGATTCTTAGTTAAGGATACATCTTGACCTAATAAACCCGGTTTAAACCCATAATGTTTCTTGTTATCAACCATGAATGGGTGATATAAGTGTGTAAGGTCATGGGTTACTCCTATATTAGCTTCCACTCTACATGGCCTAGAGTCTACCACCTTTATCAAGCAACTACCCAGACTATTTATTTTGATGGGTAGATTGGGGCCTAATTCAATTCCAAGATTCACATCTAAAGACGGAAAATTTGGTAAGGTTTTTGGTTGAGGCTCCGGTTCATCAAAATTAGGAACTTCCCTAGGACTAAGATAGAGGTCATGACAACAAGCATCTAAACCTACATTCTCTAGTGGCGTTTGGTCCAAAGGTTCTATATCAATAGGGGTTCCGATAGTCTCTTCTACTTCTTCCGGGTAAGTTATAGGCGATGTATGTTCCTCAAGTGATGGTAGGGCTTGTAGGTTTGGAGTTTCCACCTCATTCTCCATTATATCTAGATCTCCTAAATGTTCATCATGTGTTTTAGTATGATCTAACCCAAATACACTCCTAAGTATCTCAAATCCTTCTTTAGCCATTTCAAATTCTTGGTCCGATTCATAAGAATCATTCTCAAAAATTTGATCACTATGTTCTATTTACCTAAAGGATTCCTCACGCGTGTCATATGTTTTGATGAAATCTATCCCACGCATGCAACTAGGTAGTTCAGCGCTATAACCATCTCACAATCTTATTCGGGTTTAGGTTCCATGTTCTTAAAAACTAGGTCTTTTTGATCATGATGCCTAAAGTTGGATAAATCCTCCTTATCCATTTCCTCAAGTTGTGACAACTGATGGTTTATGCATATGAGGCTTTTCTCAAAACATTTCCAGAGGGTCTCACTAAAAGGAGTTGATTCTAACAATGATCGTTGAATAGAAGCCACACAAGCACAAAATTTATCAAATCCATCCAACCTTACACCCGTCTCCTTTTGGATATCTCTAAGATCACTCACAAATTCATTAGAACAATAAAAAGCAATCCAATCTGCGAAATTCAATTGTTCCTCATTTGTTAATGATTCAAATGCAACTTCACTTGCCATAGCGACAAATGAAAAGGGTTTTACGAACACAAACACAAAGAAGGGGGATAGACTACAAGGAAGCTAAAAATTAGAAAAAAGCTTACTTGATAGGAATCAAGCAAGGAAACCTAAACGAGGTGGACTCCTAACAAGCTATTCTAGTCCCCGGCAGCGGCGCCAAAAACTTGATAACGCTACACGCGTCGTTCGGGGTCAAAGGAACTTCCTTTTCGTCGAGCAAGTTTTTCAACACCCTAGGTAGTGAACCTAATCGTTGTAGTGTAGTATTAGGGTAAGCCACAGGAATTGATATCGTTCTCTAGGGGAATAGGAATGCTAGTAAGAAGTTACTACGCTAAGGTTGGGGTTGAGGAAGATTATTTTTTATCTTTTTATGTTTTTTAAGAAATGGAAAGGTACGAATCTCGGGGTTTGAATTTGGGGGGTTGGTATTTCTACCGATTACTTCTTATCTAATTATCTAAACTAAGGTGTATGTAGTCTATGTCTATTGTTGTGTACTCGTATGATAGTTAAAAATGTATTTGCTTAGGCTTTATTACTCCTTATTTATCTCCTATTGATGGTTGAATTGTCACGTCCTTATTCTTAATCGCGTTGTATTTCTAAGGTCGTAGGGTATGCGTTTATCCCTAACTCTTTGAAGCTACCAGAGGTTAATGACTATAAAATCTCTAGGATCTATAAACTTTAACTCTAAGGTATTCTTTGGATTTATAGCCTACAATCTCTAGGTGATTATAAACTAAGGTCCAACAAAGATTAATCAAGCATTATTAGCACAACGAATGACCTATCGCAATACTAGGTCAACAACAATTAAGATAAGAGACAACCAATCAATATTCAATAACTAAGTTTCATATTACCTAAGCAAACACACAAATAAATTAGTCGGACATGGGGAACATGCAAGCATACACACAATCAATAGAAGACATAATTAAATTAATGAAGTAAAACACTTATCTTGATGTAAGATAGGGTATGGAACCCTAAAATACTGTACAAGAAAGCCTTGGTTCGGTTTAGGTTTTTACTCCAAAAGACTACACACTGAAAACTAAAAAATTCGGATTCTATATATAAGATTACAAATACGACGGCGTCACCCTTTAATTTGTGACGCCGTCGGGTCGCCGTTATAAGGGTTTCGTCTTGGCCACGTTAGTCTTGCGAAGGCGTCACCTTATGCTTGTGACGCCGTCCTTTTCAGTCTCTGACGTCGTCTGGATTAAATCTAGGCCGTCTGAGCTGCGACGCCCTACTCTTTTAAAACCTCAAGCCGTCACTTGTAAATGAGCAATTTGGCTACTGAGTCGTCACAAAAATTTGTCCGACGGCGTCTCTAGTTGAACCTGACGCCGTCCCCTTCAATTCCAGCAGCCTGAGTGTCTCGATTCTTGACTTTGGCCATTTTCTTCGTATATTCACGCCTTTTCATCCGAATAAGTGTCATTCCAGCAATTTGCCTTCAAGATACCTAAAAAGTGAAAAGGAACGATATTAAGTAATAACAGATAAAAAAGTGATCAAATAAGGGCTTAAACGACCCCTCAAAAAGGTACATTTTAAAACCTTATCACTAGTCTCTTGGGGATCCTTCGGGATAAAGCTTACTTCCTTCGCACCACCAGCAACAACAAAATTCCTGAATGACATTTCTGCAAAAAAGGGAGAAAAAAGATGAATATCAGAAAGATAAGTTCATATCTCTTATTTTAATTTAAAATTTACATACTTTCTCCACAACATATAATCTCAGGATGCAATGGAGATCCCTCCCAGCTTTCAGCAAGACCGGCCATAAAAAGAATTTGCTCAGGAAATGTTTGACAATCAGCTGGATGATGAGCTAAACGCTGATACAAAGGATTCCTCCTCACAGTATAGGGCAAGGGATCATTAAACCTCTTTTAGCAAAGCAGGGAATTGTGGAGGAACTATGGTATTTTGGATATAAAAGAACTTTCCCTTCCAATTCCTGATGTTCGTAAAAGGCCTATCAATGAGAATGGGCACATCCCTTTCACCCCTTTTTGCCAACGTTAACCAGTCTCCTCCAGGGTACAAGTTCAAGAATCCTCTAAGCACAGTCAATGACGGTTCATACCCATAGGCTTTACACATTACGATGTATGTTGTGAGCTTGGCTAGGCCAAAAGGGTTAAACCTAGATATGTGTACTTCGTAGTACTGAAGGAGTTCTAAAATCAAAGGGTGCAAGGGTATCCTAAGGTTAGAGGTGGTGAATGCATGGGTGTATAAGCCTACATAGTTCTCTGGGGCATCAAAAATACCTTGATTTTTGCTAGGTAACATGATTTTGTATTCTTTAGGAATAGGATAATCAGTGAGGAACACTTTAAGCTCCTCCCTAGTCAAGGTGCAACCTTGTTGTTTGATTACAAACTTTTTATTGGTAGACATGATCCTTCTAATCGACAAAAAAGTATTGAAAACGTAGTAGATCGAAGGAGTACTTTACTTGTTTGCTCGAAAGCTTGCTCGGAAGGAGATTTAGTAGGTGAAGTTTGGGCGTGAGATAAAATTGTGTTAGGGTTTTACTATTTTTGATTTTAAATACCCTCACACATGTTAAATCTTAGCCCTACACGTGTCCTAAGATATCCCCTAACTTCCGGATTTCAAATCCTTTTTAAATTTTGAAGAGACGTTTTGATTTTACCGAGGAAAGGGTGGTTAGGATAAGTACATGCATTAATTACGGGTCAATAGTTGCTAGAATTTTCATCTTCGTTCATTTTTGTGACAGAGGGGAGGTTTTGTACCTATTTCTGAGTCGTAAGCAATATTTCTAGTTCGTACATATCACTTTCGACTGGGGGCTTGATGACGTACCCTCCGATCAGGTCGAAGGACACCCCTTCGACCTCAGTTGAATTTTTATTACGGAGACCCAAGTCTTTCTTTATAAGTCATTGGTGGCGTAAAATCATTCATCATTGATATGGTTACTAGTTGGGAATTCGCCAGCCGAAGGCCTATGCCCTTCGGAGTCTTCTCTTGAAGGCACCAAGACAAAGGAGAACCTTGACTTGGTCTTCCCCTACGTTCCCACTATCTCCTTAGCTTCCCCTCCAAGACAGAGAGAGTGGGGATGAAGCCCTAGCGGTTACCACAAATCATGGGACGCCCCCATGATCTCCGAAACGTGTGCTAACACTCTCCAAGCTTATTTCTTCATCTATAAATAGGTTGGACGAGTCATTTCAATGGTATGTTCACTCAACACAGTATTTCACATACTTCATATTACTTACAACACATATCACATACTTACTCTCACGCCGGAGGTGGTTCGCAGGGTCCAACCCCTGCGCAATCACTTAACGAAGTGTCTATTATTTCTTATTGCAGATTGGCTACAAGTTTGGCGCAAGCATATCACCCCTCATACCCTTCGATCACCATCGAAGGCCTGGTCTTACGAATTATTGTACAATCAGCTGCTAATCAAGGACCACCCGCTCCCGGTCCCGATCCTCCTCCCGTTAATCAAAATGTAGCTCCCGATCTCCGAACGATGGAGGAGTTATGCCTACCTACCATGTACGGGAGGGGAGGACCCATTGCTCCCACTAATATTCAAGCCACGAATTTTAGTTTGAAACATCATATGATTGAACAAGTGAAAAATAGTTGTCAATTTCACGGTTTACCAGGTGACGATGCTAATAAGCATCTTGACAAATTTTTAACCATCACCCAGAGTATGAAACAAAATGGGGTCTCCGATGACGCCCTCCGTCTATACCTTTTCCCATACTCTTTGACTCATCACGCTACTTCTTGGTTTGATCGACTTCCGAAAAGTTCGATTCATACTTTTGAGGAAATGGTTTCTAAGTTTCTGGCAAAGTACTTTCCACCATCGATGGTGACAAAATTGAGAACTGATATCAGTAATTTCCGACAATATCCCGACAAATCTTTGTTTGAAGCATGGGAACGTTATAAGCTTGCAATTGATAGATGTCCGAATCATAACATGTTGCTTGTCACTCAAATTGATACGTTTTATAATGGTTTGACGTTGAGACACCGTGACACGATCAATGCTGCTGCCGGTGGAACTTTCATGAAACGACGTCCCGAAGAATGTTACGATCTTATCGAGAACATGACCGCCCATCACAATTATTGGGACTCTTCCGCTGAGAGGGGCGAGTCATCTAGATTAGATACGTCTTCCTCTCACGATACGGCTCTTCATAAGAAAGTTGACGACTTATCCATGGCTATGTTGAAAATGTACCAATTGCATTTAACTAATCAGAATCAGCAAGTGAAAGCGGTGAACCCAACTTGTGAGACTTGTAGAGGTCCTCATTCTTATTCCGAGTGCCCAGCCGCTGGTGGCTACGCTCAAGAGAATGTTTACGCTGCTACGGGAACCTACAATCAACCGTAAGGAGATCGAAATCTTCTTAGCTACCGTTCAAAAAACTACCTCGGACCTCCCGGTTTCAATCAACCTCAAAACCAAAATCAAAACCATTTCAATGGTAACCACAATGTTAATCAAAACCGAGGAGCTAATTTCAATCATGGTAATCAAAATTACCAAACTCCTCCACCTCAAGTTTACCAACAACCTTCTCATCCTCAACAACCTTATCAACCACCTCATTCAGATCTTACGAACTACATCAAGAACACCGATAACACAATTAAAGAGATGCAAAATCAGATCAACAATATGAGGGTTGAATTTAAGAAGGAAATTGATACGACTTTGAGTAAGCAAACAAACGAATTGAAGAATATGATGAGCAGTTTCATGCAGATGAATGTGCCCTCGGGTTCTGGTACTCTTCCAAGTAACACGATTCCTAACCCGAGAGGTGACATGAAAGCGATCACCACCCGAAGTAGTGTAGCTTACGATGGACCCACGGTTCCTACCATTTCTTCTTCCTCCTCTCGTGTGGTAGACCGTGAGACCGGAGTGACAAAGGACCCGGTGCTTCCTACTAATAAGGGAAGTACTGTGAATGTCCAACCCATGGTTGTCCCGACTTCTGAGCCCGAAGATGCTCCCGTTAATGTGAAGAAATCTAATCCGAAACCGTCTATTCCATATCCGCCTCTTCTAAAAGATCAAACTCTTCATGAAAACTCTAACCATAAAATGGAAACGTTCTTCCAAAATTTCAAAGACTTGAATGTGGCAATAAGTTTTGAGGATGCTCTTCTCTTGATGCCCAAACTTGCTTCTACGATTAAGGGATTGCTTACGAACAAGGAAAAACTTTATGAGCTTGCTAAAACGTCTGTGAATGAGAATTGTTCGGCGGTTATCCTCAAGAAACTTCTCGAAAAGTTAGGTGATCCCTGCAAGTTTCTCATTTCTTGTGATTTTCAAGGAATCGTTCAATGCTCCACCTTGGCCGATCTTGGTGCGAGTATCAATTTGATGCCATTCTCGATTTACAAGAAGCTTTCATTGCCCGAACTTTCCCCAACGTGTATGAATCTTGAGCTAGCCGATCGTTCTACGACTCGCCCAATCGGTATAGCCGAGGATGTTTTTGTCAAAGTAGGGAAGTTCCATTTTCCCGCGGATTTTGTTGTAGTGGATTTTGATGCCGACCCTTGAGTACCCCTCATTCGTGGGAGGTGTTTCTTGAGGACCGGTCGGGCCTTAATTGATGTGTTCGAAGGAGAGATTACGTTGAGAGTTAATAAAGAAGCCGTAACGTTTAACATTAATCAAACGTCGAGGTACTCCTCCAATTTCGATGATGCTTCCATCAATCGAATCGATGTTATTGATGTTTCTTGTGAGGAGTACGCTCAAGAGGTTCTCGGTTTTGCTAACAATTCCAAAATTGTCAATTCTTCCCCTTCTATTGAAACTTCTGACTCACCTTCTAATCTAATTTCTGAATAACCTTCTGAACCAATCATTACCGACTCTTCCCCCTCTCTTACTCCGTTTGAGGGAGGTGACTTCTTTTTGGAAGAGATCGATGAATTTCTTGCTATTGATGAATCGATTCCACTGGGAATTGATGATGGTGTTTATGATTCGGAGGGAGATATTCTTTATCTTGAACAACTGTTAAATGAAGATCCATCACCGTCACTCCCTTCGAAAGAGATCACGATTGAAGAAATCAAAGAAGTACAAACGTCAAATGAAAATCCTCCAGAGCCTGAGCTCAAAGATTTACCTCCTCATCTTGAATACACTTTTCTTGAAGAACCGAACAAGTTTCCCGTCATTATTTCTAAAAATTTGAAAGATGAGGAGAAAATCGAACTTTTGGCCGTCCTTAGAAAACATAAGAGTGCCATCGCTTGGCAGATTTCCGATATTAAGGGCATAAACCCACGTTTTTGTACTCACAAGATTTTCATGGAAGATGATTACAAACCCGTCATACAACAACAACGTAGAGTTACCCTGAAAATTCATGATGTTATCAAAAAGGAAGTTCTAAAACTCCTTGACGCCAGAGTTATCTACCCGATCTCAGATAACTCGTGGGTTAGCCCTATCCATTGTGTTCCGAGGAAAGGCGGAATGAATGTAGTGATGAATGAAGATAATGAGTTGAGTGTGCATTGATTATCGGAAGTTGAATGATGCTACAAGGAAGTACCATTTCCCGCTACCTTTTATGGATCAAATGCTCGAACGTCTAGCGGGGAATGAGTTCTATTGCTTTCTCGATGGTTTCTCTGGTTACTTCCAAATTCTGATCGACCCGCAAGATCAAGAGAAAACGACGTTCACTTGCCCTTATGGAACGTTTGCTTACCGACGAATGCCATTTGGCTTATGCAATGCTCCCGGCACGTTCCAAAGGTGCATGATGGCAATTTTCCACGATATGATTGAGAAGACTATGGAGGTGTTTATGGATGATTTCTCGGTTTATGGAGATTCTTTCACTTCTTGCCTCTCTCATCTAGACCTCATGCTAAAAAGGTGTGAAGACACCAATTTGGTCTTGAATTGGGAGAAGTGCCACTTCATGGTTCGAGAGGGCATGTCCTCGGCCATAAGATATCCAAATTAGGGATTGAGGTCGACCAAGGTAAAGTCAATGTCATTTCTAAGTTACCTCATCCCACCACCGTCAAAGGTATTCGGAGTTTTTTGGGTCATGTCGGTTTCTATCTCCGTTTCATTCAAGATTTCTCTAAAATAGCCCGCCCTCTGACCCATCTCCTCGTAAAGGATGCTCCGTTTATCTTCACTAATGAATGCATTAAAGCCTTTAACATACTTAAGAAGAAATTAACTGAGGCTCCGATTTTAGTTGCCCCCGACTGGGATTTGCCCTTTGAGCTTATGTGTGATGCAAATGATTACGCAATTGGGGCTGTCTTGGGGCAACGAAATTCGAAACATTTTTAACCCATACACTATGCGAGTAATACATTGTCTGAGGCCCAACATAATTACACAACTACCTAAAAAGAATTATTGGCCATAGTTTATGCTTTCAAGAAATTTAGACCCTACCTTGTCTTATCGAAGACCATAGTATATACCGACCATTCTGCCCTTATGTACTTTTTGGCAAAGCAAGATGCTAAACCACGATTACTTCGGTGGGTTCTCCTCCTTCAAGAGTTTGATGTCACAATTCTTGACAAAAAAGGAGCGGAGAACCTTGCTGTCGACCACCTATCTATACTTGAGAATCCCCATCAAAGTGTGCTCGAGAACAAGGAGATCACGGAAACATTTCCTCTCGAGACACTTGGGATGATTGCTGAGAAAGACCCTAAGACCCCATGGTTTGCCGACTTTTCAAATTACCATGCGGGGAATTTCATTGTGAAAGGGATGTCGTCCCAACAAAAGAAAAAGTTTTTTAAGGATGTTAAGTATTATTTATGGGACGACCCATACTTGTTTAAGATTTTTGCGGATCAAGTAATCCGGCGGTGTGTTCATGGCCAAAAAGCCATTGATATTCTTAATGCTTGCCACAATGGACCCACCGGAGGCCATCATGGTGCAAGCTACACCGCTAAAAAGTTTTTTGATTCTGGGTTTTATTGGCCTACCATATATCAAGACGCCCATGATTTGGTTAAGTCATGTGACTCATGCCAACGTCAAGGGAAGATTTCGCAAAAAGACGAAATGCCACATAATGCAATTCAAGTCTGCGAGATTTTTGACGTTTAGGGTATCGATTTTATGGGACCATTTCCGTCGTCTAAGGGTAATAAGTATATCCTCGTGGCCGTCGACTACTTGTCCAAATGGGTTGAAGCGAAGGCGCTACCCACCAATGACGCCCGAGTAGTTGTTAAGTTTTTGAAAAACTTGTTTTCCCGATTCGGAGCACCTCATGCTATCATCAGTGATCGCGGTACCCATTTTTGTAATGAACAATTTGAGAAAGTTATGTCTAAATATGGAGTTACCCATCGTCTTTCTACCGCGTATCACCCACAAACGAGCGGACAAGTTGAGGTCTCCAATCGTGGTTTGAAAAGGATTTTAGAGAGGACCGTAGGAGAGAACCGAGCTTCATGGGCTGATAAGTTAGATGATGCATTATGGGCTTTCCGCACCGCATACAAGACACCCATTGGGTGCACCCCATTTAAGTTTGTGTATGGAAAAGCTTGCCATTTTCCCATCGAGCTCGAGCATAAGGCATATTTAGCCTTGAAACATGTGAACTTTGACCTTAAGACTGCGGGTGATCACCGTAAAGTTCAATTAAATGAATTAAATGAACTTAGGGATCAGGCTTATGAGAATTCTTTGATTTATAAAGAGAATACTAAGAGGATTCATGATTCTAAAATCAAAAACCGCGTCTTCAACATTGGTGATCAAGTCCTCCTCTTTAATTCTTGATTAAAGATATTCTCGGGCAAACTCAAAACCCGTTGGTCCGGACCATTCACCGTAGCTCAAGTTTTCCCGTATGGAACTATCGAGCTATCTAAGCCCGATGGCCCAAATTTCAAGGTGAATGATCATCGTGTTAAGCATTACTTTGGAGGGGACATCGCGTCTATGGTTCTCCCGGATCTCCAAACTTTCCCCATGGACAACTGAATTCGGGGATCGAGTCAAGCTAGCGACTCAGTGAAAAAAAATAGTAGCGCTTCGTGGGTGGCACCCCATGCTTATCTCTATCTTCTTTCTATTTTTTTCTAATAAGTGACGTGAAGGGGTTAGCCTCTTCGATTTCTCGTGTTTGGTTGTTTGTAATGTTTTGTCTAGGATTTTCCCGATATAAAGACTCTCGTGCTAGAAGTTTGTCTTTTCTCCACTCGAGTTTCATGATCGATGCTAATGGAAATCCGATATCTGAAATCTTATCGACTAACATTTATCTTTTAGCATACTTAATAAACGGCTTTTAAATTTTCATTGATACCCTTGCCTTTAAACATTGAGGAAAATGTTTCGTTTTAGTCTAGGGTGGGTAATCTTCGATTTGATTTGACCGCACTTGCTTATTCTTTGTCGTGTACTCTCGCACCGTTTTTCCTTAGAAAATGAAAAAATTGTGCAAAAATGTGAAAATTTAAAAATTTTTGTAAGCTTTTGCTAGTTTTATGATTGAAAAGTCTTTGCAAGTCTCTTAGAAGTTACTTTAAATATGCGTTTTCTTGAAAAAGTCTTTGCTAATTGCTTAGACGAGAGGCTATAAAATGTGATTCTAGCTCACAAGGCCAAGAATTTGCAAGCTTCCCTAAGTGATTTTAAATATGCGAAGCTTTGAAAGATTTGCTAGTTTCTAATAAGTGATTTTAAAAATGCAAGACTTGAGATTATTTGACAAATCATTTGCTAAGTTAATATATGTTTTGACACCTTGTTGACTTTCCGCTGGTGAGAGTAGGAATAGAATTCTGACTTGACCGGGCATGTTAAGCCCTAGCTTGTTCCCTTAGCCATAGATAATTAAATTATCGGCTAAGGATCCGCGGATCTCATTATTTTAGATTTTAAATTTGCGGAGATCGACGAATGATAGAGTTACTTATGAGTTTAGATGCTAAGCGTGGAGTAAATGGTTCTCTTTAGAGCCCATCGAAGGTACTTGTGGCTTTTTGCTCCCACAAACATATTTGTGAATAACTAATTAAAGATGTTAGGTTTCGACGATAGTTAGTTTTTTATCTTCTTAAAAGAATCCTTGTTTTAAAAATTGGGTACACATCAAGGTCTCGTAATAAATAAAGTAATAAGTAACAAGTTAAGTTATGAGTTGCGGTTCGAGATCGGACCCTTGGATCCTTATTTCGAAAGTAGGGGTTTAGGTCTTGGCTACCCTCTTACGCCGGCCCTTGGACCTTTAGCCAGAATTGTGTGAGGTCTTGGCCTAACATCCTTGGATCCTCATTTCATGAACGCCTAGATTCTTGGAATTCTCCGTCGTAACGGCCCTTGGATCCTTTATTCTGAAACGTGTAAGGTCTTGGAATTACCCCGTGAAGCTCCGTAGTTCATAGCTCATATAATTAAAAGTATAAGAAAAAAAATAGAAAAATGAAAAAGTCAAAAATATAAGTGAATAAAATTTCCTTGATGTGGACCTCATTTTTAAGACAACGGTTCTTGAGAGAAGGTGGAAAAATAATTAGAATTTTAGCTTAATATCTTTATCGGAATAAAACCTATCGAAACGAGAAACATGAAGAAATTCATTTCTCAACAAAAATAAAATAAATAGAGGAAAATAGGAAAATGGGAGCAAGAGGTAATTACACAAGTAACTTCCATGGGTAGTGTTAGCATATAAAATCATATTTAACAATGATTTCAATTTTACGCTTAGTTTGGGGACTTATGAAAAATCAGGGACGATGTATTCTATCCGTATGGCACTCCTCGCTGAGTTGTGTTTCCTACTCCATGATCCTAAAAATGTCTTTTGAAAAATGTTGGAGTTATTGATCAACATGAAAGTTCAACAAACCGTCACTCATAATCGGAATGTGCTTAATCATAATATCTATATGTGAATTAAAAGGTAAATGGTGCGTTTTTAGAATTAAAGGTTTCTTAATCTCTTTTGAGGAATCTTTGCTACTTATCATAGATTTAGTAGAAAGAGGTTGAAATCATTGGTTTTAGAAGCGTGAGTTGATTACATTGCGTGAGGATACGACAATCGTCTAGTCTGGGGTATTTTGGTTTGTGATAAAACACATAACATTTTTTTACCAAATCAGGCCCAAAATAACCAAGAAAGAGTCGTTTATATCTAATATTTGTTGGTTTCTTGAGTTTATGCATGTGCAGGTACGGATATGGTAAAACACACAAAAGGAAGACAAATCAGACAAAAACCGAGCACGAGAAGGAAGAGAGTGCAAAAGCTAAAGCCGGGAAATCAGAATTGAGTGAATTTGAAGTTTTTGATGCTTAAAGGATGATTTTTGAAAGATTGGATCAACTTTGAAGAATTGACAGATTTAGTCCTTCAAGTTTCAAAGATTGTTAGCATTTACCCCTGGAGTTTCAGAATTGGCAATATTGGTCCTTGGATTATTTGGAAATGACAAAAGTGACCCTTGGAAATACTTCTCAAAGATGGCAGCATTGGTCCCTCTATTTGTCAAAAGTACATTTTTTACCCTTAAACTAAAATTACCTAAATCTATACTTAAACCAAATCCACTACCACTACATCTTGGCCCAATCATCCCAAGCCCATTCCCCACCTTACCCGTATTCTACAAATCCTACCCATGGTCAAACCATATCATACCCGGTCAATCCCATTTACCTTGGGTCAAACCAGTCAAACTTAATAAATTAACCATTAAAAACTTACCCCGCCAAATATTTCCCCAAACTTACCCAGAACCTAAGAACCCTAAAATGCCCTTCGATCAATTAACCAAAATCAGTCAAATTAAAGGGTAATTCCGTACTTCGTCTGACACAAGAATGCCACCTTGGCAATCAGTGTGCCAAGGTGTGCTCTCATTGGTTGATGGGACGTGTAGAGATCAAATTCAAATCTAGGGTGGAGATTTATGGGATGATTGATGGATATGATCTAAGGGTAGCAATTCAACAAAAGAAGCACAAAATCACCTTATGGATGATTCTAAAGCCTTGAGCTCAGCTATAAAACCCCCATGATTTCACAGTTTGATCATGTAGAATTGTAGTAGGTTATTAGTCTTGTAATTCTGTTTTCTAAAGTTTTTAGTGTTAATCAGTATTCAATTTTCAGTTTCTGAGTTTGTATTGAGCTTTTCTTACTTAATGAAATTTCACTTTTATATTCAGATTTAGATTAAGCTTGAAATCCTTTGTTACTCTTTCTTCATTGCTTATTAAGTTTAATTTGTAGTATCTGATTCTCAACAAAATTTAGTTTCAGCTTATTTACTTTTAAAAACAAAAATCACAAAAAAATTAAGAAAATCATTGAAAAATAAAAAATATGCTCAAATCTGCTTTTAAGCTTCTTCAAGCTTTTACACTGTTTACATAAGCTTACATAAGCTTTCCATAGCTTATTGTGTGCTTAATTTAGTTACCTACTCAGTTCTACATCTCAAATCAGTCAAATCAGTTTCTGTTAGGAATTAGAAATTCCATGTATTAAAGAGTCGGTCACCTCAAGTATATGTAATCGTTAGAAAGCTCGTAGTCGTAGTTATTTTATGATAAGTAGTATGTAGTAAAGTAACACCGTGGAGGACGGACGGGTCTTTACCCACTATATGCCTGATCCACAGCCCGTAGGTGGCGTTTGTTTGTAAGAAACTATAAGTACCCTCTACCTCCCAAGGTAGAGGGTTGAGCTCAATACCATTTTTCTATGTTTCACATAGTTCCCAACTCTCTTCCTTTCTCTCACTAGAACTTTCTCTCTCTAAACATTGTTAACGCCCCACTTGATTATGGTTTAGTGTGTTTGTGAAATCCTATATCTAACAATTGGTATCAAGAGCCATGGTTTGATCACTCATCTTTCATGCTTTTCGTTTTGGTGGATTTCATAAGGTTTTTGGGGTATTAAAGGTTTAGGAGAGTTTGATTCATTTGGATAAATTCTAGTGTTAAAGTTTGAATTTTGCTTGTACTTTTGTGTTTAGGATCATCATATGTGTTTATGTTTTGAATTGGAAGGCTTAAATCATTGTAGTTTGGTTATTTTTTATTGATAAAGTGGTTATTTTAGAAGTTTGTACGAAGCGAGTTGAGTCTCGAATACTTTGTTCTTCAAAGCGAGTTGCTTTGTTATTGGATGCGAGTTGGTACATGCGACTTGGCTGTTTAGCGAGTTGATTTTTATGCGACTTGGGTTCTAAGCGAGTTGTTTCTTTAAGCGACTTGATATCTAAAGCGACTTAGCTATTAAGCGAGTTGTAAAGCTAGCGAGTTAATTTAAGTGACTTGGTGTTCAAACAAGTTGATTGTGTTGCGAGTTGATACTAAAGCGAGTTGGCTATTTAGCGACTTGATTCATTAAGCGTGTTGACAGTGTTGCGAGTTGATGCAAATGCGACTTGGCTATTTAGCGAGTTGATACCTTAAGCGAGTTGTCTCCTTGAGCGAGTTGGGTGTTTAGCGAGTTGATAACTAAGCGAGTTGTGTGTTTTACTACTTGTCTAATTTTAGACTTGTCACTTCTTCGTGATACATTCTTACGGTTGTTCTTTTGGTTTAGTAAAATCCCGTGAAAGAATCAATTTTCCGGTTTAATCAAAGAATTGTAAAATCCCGTAGAACTTATAATCATGGCAAACATCGTTCCTACTATTGTTTCTTCCGTAGGACGTTCAAGCGGTAGGGTCGATACTCGTCCACCTATGCTTGACGAACCGACTACGACTCTTGGGCTCAAAGAATCGATTGTACTTGTCTTGGAAAGGAAAATGGGGTCAACATTCTCAAATCGATTGATGAAGGACCGTATCGAGTTGAGACTACTAGGGACATAATTGATTCAGCTGAAGATGGAACGATGATCTATGGAATAGGCAGACCAAAGACGTATGATGAGCTCAATGATAAGGAGAAGAAGAGATTCGATGCGGATATCGGGGCTTCTAACATCATATTACAAGGTCTTCCAAAAGACATCTACAAGCTTATCAATCACAACATTGAAGCAAAGGTTGTATGGGATAATGTCAAGATGCTTCTCGGGCTCTAAATTAACCATGGAAGACAGAGAATCACAACTCTATGATGAATTTGAGCACTTCAAGATGAAACCAGGTGAGAGTGTCTATGAGTATTACGTGAGATTCCACAAGCTTGTTAATGACATGAGGAACATCGGAATGACTATGCCAAACATTCATTGAACTCAAAGTTTGTGAACAACATGAATCCCGAATGGCACAAGTTTGTCACTTCGGTGAAGCTAACCAAAGGATTGAAGAATACAAACTATGAGCAACTCTATGCCTTCCTTCTTCGGAATGAGAGACATGCCATGTTTGAAAAGAGGATTTTGAACAATTCAAAACAAATCCAGGAGAGACAAGCTCATCAAATGATTCAACCGCCTTCTACTCAAACATTGGAATTACCACTAAAGCTTCACAAGTTATACCCATGGGTGATGGAACTCACAAACTCATTCCCGATCCAATGTTCAAACAAGTCGATCTTGATGCATCCGTAGGTAACTTCATTAGTCAACTAGCTCTCATGATCAGTCAAAACATGAACACTCTCCCACACACCAACAAAAACCTCGAACAAAGATCCAATCCACACAATCAAGCCACCGGAGATGGGAAGGTTATGGTGCACCAGTCCAAGAAAGGCAAGACGATCGAGAGAAGGGGTGGAGCGGTGGAGGCTATGTAGGAAATCGAACCTAGGAAGGAATGGAAATCAAGGACAAACAAAGCTATTCAAATGTTACAACTGTGGTGGTGAGGGACACATTGCAAGGAATTGCACATCTCCAAAAGCGTCCCTCGAATGTGAATACTTCAGTGGATAAGATGTTGCTAGTGCAAGCTCGGACAATGGAGCAACCTTGGATGAAGAGGAGCATTTGTTGTCTTCTTGAAGGAATGCTAAGACATATGATGCAGATGTGGATGAGCAACATATTCAGGAGATAGGTCACAATCATCAGAATGCCTTTCAAGTAGCTGATTGTGATGCATACGACTCTGATGTTGATGATGGACCTACTTCACACACAATTTTCATGGCTAGCATTTCTCCAATGGTCTCTCCTAAGGTCTCTTCTTCACCACAAGCTGGACCATCCAAAGACAAAATCATCTCAGAGGTATTAAAATTATATGGTGAAGTTGATGTGCAAAAGATACATAATGAAATACAATCAACTGAAATCATTGAGTCAGATATTGAAAATATGGGTAATATCAATGTTGTCCCATATGATCAATATGTGAAACAAAGTGAAAGTGAGATTGTATCAAGTGATGCATCTCCTGCAGTCAATGATGATTATGTCTTTGATGAATACACTTGCATGTGCCCTGATGATTCTCGTTATCTCGAACTTAATGCCTATAAGGAACAAGTTGCTATCTATGAACAACGTGCTAAGTTTGAGCTAACTACTCGTGGCGAGGAGTTGGATAACCAAATACATACAATTATTAGAAAAAGTAATTTTAGAGAAGAAGTGTTAAAACAAGAGTTAAATTCCTTACAAGAAAAGCTTTCAAAAGCTGCTAAGCAAAAACAAGAACTTCAAGAAAATGTTAAAGTGCTTAAGCAGAAATTTCATGCCAAGGAATCAAAACTTTTGAATGATTTTTCCAATCTAAAAACTTTGAAGAACAAGCTTGAAAATAAGTTATGCGTACAAGGAATACCATTCAGAATGCTCACATGGTCACTAAGCATAGAGTTTTAAGCGATAAGCATAGTGTTCCCATTATAGATAAACCCAAACTCGAAGTACAGTTAAGTTAGCTAAGGCTAAATGTAATTTATGATGGCAATGAGATTCTTAAACCTAGACAGAAACCTAGTTGCTTTGAGTGCACTAAGGAAGATAGAAAATTAGATGATGCATCTAGGGTGAAAATGAATAAGAAGCTAGAAGATCCTAAATGCAAAAAGAATAACATCACGATCAAACCCCATGATTACAAGAAGGAAAACTGGATCTCCTTAAACAAATTTAAGCCTCAAACGTTATTAACACCTGAACAAGTTTTCTCGAAAACGATTTAGATAAGCTAAAAGCTAAAAATCTTGTTGAAACGAACCCCCCCCCCCTTTAGGAAAATGCCTTCAAATGACGTGTATCCTCCCAATACACCAATGCATTTAGTTCCTAGGACTATTGCCACTAAAAGCAAAACCTTAATCAGTCAATATGTTATTCTTCAACTATTTGTCGATTTTGAGAAAACTTGTAAGAAAAGGATCACACCCATTGGGATAACTGAAGGGAAAGGGGTTTTGAGCAAACAAAAGAATGCTATCTAACCGAGGTCATGCCTTTCTTCAAACTACTAAAAGATCATTTTGAGAGTCTTAAAAGGGGATAAATTCAGATATTAAAGGAATGGAAAAGGAATTTGATGCAATGATAGTTGAGGTTAGTGACTATGGGCGAGCATTAAAATATAATGAGATTGAGAGGAAGAACTTGCATACCTTGAATGAGAATCTTATTTCGGAATGTATTGCTCAAGATGTGTTTTACTGCGCTTCTTGCTCCATTAATGCTTCTCAATTTCATGAATTATCTCATTGCTCGAAAGTCTCCCATGATTGTGTCATTGAGCTTGAAAAGATTAATTCAAAACTTAATGAGAAAATTGATCGGGATGATCACGATAATTTGGTAAAGCATCTTTCTAAACTAGAAGTTGAACATTTTGATTTACAACTAAAATATCAACATCTAAAAGAAAATGTTAAAACCTCAAATATCAAGACATCCTTGGATGCCCTGAATTTGATGCGCTTTTGAAATTAGCAAACGTGATGAACTGATTCGAGCTCATTGTAACACGATCAAAAAGTTGAAAGCCCAAATCTCTCAATTGAAGGGTGAAAAGAACAATGTGATTGGATCCCAAATGCCTCCTCCTTTAGATTCTCAGAATTCTCAAACTTTTCATCTTCAAAACTTGGTTAATGCCTTACAAAAGGAAAACGAGAGTTTTCTAGAAGAAAATGAAAAAGTTAAACGACACTTTAAAAAGTTATATGATTCAATGAAAGTCACCCGTGACCAAAACAAAGAAAAAATAATGTCTTTACAAAAGGAAATTGAGAATCAGAAGTCGTGGGAAATGGGAAACCGCCACTTGTTTTTAATAAGAATGTTGTCTCAAAGTCATCCTCATTTGCAAATACATCTGTATCGTTAAATATATTCCTCCTCATCTTAGGAATAATGAACACTGCTTTCATGACTATTGTCCTCACCTTAAGGATAGTCTAGAATGTCTCCGTGAGATTGTCGAAGAGGATTTCATTAACAAACCTCTTGATAGAGAAATTAGGTTTGCTTGCCTCGTGCCAAACGATCTCAAGAGCTGCTATTGCCAAGCTGTGATGCCTTGTTCTATGCCTAGTGCCAAGCATGAAATCCGTTCTATGCCCAATATTATGAATGTCAACCTTAGGGTGCCTTCAAGTAGTTCAGATTCCATATATGTCAGTGCTAAGAAAGTGAATATTAGTGTGCCTGCAAATAGCTCAAATCACAGCCTTAAGAAAGTAAACACTAATGTGCCTTCTAGTAGTTCAGATCCTTGCACATCAAGTTCGAAATGCAAAATTAGATCAACCAACTAATGTTCCCATTCCTCTACAGAGTAATCGGTGACATTAAAGCGAAGCGGTCAAAGTCTCAAGAATATACAAGGAATGATAGGACCTTGCAAGCTAAGAATGTGCATTGGAAGAGAGTAGAAGACCAATCTAGGAACTTTAAGTTTGAGTTGAATAAAACGAATCGTGTTGATTCTAGTATTAGCCATAGCGTCTTGTAATTAATGAATTCGATACTATTTGCAAACCTTGTAATGATTTCTGCTTGAATTCATTTGCTAATCATGAAATGTGGTGTGAATGCTTTGTCTAATGTTGTCAAATGCCAGTTAAAATTGTTAATGCTAATAATCGTGCAAAGAAGGCTAAAAGGCAAAGACGAAAGATTGTTAGAAAACAATGGAAACCCACAGGAAGAACATTTATAAAGATAGGTTATTATTGGATACCTTTTGGCCATAAGAATAATCAGCTTTGTCCTCAAACTGCTAAGACTATGCCCACTAGAAAATGGATGCCTACTGGTAGAACTATTCCTTAAGAAGTGAACATACTTTGAATAGGTCAAACACAAACACCAGCACTGCATCTATTCCCAATGATTCCATTGCTTCTACTTCTGATATGGATGTTTCTATTTCTGATGTGGGTGTTCCAATTATTGTTACTAACCAAGTGGAACCCATTCTTGCATGGGGATCCCAATTATCCGGTTATCCATTCTTGTCTGTGTTCAACTACAGATCGTTCAAATAGTTCTGTGGTACCTGGACTCAGGCTATTCCAAGCATATGACTAGAGACGGTCGCGCTCATGAACTTCGTAAGCAAATTCATCAGGACAGTTAGATTCGGGAATGATCATTTCGGTGCAATTATGGGTTATGGAGATTATGTTGTTGGTAAAAGTGTTATCTCCAGGGTATATTATGTGGAAGGTCTTGGTCATAACCTGTTCTCTGTTGTTCAATTCTGCGATTCTGATCTAGAAGTAGCCTTCAGAAAACATACTTGTTTCGTTAGAGAACTTGATGGTAAGGAACTTTTAAGGGGTTCACGTGGTTCAAATCTATACACCATCTCTATCGAAGATATGATGAAGTCTTCTCCAATTTGCTTGTTGTCAAAGGCTTCCAAAACAAAGTCATGGTTATGGCATCGTCGTCTCAATCACTTGAACTTCGGCACCATCAATGATCTCTCGAGAAAGGACTTAGTTATAGGTCTACCTAGACTTAAGTATGAAAAGGATCATCTTTGTTTAGCATGCCAATTGGGAAAAAGCAAGAAGTATGCCCATAAACCCAAACCTACAAACTCAGTCACGAAGTTCTCCATACAATTCACATGGACTTATGTGGACCCATGAGAGTGCGAATATCTTTGGGAAGAAATATGTGTTAGTTGTGGTTGATGATTTCTCTAGATTCACCTGGGTAAAGTTCTTAAAGACAAAGGATGAAACTCAAGATATCATCATCAAACTCATCAAACAACTGCAGGTTCGTCTTAACAAAACTGTCTGAATCATCCGAACAGACAATGGAACTGAGTTTGTTAACAAACAACTTGGTGAGTTTTATGAAAGTATTGGAATCAGTCATCAAAGAAGTGTTCCTCGAACTCCTCAACAGAACGGTGTAGTTGAAAGACGAAATCGAACTCTTTGGAAGCCGCAAGGACTATGCTGACTTACTCAAAAGTTCCAATGTTTCTCGGGGGTGAAGCCATCGCCACTGCATGCTACACCCAAAATCGATCCCTGATTCACAATGCTCATGGAAAAACTCCATATGAACTTGTCCACAACAGAAAACCTGATCTTTCATTCCTTCGTGTGTTAGGTGCTTTATGTTATCCAACTAATGATGGTCAAGATTTAGGAAAACTGAGAGCTAAAGCGGACATTGGAGTTTTTGTAGGCTATGCACCAAATAGTAAAGGTTACCGAATCTACAACAAGAGAACCCGAAATATCATGGAAACAATTCACGTCACGTTTGATGAGTTGACCGGTCAAATGGCTCTGGACAATCCAGTTCTGGATCCGCACTTCAAAGCAGTCCCATTGGTTCATCTCTTGTACCAAACTCCTCATCGGCAACTCCATATGTACCTCCCTCAGAAGATGATTTAAAGAAACTGTTTGATCCAATGTTTGATGAACAATTTGAGCCAAGTAACAATGATATGACAATTCAATCAACGAGGTACGCTTCTATCCTGTCAATGAAATTTACCCTTCAACGTCTATGTCATTAAGCCAAGAAGCGCCTGCTGCTGACCAATCTGCTTCATCAACAAATCTTCAATCATCAAGTGTACATCATGGAAATGCTTCTGATTCACAAGATGAAGTCAATCCCTTTGCTACTCCCGAAGATGCTCCATTTGAAAACATATTTGCTCCTGAATCATCATCGAACCATCTTCTTCGGAGACATCAACTCGCTACTTCAATTCTTCAACCACAGCCACATGAATACCTCAGAAAATGGACTCACGATCATCCATTAGACAACATCATTGGAAATCCTCTCGTCCTGTATCAACACGGAAACAACTTGCAACAGATGCCTTATGGTGCTTCTTCAACTCCGTACTCTCTAAGATCGAACCAAAAGATGTTAAATCCGCCATGAATGAAGACAGTTGGTTCAATGCCATGCAAGAAGAAATTCATGAGTTTGATCGACTTGATGTATGGGAATTAGTACCGGCTCCAGATTGTGCTATGATCATTGCTCTAAAATGGATCTTCAAAGTGACTTGATGAGCATGGTGATGTATTAAAGAACAAGGCTCGATTGGTTGCTAAAGGATACCGTCAAGAGGAGGATATTGACTTTGAAGAATCTTTTGCTCCAGTTGCTCAAATCGAGGCAATCAGAATATTCTTGGCTAATGCTGCAAGTAAGAACATGGTAGTCTATCGGATGGATGTAAAGACGGCGTTTCCGAACGGAGATCTTAAAGAAGTCGTCTCACGCCCAACTGAAGGCTTTGTGAGTCCAGAGCATCCTACTCACGTTTATCGTTTGAAGAAGGCTCTTTATGGTTTAAAGCAAGCTCCAAGGGCATGGTATGATACGCTATCAAAGTTTCTTCGTCTACCGTTCAAAGAAAGGAGCAGTTGATCCAACATTGTTCACCAGGAAGTCGGGCAAACACTTAATTTACGTTCAAATTTATGTTGATGATATCATCTTTGCCTCGACTGACCCCAATGAATGTGACCGTTTTTCAAAAGAAATGGGTTCTAAATTTCAAATGTCAATGATGGGACAAATGTCATTTTTCTTGGGATTACAAATTTCACAAAGTCAGGAGGCATTTTTATAAATCAATCTAAATATGCAAATGAGATTTTAAAGAAATTTGGATTTGATTCTAGTGACCCTTTTGACACTCCCATGATTGAGCGTACAAAACTGGATGAGGACCACTCAGGGATCATGGTAGACCAAACAAAATATCGTAGCATGATCGGATCCCGATGTACCTCACAGCCGTAGACCTGATATTCGTTCATGTATGCATGTGTGCAAGATACCATGCTAAGCCTACCAAAAAGCACCTTGAAGCGGTTAAACGGGTCTTTCGGTACCTCCAAGGAACCATCAACATGGGACTTTGGTACCCGAAGGACACCGGTATGTCACTAACGGCATATGCAGATGCAGATCATGCAGGGTGTCAAGATACTCGTCGAAGTACGCCTGGAGGTGCTCAGATTTTGGGTGATAAGCTTGTGAGCTGGTCTTCAAAGAAGCAAATGAGTACTTCTATTTCCTCTACAGAGGTGAATACATAGCCATGTCATCTTGTTGTGCTCAAATCCTATGGATGAGATCTCAATTAACTGACTATGGCTTTGTATTCAACAAAATCCTCTCAGATCTGTGATAATAAAAGTGACATTGCTCTCTCATGCAACAACGTTCAACACTCAAGAGCAAAGCATATCGACATTCGACATCATTTCATCAAGGAACAAGTGGAAAAGGGTGTGGTGGAACTCTATTTTGTGAGGTCGAATACCGCTTAGCGACATCTTCACCAAAACTCTTCCAAGAGAACGTTTTGAGTTTATTCTTCCACGACTTGGCTTGAAAAGCCTTCAACCAGAAACTCTCAAACGTCTTCAGGAGGAAGACGAGGAGTAAAGGTCTTTCTTCATCTATCTCTTTGTATATATTTATTCAAAAAGCAAAATACAAAATTATAAAACTTTCAAAAATCCATAAAAATGTGAAAATTTCAAAAAAAATCCTCAAAAATATTGTCATTTTGTCATGATTTTCTCGATTCGATATCATCTACGGACTTTGTGTTGATATTCAAAGAATGTCACGGGTCTTTAGATGTTCATCGAATGTACAAAGTTTTCATATATAAAAAAAATAAAAAATAAAAAATAAAAATGAGGCGAAGAAAAATGGTGGTTTATTGTCATTTCAGGCAGTAACCCGTGTCAAAAAGAAAGAACAGAGCCATGCTTTATCTTGTTTTTCAAATCTAATGCTCTGATTCTATAAAAAAAAATAAAAAATAAATAATAAATAAATAAATAAAATTCTCACTATCCAATGAAAACGAATTGCTTTGAAAAATTACTCGGGCTCAATTTTTGAAAATCATTTGTACTAAACGGTTGTTAAAACTATCTATCTCTCAATCAACAACTTATGTCATTGATTGAGGGGGATAATGATTTTTTAATTAAAAAGTGTATTTTTTTCAAACAATGGTTTGTTTTCAAAAGATATTCAAGCATATTTAAATCTTTGGAGTCTAAAGTCTGGAAATTCGATCCTTATCAGTTAAAACGTTTTCAAAATCAAGTCACAATTCTCCTTAAAAAAAAAAAAAAAAAAAAAAAACAATTTAAATCTACTGAGATCACGATTCTCAAATGATTTGATAATTGTGATCGGGGGAGAATTTGTAATTTAAATTCGATTTAAACTGATAATTTGATAGATGGTTTCATAAGTGATTAGTATGTTTGCCTCCCCGCAAGTGACAAACGATTTCAAATTTTCCATGCACACGTTGAGGGGGAGCAACTATTTTAAACCTCAAATTATTGAAACGTGTCTGAATTGTCTCTAAGTGCAGATTCCTCTAATATGTACAAAATTCTTTCAAAATCCGAGGCACATATTGAGGGGGAGCAAACTTTTGAAAACCTCATCCTTCCTCAAAATGTTTTATTTACTCAAATTGATTGGGAAGTGATGATGATCATTTTAGAAAATGTTAATCAAAAGATTGGACCTTTCATTCTCAATCTAACGATTTCAAAGATCTCTTGCCTCCATGTGCTAAACCAATTTCTAAAATATTATGCATATGTTGAGGGGGAGCATTTCTAAAATTATCAAAACAATTAAGATACAAAATGCTTTGATTCTATATCACAAGTATCTTGATTGACTTTCAAATGGTTTTCAATTGGTTCCTATGGCAGATGAACGATACCAAAAAAACCGACCAACTTTACTTTATGTATGGTGATATAAGGATGATAAGGTTAGGTTGAGGTCCCATGATCCGCCAGACCGAGGGATCTACCAGGGATAATCCACTAGATAGTGTAGAAGTCCTTAGGTATGATGAAAAAAGGAGAAAAATGAGAATATGGGAAGAGTCGATGATGAGCTAGTAATCTTGAATAAACCCAAAAAGTTTCTAGTCATGAAGTCTCGGTAAGCACTGAAGGGGTTGAAGAATGAAAAAGAATTGAATGAGAAAAGGGTGAAAAGAAATAGCCCTCCATTTATTCAACCTTAGAGCAGAAACCGGGTTCAATACATATGCTACTGGTGGTTACTAAGGTAACACGGGTATTGAAGACAAGACGTCATGGACCCAGTGACGCACTGCACTAACTTCCCAAGCTACTCAAGTTCCTCTTAAAAGGGCTTGTTTCATTCTCACGGGAACCTACATAATCTATCGACTTTCTCTTAGAGATTGTTGATATTGAAGAAGGAGACCCTCTCCCAGTCTCCATAGGAAACCAAAAGTGCACTAATTGAGTCTAGAGCCACGAGATCATCAATTAATCTCTTTAGGACACTTATTTCTTGAAGACTCACTATTTCAAACAATGTGGAATGTGAGATTATATCTTATGAGTCCTACGCACTATCCTTGTGGTACTGCCAAGACTTGATTGTGTCACATGGACCTCATCAGTGGAGCGATTCAAAATTGAATCAATCCAGGTCCAAGAAAATGGATTGACGGATGCCTTTGAAAAACCGGTGGTTGTGTTTAAAAACTCTTTTCTCTAAGCACATCGACTGTGTACAATTATTTCAAATCAAAAGGTATTTATGATTGATAAATGATTTTTCACTAAAACTTCGTTGTATTGCAAAACAATTTCTATTGAGCAATACACGATTGTTTTTCAAATCTCTTTTCATCAATCGGTGAATCTCTATTCGGGGTTCACTCACTCGTGTTGTCTTCTTTGAGACGCCGGTTTGAGAATGGCTATAGCATTACTGCGAAACCCTCAAGGAAATTCTTCGAATTATACGATCCGCGACAGGCAGTAGTTGTACTGATCAACGGGGAACCGTGGGCCGTGTACCTCAATTCATCGAAAGTGATCAAAGAAATTTTCGTGCGCTTTATTGCTAACTGTCTTATGCTTGGTACACCCGACGTTTGCAGCTGATCAGAATGGAGCGGTCAATCCATAGCCGCATGCTCACACAACACATTCATATCTAAAGAAATCATGATTAGTGCATCAATGACTCGAATATTTTCACTCCATGCTTCGCTACGCCGCCAATATCATGAATAAACGAAAGCTTCCGCTACTCTGATAAGAATAAATCATGATCCAGAATGTGAGCATGTCGGTCAAAAGTCACAACATCACTAATTACCAACACCACAAAGGTTGAGTCAGAGATTTAATGTGGTTGATGATCTCAAAGCGGCTCAAAACTCGATATCACGTGGATCATTAAAGACCTCCACTCAGATTATCCAAACATGCAATAATGAAGAATCAAAGACTACGAGCTACAGAAAAAAGAACATGGACAAGAATCCAATAACAATCTCTATGTAATATCTGTTTGTATTCAATGTAATTTTAATGTGTGTTTGAGGTGACCTCCCTTAGGGGGAGACTGTTAGGAATTAGAAATTCCAGGTATTAAAGAGTCGGTCACCTCAAGTATATGTAATCGTTAGAAAGCTCGTAGTCGTAGTTATTTTATGATAAGTAGTATGTAGTTAAGTAACACCGTGGAGGACGGACGGGTCTTTACCCACTGTATGCATGATCCACAGCCTGTAGGTGGCGTTTGTTTGTAAGAAACTATAAATACCCTCTACCTTCCAAGGTAGAGGGTTGGAGCTTCAATACCATTTTTCTTTGTTTCACATAGTTCCCAACTCTCTTCCTTTCTCTCACTAAAACTTTCTCTCTCTAAACATTGTTAACGCCCCACTTGATTATGGTTTAGTGTGTTTGTGAAATCCTATATCTAACAATTTCTAAAATTACCTATGCATTGATTATGGAAAGCTTAGGAAGTGGCTGTAAAGGATTCGCCAGAAGGACTTTACCAGCTTATTCTATGAATAAGCTGGAGCTTGTAGCTACCCTTAAATGGGAACCTCTGTTCAGCTGAGGTTTTATTTGAGTTCATGTTTCTATTTTGCTTAAAACTGCAATTTAATGATTCATTAGCTTAGATCTGTTTGAATTAGTTTTCTTGTGTTTGAGTAGCTTAATTTTCATCTATTATAGCTTATTCTAGTGAATTAGATAATAGCTTGTTCATTTGACACTTCTGCACACAGTTTTTGATCTTAATCTGCAAGTTGTTTTGATTCTCAGTTTAAGACTGTTTTGATATGTTACTTAGCTTCAATTAGCTCTAATTTGGTCATTTAGATTTGAATTGAAGTTAGCTTCAGCTTGAATTTGTGGTTTGATTGGTAAAAATTGTAAAACAGTCTCATTAGGACTGTTTGGATCAGTGAATCAATCTGATATAGAGGATAGATTAAGTTCTAGTTGTAGTTGCTTCAGTTTCATATTAGTATATTAAGGTTTTTTAGGACATAAAATTGCATCAATTTTCATAAAATAATCAAAATCATTATTAGATCTTATTCATTTGCAAATCAATTAGAATTAGACTAGCATACTTTGCATTTAGGTTTAGATTTAGTTAATCTAGCTAAATTCAATCTTATTACACTTTAGAACATCAGTTATAATTAGTTTACTAGGATCAAAGTTCATCTAAGTCAAAATATAATTTCTGTCAAAAAGTCAAAATAGTTACAATGTTTTTCTGAGAAGCTGTTCTTTTTGCCTTTTTAAAATCCTCATTTTGAGTCCAATTCAAGTGAAATTCTGGATTTCTAGTCTCTGGTTGGTGGTTTATAATAAGCTATTTTTAGAATAATTTTGTGAATTTTCTATAACAGCTTAATGTGGGCTTAAGATTGATCTGTTTTCCTCTAAGTGCCATGTTCATCAGTTTTAATAGAATTTGCAGCTTTTTAACAAGCTTCTTAAGAGCTCAAAATAGCTCCTGAGAAGCTGATATTTGGTAAATTAGAAGTAGGCCAGGTCAACTTGAGGATCCATTAGCTGTTTCACATTCTAGAGCTTAATTGCTAGCTTATTATTAAGCTGCAAGTGAGCACTTCAGGAAGAGATTTCTGAATTTCTGTTCAGAATAGGATTTGAGATTTTTTATTATAACTTGTTCTTATCTATTCTAAACTATTTGATATATTTTAGCCATTTCTAGCTTAGTTCAGCTGTTAGTGGTCTCTGGTAGCTTTTAGAAGCTTTTAGCTTATTTTCATTTGCTTATTCAATTCAGTTTAGAATCAAATCGCTTATCTTTTGATCTCTAGTTGCATTTCATAATTTTCATAGATTCATAATTGCATTTAGATATTTTCTGTAATTTTTCATAATTTTCCTAGCTTATTTATTATTTTTCTGCATTTAAAAAACAGTTTTTAGCATGATTAATTAGTTTTTATTTGAAATAAATCAGAAAAGGTTCAGAAAAATACCAAAAATAATTTTATTAGTTTCAGAAAAATCAAAAAGACATAAAAAGTATTTTTCCAGATTTTTCCTAGTTCAAATCGTATTTTCTAGAAATTTAATTAGATTTAAATTGTTTTAAATTCATAGAAAATAGAGAAAAGTCAGAAAAATGTAAATCTAGTTTTGGAAACTTATTTTAGTTAGTTAAGATTTTTGAAAAATAGTTTTGTAATTTTCTCATAAGTTTCCATAATTTTTAGCATTTTAAATCTATTTTAAAAGTTCAAAAATAGTTTTTAATTCAAATAAAATCAAGAAAAATCATAAAAATTAGTTTTAAATTTTAGATAATTTTTAAATCATATTTTTAGCTGTAGAAAATTATTAGATCATTTTTAGGGGATAAATTAGAGTAGTTGCATTTTAATATACGTTTTAGATAATTCGTTATTTACGTTTTAGTTTAAATTTGCGTAATTAATAGTAATTCCTTGCTTGCACCTTATATTTAGTAGATTTAATTTCTTCCCTTTACTTATCCTTTCCCCGTAGTTTAGAAATCACCAAAATTCCCTTTTTCCCATTCAAATCCCGAATAACGCGACGTGAGTTAAAAATTCCATTCATCTCTCGCTAGGAACAATATCCGGGGATTCAAACCTAATATGTTTGAGTTATCGAAATACTATAATTGGTTTTCCTAAATCAGGGTGCCAAAGGTCCATGATGAAGGCATTAGTGAAAGGAGTCAAAAGATCATGTCAAGGGCATTAGTGAAAGATGCCAAGGGTGTAAAATCGATACGGTGCATCAATGTACAAATCTGAAGATAGGTTGTATCCAAGAATATTGATATCCTTGATGATGTTGTAATAAGGAGTGGGTCTCCTTTGGGATAGGTGTTGTATAGTGTTGGTTAGTAGTTCCTCCTTTGTAATGGAACTCGGTATCTAGCCTTGTACCGAATAAAGTGTAGACGACGTTGTGATAGGCTTGGTTCTACCTCGTGAAAGAAGCCGGTGTCTAGCCTTGTACCGAAAAAAAAGTAGGCGACGTTGTGAAGGCTTCTCCGCCATAAGGAGTGTGTGTCGTGTAGTGTTTACGAACTCTCGAGTATGTGACTCGGGGGGTGGAGTAGGGCAAGGAAGGTGACCTTGTAGCTGAACCACTATAAACACTCGTGTCGTGGTTTTGTGTTTCTTACTCTTTACCTTTGCATTACATATTTACATACTTATCTATCAACATCCAACATACACATTTAAATAGATTGACATAAGTCGATCTAAATATTTTTAGGGGTTAAATTAGAGTAGTTGCATTTTAATATACGTTTTAGATAATTCGTTATTTACGTTTTAGTTTAAATTTGCGTAATTAATAGTAATTCCTTGCTTGCACCTTATATTTAGTAGATTTAATTTCTTCCCTTTACTTATCCTTTCCCCGTAGTTTAGAAATCACCAAAATTCCTTTTTTCCCATTCAATCAATAACGCGACGCGAGTTAAAAATTCCATTCATCTCTCTCGCTAGAACAATATCCTGATTCAAACCTAATATGTTTGAGTTATCGAAATACTATAATTGGTTTTCCTAAATCAGGGTGCCAAAGGTCCATGATGAAGGCATTAGTGAAAGGAGTCAAAAAGTCATGTCAAGGGCATTAGTGAAAGATGCCAAGGGTGTAAAATCGATACGGTGCATCAATGTACAAATACTAGGTTGTATCCGGATATTGATATCGATGATGTTGTAATAAGGAGTGGGTCTCCTTTGGGATAGGTGTTGATAGGTTAGTAGTTCTCCTTTGTAATGGAACTCGGGCCGAATAGTGTAGACGACGCTAGTGATAGGCTTGGTTCTACCTCGCGGAGAAGTGCCGGTGTCTAGCCTTGTCTAAAAAAGACGCCGAAGGCTTCTCCCATAAGGAGTGTGTGTCGTAGTGTGAACTCTATGTGACGTAGAGGCTGACCTTGTAGTGAACCACTATAAACGCTCGTGTCGTGGTTTTGTGTTTCTTACTCTTTACCTTTGCATTACATATTTACATACTTATCTATCAACATCCAACATACACATTTAAATAGATTGACATAAGTCGATCTAAATATTTTAAACAGTTTTAATCCAGAAACTATTCAACCCTGCTTGTGATAGGCTTGGTTCTACCTCGTGATGTCTAGCCTTGAAAAAAAGTAGGCTGACGTTGAAAGGCTCCGCCATGTGTGTGTCGTGTTGTTTAAACTCTCGAAGTGTGACTGGAGAGTAGGACTCAGAATTGAATATAAACACTCGTAAAGGTGGTATTTTCTTTTACCTTTTGCATTATATTTACATACTTATCTATCAACATCCAACATACACATTTAAATAGATTGACATCTAAATATTTTAAACGAAGTTTTAATCGTAAAACTATTCACCCCCTTCTAGTTTTACACAAATATTTAATTAAAGATAGCCATAGTATACAAAAAAATACAAGTATTTGAAGAACTTCATTTTTACAGATTATATATCAGCCTACTTACCACCACAAATGTTGGCAAAAAATATCTCATTTGTGAACTTGGGCTTCTATCACGTTCATTGTAATTCAACACTTCTCCCCAAGCATCAAGAACATTATTCATCACATGCTCGGTCTGACCCAAACCCTCTAGCATTAGTCTTGTTGAACGGAGTCCACTTGTTGTCTCGAATAAAATTTCACTAAAAACCAATAAAATAAAATATATAACTACAAAATTTTATAAAAAATGTTAGTATTATACAAAATAAACTTACTCAGGATGTCCGAATGTTTTGAACAACAGTTTGCGTCTCTGCCCAAATGCATACTCAGGAGAATCCACCTCCACCCATTAGACCATGACTTGAGCTTCCAACGCTCTTATTAATATAAGGCGTGCTGACATCACCCTTTCCTTTATTCACAAAAGATGCACCAGTGTTTCCCTTTTCACCATCACCCATGTCTTTTCCATCTCCATCCAATTTCAACGCTTCCACATACCTCCTGTCCAATTATTTTATCTCTGAACTTTCCGAAAACACCTCCAGTCCAATTACTAGTGTTTTTTCAAAGCACGATCTACTCTTATTGATTTCTTCCAAGTACTTCTCCAATTTCCAAACAAATCCATGCATACACATGTGCTTAATGTTGTATAAATTCAAAATATATAACAAAATGATTGTATTTTTTAACTACTATTAACAATCTGTACCTCTAAGTCCTCTGGGAATCCATCTTCTTCTTCCTCTTCGTGCTATCAGTCATATCGAACCAGGTTTTACTTTTCAAATCATTTTTTTTCCAGATCGAAACTTATATTTCGTTTTCAGATCGAAAGCAAAAAAAAAAATCAAATCAAAAGCTCAAAAAAATTCAAATCGAATCAATGATCATATTGAAAAGCATATATTTTCATATCGAAACAAGATTAAAATATTGATTTATAAAGTGTTCTGAGATTTATAAAGTGGCGGATGCAGATTTTTTTTAGGGTTCATCTTCAAAAATAAAGATAAGGGACAAAAGTGAATGTGAAAAAAAAAAAAAAAAAAAATGCTCCTATATTTATGTTATTGATGTCATGTAAAATTCCATAATTGTCCTTTAACTTAATAAAAAATCTAAAACAATTTTTTTTTTATTTACCATAATGCCATTCTATTTTCATCCATTGATTATTTTGATCAACGGCTAGTGTTGGTTCTCGCAGTTCTCGCATTTTATTTGATTATGAAAATAACCCTACACTATATATATATATATATATATATATATATATATATATATATAATAACCTATCAAATAATTTTAAAAATTATCTTATTGTTTTTAACTACAGGGGCCAGAGACGTACAGCTTTATGAAAGTTTAATTATATATAAATAATTTTTTTATATAACAAAGTTTATTTACCAAATACCTAGCGACTTCATCGATAAAACAGACCCAATCGAATATTGATATATTTTTGACATACATACGAATCCAATATTGAATTTGTTTAAATTACAATGCCAAAGATGTTCAATTCCGGAATTTTTGGATTATAAACATGTAACAAAATCTAATGATAATTAGTTTTGATGATCAATACACTTGCTTATTTGCTTCTAATCGTTTTTTCATAAGTACATATGTAGTTTGTAGAGTTTCTTAACACCGCACCTATGGCTAATTATAGGTTTTTAGGGTGGTCAGGTCCGAAGATTAGATTTATATATAGGTTTGTATTTCTACTATCGAACACAGGCATGATTCTCGTAACAATACAGATAAAACTACAATACGCGCGCCTCCACAGCAACGCGCGGGCGCCTTCCAACTCGTTTTAAACTATGACATGTAGAATCCACTCATTTTCTTTTATTGTTTCATCCAATCATGTTGTAACTTATTTTATTTATATGAGTAGGTAAATAAATAGGAGAAAAATGTTGAAGAAATTAGCATTTTCTGTATATGATACAAACACAGCCGTTAGGGCGCAGGGTGCACTAGCGACAAAAGCACATAAAAACCAATTTGAGGCCAACCCAATTCCAAGCCTGTGGGAAGTTGGAACAAAATGAAAAAAGTAAAATAAAAATGTTGAGCGGTCCCGAATCAAAAACATATTCAACAAAAAGTGAGATAATTTTTGTTTATCATATTTTTAGATGATTAAAAAAAGGCCAAAACAATTAAGGGTGCGTTTGTATAACACTACAAAATGGGTCTTGGTTTTGATGTGACACTAAACATGTGTTTGATTATTTCTTTTGAGGGAGTAATGAATTCATGAATCAAAGATTAAAAAAAATACATGGTAGTTAGGTTTTGTTCAGATTTCATCATTTTTGGTGAGCCACTCTATTACTTTAATCACATATCTCTCTAGATTTATTTTTAATAATAACTAGCTGGGGTAGCCCGCGCATTGCTGCGGGTTTGTTTTGTTATTTTTTTTCCGCTGCCTTTTTTGTTTCTTACGAACGTGATTGTTTTGTTGTCGATTTTTATTTGTGTTGTTTCTTATACAATACCTTGTATGTAGCATTATAGGAACCTGATATTGGACTATAATCATTCATGTTTTTTTTTTTCTGTATATTATGGGATGGTGTTGTTTCAGACTTTTAGTATGCATTGGCGTGAACCAAACCAAGTAGATAACACGACAAATCATTATAATACATATTACAGTAGTTAATCAAAATAACAGATCATGTGTTTGGGTGTATGATGAACATACAAATACACTATGCAAACTGTATAGCCGACAATATAACGTACAACAAATGAAACAATTGACTCCAAATGACTCATTTTTTCTCCAATATATTTGAAATTCTTTCAATATATTTGACACTCCCTTGCAGATCTTGAAGTAGACATTATACAATGGCTTTAAATTGTATATAAAAAGGATGTGGATGAATAACGGAAGACTTAATTCTTGATAAACGAATGGCGGCAAAGCATATAGGGCAATACTTATATGAGGTGTATGTCTTACAGTCTAAAAGTTGGATGCTGCTACACCGTGCAACTGTCTTGGATAACTTGAAATATGGAAGACTTGATCAGCATCACCAAGACCTTTACTTTAAAACCATGGCTCCAACATGATGTTCTGTAAAAAAAAACCAAATCTGCTAGTTGTTACGATCAAATATAAAATCAATATATGAATATTAGAGTAAAATCAGTTACGGGTTACTAATTTTTTACGGTTGCAACTGGATACACAGATTCATTGTTAAAATAATAACCCAATAAGGAGATGTTATTGCATTATTTTTAAGTAGAAGTCGAGCAAGTTGCAACATTAGGTTGTGTTGCTCAACTTGCATTCCATCTATTTACTGAAGTGTTTGGGATCGCTTACTATATCACATTAGAGAATACTAAAACGACTTTTCATCTAATTTGTCAAAAAGAATAATCAGCAGAGTTATTTCAATTGGTCTATATATGCGTGTATGCATGCGTGTAAATAATTCACAACTATAGAAATAGAATTCAAGTATATAACAATTACTCACATCAAGCCTTTTCAATTGCAATTTAGGATTTTTCTTCATAGTTGTTCAGTTCTGAGAATGTCGGGTTTACTTACAATTTAAACCAACTTGTGTAGTCAATTATCTAAGATAAAACAACATGAGGATCGGCGTATATAGTGTCTCACCTTAACCCAAAAAAGACAGCAAATGTGGACTCTTCTACTGTGTATTGTATGCACTGTTGACCCTTTGTTGCAAATAGACCACTTGTGACAAAGGATCTTTAGTGATGATACTGGGGCGCAACCTAAAATGCGCTTTTTGTATCTAAAAAAAAGAAAGTGAGGAAAAAAACTACAATTTATATCTAAAATAAGGTTGCCCCGATGACAATCAAAGTGATTTTATGCAAGGTTAAATTTGGGGTGTTTTATTTTGTTTTTAAAAATGCTTATTCGTTGCGGTTTAAGAAATCTGCATTTCATATTGACGTTTTTAGAGGAATTGAAATATCATCTGTAATTGTTAATATATAGGTTTCAAAATAGATACAGCATGCAATCAACCAACTTTTTTATGCACAACATACCTGAGAACTCAACAATCCGATCACAATGCCTAAGCAGAACAGACACCGCAATCATGCCAGTTTCATTTCTTTCCAATTTCACCTTGTTAGCATCCTCTGCTAACCTGCATAACAAAAAACAAAAGTTAGCCTCTCATTTGATAATTACTTGTTTAAAACTGGGTGAACATTTGGTGCATAAGATTTACTTCATTTTTGCACCAAGTGTTCACCCAGTAAATTTGAGGTTCGAAATACATGTATTTTACTAATGGATAACTAAAAGTATAATGTAATAATGAATTGCTCACTTGTTTCAAAGTCAAGGTGTTCGCTTTCAGAGATCAGGACCCATTTCATCGGCCAAGCCCATCCAAACATACCCGTTGCAGTCCTTTTCAACACCCATTACAGCCCCCATAATAGCACCCAAACATACTCATCGGAGGAGCTAATCCCACTTCTATTTCAGCTCCAAAACAGGCCCATTTTAGCGCCTTCTTCAGGCCTGAAACATATCCATTTCAGTTGCATTTAATCACTTTAACCTACCTATTTCAGCATGCATACGCACCTATGGCAACCCCTATTTCAGCGCACACTTCCACATCTATTTCAGTTCTCAAACTGCCTCATTTAAAGAATTCGAGTATATATACCTAAAGAGCCATAAATTAAATACGACTTTATATTCAAGTTCCCATCCACCATCAGCTGACATCAAATTGAATCCTGAAAAATAAATCCCACAAAATTAACACACACTCTTATAATCCAAGGAGGTGTTTGGTTTAGCTTATTTAACGGTCTTATCAGCTTATTGAGATTTGGAGAAAGCCGATTAGCACACTTTCCTCGCCTTATTAACTTATCATCTCCAACTCATGGCTTATTTAAGTTCATGAGTAGAAGGTGATAACAGAAAAAAAGTGAGCTTATCGTCTTTTCCCAAATCTCAGAAAGGCGATAAGCTCGTTAAATAACCTAATCCAAACACCCTCTTGAAAACAGGTCCCAACTTGCACTTCCAAACGTTGTTTTATGATTGTATATTCCTTTTCAGTAAAAACCAGATAAAAATATTCAAATCATTTTTCAGCTTAATATCACAATCAACGCCATTGTCAATGTTAGATACGTATACAATTCGCTAGCATAGTTTACATCAAGATAATTGTGGGATAAAATTTCTTAGTTCATTAAAAATAATAAATACTTTTATTTTTTGACTTATATAATCAAAAATTTTACTACATAAGGGTATTCTTTCACCTCTAAACCCACGACCACCACGATGACCATGATACATCCTTAACAATTATAAAAGTTCAGTTCACTTATGAATTTATATAAAAACAGTGACGATAATTGATCGTACCTATCACAATTTATGATACCAACACATCATTACAAACGGAAACTGTAATTCGAAGATTCACGCCTTAGCATTTTTCACCACCTCAGAATTGTGCCCAGTCATGCTGAAAAAAATAAAAAAAATAAAAATGAAAATAGGCAACATTCATACCTCAGAAACCTTCACCATAGCATCCTCCATATTGCCATGAAAAAAATTAAATCATCAACAACAATCTACAATAATAAAAAGAATAAACCCATAATTAAAGAAAACCGCTAATAAGGTCAAATAGTTACTCAATTCGTATAAACAAATAATACATATAATGAAAAAAAAAAGATTGAATCTTTATAATAATAATAAAAAAGATCAAACCTTCAAATAAGAGACAGTTAGCAGGTTTATCAGGATGTGTAACACCTTTGTTAATCCCGTCGGAATCGTTGGCACACCCGCCAAGTCCGCCACATATGCTCTTGTTCTTAGGATTTTCGTAACATCTGAGCCCCCCGACTGGCGTGGAGTAAAAGCATCCTGCATATCATTGAGCAACGTTTTATAAATCATGAAAAATATGGTGACGATATGCTGATGAATATGTTGATCTATCTAGTCACGTTTAATCACTCAATAACCTGAATCTTAATTGATAACCAATCACCCAACACCGATTAGGCGTTCTATTTTCAAACGGGAAATATAAGATGGATGCTTATGATCCGAGAAACTTTACCTGTAGGTAAAAACATTTCGAGTGTCACTACTTGCAGGATCTAGCAGACTCCATCACCCATCATGTTAAGATTGTACCTTTTGCCGATGTAGGAAGAGTATACAAACAAATGGTTATTTATAACTGCAAAGGTAACGCTAAGGCATCTAAGGAGGCTCCTAACTTTGAAATATACAATGACATTCACTTTTGTTTATTGTAATTGTATGATATGATATTGGATGGTTTGGGATTGCTTATTTCTAAGTGCTTATTTGTTTTATATACTTTTATAAGTAGAATTGCTTAGCTACTTTAAAACCAATAGTATAAGCCGAAAACCACTCAAACATGAAAGTCTCAAACTCCCAATAAAACTGCTTATCTGCTATTGCCTTTTGAAATAAGCTGTTTTCCAATATAGCTTAATTCACTCCAAATGAAATAGCTTATTTGAAATAAGCAATCTGAGGGGGTGTTTGGATAAGCATATTTTGTGCGCTCATCGCCTTATCATGAAAACCCCATAAACCTAACTTTTTTCGGCTTATGAGTTTATCAACTTGAGCTTATAGCTTATAACCTCAAGCCAATAAGCGCAAAAAAATGAGCTTTACTGGCTTTTCATGATCTGAATAAGCTGATAAGGCTAAAAAATAAGGTAATCCAAACACCCCTTCAGATTCCAATCATCCCCTAATCACAATCTTTAAATTCTGGGCCTTTTTTTTTTTAGTAAAAATCTAATCTTTATCATTAATAACCAAAAACCCAATAAAAATTTACAATCTTTTTTACAATGCAATTAACAAAAATACTAAATTATATAAAAAAAAGTTATAAAATTTAAAAAAAAAATTACCTGACCATCACTGATATCATTTGATTTCTTGGAACAATACCTAGATCCACCAAATTCCTGAAATAAATAATGAATTAACTAAAACCAAACCATTAAAAAAAAAGAAAAAAAAAAAAGGTAACTTACATATGAGCAGATCCTCTGATCAATGAAAAGATGCCATAAAATGATTATGAGCCACCGGTATTGATGAACCTTACACAAAATAGATTACCTATGTTTTTTATTGACCTACCGGCAAAGTTTGATCGGAGGTTTTTTTTTGTTTTTTTTTTTCGCAATACTTGCTGGAACACACATGGACAGAGATGGTTCAATTAACATGGCGTTTGAGATTTTTAAGAAGCTGATGAAAACACTCTATCTGTGTTTTTTGTTTTAATGTCGGTGAGCCGGAGGTTGTGGAAGCTGAGAGATGATGGATGGAGTGTGTTTTTTGTTTTGTGATATAAAAAGAATGTGGAGTTAAAAGAGTATGAAGAAAGATCTAGAGTTGGGTGGGTATACGATTTTAACATATAATGTATTGTACGATGCACAGTAAACTTGCAAACACACTCAAGCCAATGGGGTGCTGCCACAATAGTTTTTTTTTGTATTGTACCATGTATAGGACCAATGAAACTTTGACACAACTTTATTTTTAGTATGTATTTTTATACAACCCCCAACCACAAATAGTTTATATATATAATAGGGTTTTGCTAAACAATGCCTATTGGGCAATGATTAATAAAATAAGTATGAAAAAATCAATAATTATTGTAATTTATTTATTGTTCATTAAATACATATTTACTTTGAAATATGGAAATAATATGTTATTTAAGGTAATTTGTATGTTCATTTATTTTGTATTAAATACATAAATACTTTAAATAGAGAAATAATATCTTATGTAATTTGACTTAACCATTGCTCATTAAACATTATTATATTTTTTTTATAAACTTTATAAAAATATTAATATTATTAAATAACATTAATTTATCTCTCATATCTTTTTACCAATCCAATACGAAATCCAAATATCAGATCAAATCCCAATCCTAATCCAAACTGATACACACACCGATAGCTAGGGGTGTGCACGGTTCGGTTTGGGTCGGTTTTTGGCTAAAACCGAAACCGAACCACAATGTTCGGTTTTTGTAGAACCCAAAATGAAACCGTTTGGATTTTGGCGGTTCGGTTTTTTCGGTTTGTTATCGGTTTCGGTTCGGTTTTTCGGCTTTTCCGGTTTCTAACCGTTAATATTTGGGTATGGCCAAATTATACCAACAAACTTGTTTTACGTGCAAACTTAGTTATTCTTTTTTACTTTTTTTCAATCTGAGCATAATAATATTTATTGCATAATTCTACAATTACAAACATATAAATGAGACATACACATACAAGTGAACATACACGTAGTATAATCATTATCGAATACTTATTGATATATTCACACAAAACACGCGACATGACAAACACACATATAAATATAAACGTTAAGATAAATATATTATAAATCCACTCGCAAAATGAATATAAATTTACAAATTTGATTTATTTAGTTATTTAATCATATTATATTAATTAGATATTATTATATAATAAAACCGGTTCGGTTGGTTCGTTTTTGCGGTTTGGTTTTTGGGCAAAAAACGAAACCGAACCGCATTTTTCGATTTCTGAAATAGTAAAAACCAAACCATCGTTTTTTAGTTTCGGTCGGTTTTTTTGGTTCGGTTTTTTCGGTTTTTGGTTCGGTTTCGGTTTTTTCGGTTTGTTTTGCTCACCCCTACCGATAGCACCATAAACAAAGAGTAAGAGCATCCCCAATGCTTCAAGTCTTCAATGACTTGAAGCATTTAATGCATTAAATGCATACAATACTTATAAACTAAAGCTTTTGAGAAAGACTTGGTGTATGCCAAGTCTTTGTGTAAAGCTTTTAAAAAAAATTCAAAAAGTTATTGATGATATGCTAAAAACACTATTAAAAGACTTTTTAAAATAGGAAAAAGCTTTTGCCCATTTGAAGCATTGTAGATGCTCTAAGAGCGGAAGGTGTGGTGAAGAACTCATATCTCTTCATCACTGCCACGTCACTGCCACATCATCATAACAAACCTCCACAACTAACCACAACAAACCCCCCACTCACTACAAACCTCAACCTCTTCATTTGAGGCCCTAACCTACAACTTTATTTTATTTTATTTTTAATCAAATTTCCAAATAAACTAAATTTATTTCATTACTAATTAAAATACATTAAACAACACAATAATAAGAAAAATAAACACGATACGTAAAAAAACGACACGGGGAAAAAAATACAACACATACTAATGGATTGGATCTTCGACATCCCACTTCGGGTAATTTTTCAAAATCTCCCAAACGTGAACATACTTGAACTCCTTCCCACCAAAGCGTTGCTCAAAGTTTAGTTTCGCATTCTCGAGAAGATTGTGGTCATTTTCACCACTAAGACGCTTCAAATGTTTGTAAATAGCGTTGAATTTTTGGCAATCAACATTAATCCTTGACCATTTACCCGTGATTGAATTTTTTGTACGATGGTCATCGGTAGTCTGATCATTGAACATCTCCATAACGTCGTTCCAAAATAAATTTTCGGAACTATTATTTTTCATATCTCGAGCTTGCGAAATTTCTATCCAAACTTGCGCAAGCAACATTTCTTCAAACTTGTTCCACTTCGGATTTTGAGACATTGTTTTTTTTTTTTTTTTTTTTTTTTTTTTTTGAGCTACAAATATAGAAAGTTTGAATTGATGAATATGAGAAAAAATTGTGGTTATAGTTTCTTATTTAAAGGGATGATATAAGTTTTATTTATTTATTTATTTATTTTAATACAAATCAAGTAAAATAAAAATCAGATTCAAAATTCAAATTCAAAATTCAAATTCAAATTCAACGGTATACTTTTGAGCGGGGTTATTTAAATTCAAAATTAAAATTCAAATTCAAAATCAGATTCAAATAGGAGCGGGATTATTTAAATTCAAAATTCAAATTCAAATTCAAATTTCAAATTCAAACGGTATAGTTTTGAGCGGTATCATATGTGCCTATATATACAATTCTACCAGTCACAAGTTACACACACAACTCACACACACGAAAATGTCTCGCAAAGATTTTTCTCAGCAATTCCCAAGTCCACAACAGTTGCCGGAAACTAGCTTTCCAACTTCAACACAGTTTCCTGAAACTAGCTTTCCAACTCCAGAAGAATTTGAAGTTTACTAAACACCACCTGAAGATGTCTTTCCGGTTTTTCAACCGGAAAATGTATTTTTAAACACTCCAACTGTGAACAATCCAATTGTTAACACTCCACCTGTTAACAATCCCGCTGCTAACAGTCCACAGGTGGATCTTGAAAACAACCCATTCGGGTTAAGTGATGCTTCCCTTCGTCGACTTGAACAGGACGAAGAAAACTATAGAGAGATTATGGAACAAGAAGCATGCGAGGAAGCTGCTCGTCGTGAACAAGAAGCCAGGGAAGCTCAATACCTTAGAGATAACTACTTTGACATCATGGAAACAAAGCTCTTTAATGGCGAGTTTGATTCCTCTTCAAGTGACGAGGGTTGGAACTCAAATGATTCGTATTTGTTAATACAAATAAGCCGTAAAAACGTTTATCTATATTTTACGATCTTCTAATGTTTTGTCGATAACAAATGTAAAATCATTTTAACGAAACAAATAGAGTACGTAAATAGTTTGAGTTAATAGTTTTTTAACACACTTACGCTTTCACATAAAACACTAAAACAAGTATAAGTGATTTTATGATTTAGATACATATGTACAACAACTAGTGTTTACATATTGGGTTAAACATATATGTTAATACAAATAAGCCGTAAAAACGTTTATTTATATTTTACAATCTTCTAATGTTTTGTCGATAACAAAAGTAAAATCATTTTAATGAAACAAATAGAGTACGTAAATAGTTTGAGTTAATAGTTTTCTAACACAATTAAGTTGTCACATAAAACACTAAAACAAGTATAAGTGATTTGATGATTTAGATACATATGTACAACAACTAGTGTTTACATATTGGGTTAAACATATACTTAAACTAAGTATACTAAAATGGGTAAAAACTAAGTGTATGCTAAAATGGGTAAATACAAGTATATACTAAATGGGTAAAATACTAGCAAATGGTTTTGACCCATAACCCATGGTTTTATATATACCACTTAACCAAGTTCATTGTATCTAGAAAGAAAACCATGGATCAACCCATAACCCATGACCCATGACCCATAACCAAAAATACCCATGGGCAAGAGGAGCGGACCATGAATCCCTAGCTTTGTGCTAGCCGGATCCCTTGTGGTAGGGATCCGTGGGATCCGGGAACAGAAGAGAATTTCCTCTATAAATAGAGAGCCATTTCTTTCTCTCTATACATGGTTTTTCACACATACTTCCCAAAGTATTCTAACCCTCTAACCTCAGATCTAAGTGATCTATGTAGTTTGTCTTTTGTTTTTGTGTGATCTACAAGGTTCCTCTTAAAGGAGAGATCACCACCTCTTGAAGACGTGCAAGCTCAAGTCCACGAGTTGCCATGCTTCGTCATCATCAAGACTACTAAGGTTCTCTTGTTGATAGTTCTTCCTTTCTCCATAGATGTTGGGTTGAAGGCATTAGTGAAGAATGCTGAAAGTGTCAAGATGAAAGCATTAGTGAAAGGTGCTCATCATCCGTGTCAAAGCATTATTGAAGGATGCTAAAGGTGTCAAGACGAAGGCATTAGTCTAGGGTGCCAAACGTTGTGTCAAAAGCATTAGTGAAGGATGCTAAAGGTGTCAAGACGAAGGCATTAGTGAAGGGTGCCAAGCGTTGTGTCAAAGGCATTAGTGAAGGATGCCAAAGGATCAAATCAAGTAGCATTTGGGGAGAATGCTTAGGTCGGATAATCGATGAGGTGCATCGTTATACATATGTGTATTTGTTTATCTACAAGGATGGTGATATCCTTGATGGTGTTGTAACAAGGAGTAGATCTCCTTGAGATTAGGTGTTGTGTCGTGAAGGTGTAGTTCACCTAAGGTGTGAAAGAACTAAGGTGCTTAGCCTAGTACCTAATAAAGGGTAGGCGACGTTGTGATAGGATTAGTTCTCCTAAGGTGTGAAAGAACTCGGTGGTTAGCCTAGCACCGTATAAAGGGTAGGCGACGTTGTGTTAGGTGTGGTTCGCCTTTGTGTGAAAGAACTCGGTATTTAGCTTTGTACCGGAAAAAAGTTAAGCGACGTTGTGAAGGCTTCTCCGCCACAAGGAGTTGGTGTAGTGCTTACGAACTCTCGAGTAGGTGACTCGGGGAGTGGAGTAGGGCAAGGAAGGTGTCCTTGTAGCCGAACCACTATAAATAACTTGTGTTGTGGTGATGTGCTTCTTACTCTTTTATATTTCATTTCACGATTATATATCCATCTATCAACGTCCAACATAAACAATCAAATGGATTGACATAAGTCGATCTAAATATTTAAAAGGAAGTTTTAAATTGGTAAAACTATTCAACCCCCCCTTCTAGTTTTCCACAATATACTTAAACTAAATATACTAAAATGGGTAAAAACTAAGTGTATGCTAAAATGGGTAAATACAAGTATATACTAAATGGGTAAATACTAGCAAATGGTTTTGACCCATAACCCATGGTTTTACATATACCACTTAACCAAGTTCATTGTATCTAGAAAGAAAACCATGGATCAACCCATAACCCATGACCCATGACCCATAACCAAAAATACCCATGGGCAAAGAAGAGCGGACCACGGATCCCTAGCTTTGTGCTAGCCGGATCCCTTGTGGTAGGGATCCGTGGGATCCGGGGAACAGAAGAGAATTTCCTCTATAAATAGAGAGCCATTTCTTCCTTTCTACACATGATTTTACACACATACTTCCCCAAAGTATTCTAACCCTCTAACCTCATATCTAAGTGATCTATGTAGTTTGTCTTTTTATTTGTGTAATCTACTAGGTTCCTCTTAAAGGAGAGATCACCACCTCTTGAAGACGTGTAAGCTCAAGTCCACGAGTTGCCATGCTTCGTCATCATCAAGACTACTAAGGTTCTCTTGTTGATAGTTCTTCCTTTCTCCATAGATGTTGGGTTGAAGGCATTAGTGAAGAATGCCGAAAGTGTCAAGATGAAAGCATTAGTGAAAGGTGCTCATCATCCGTGTCAAAGCATTATTGAAGGATGCTAAAGGTGTCAAGACGAAGGCATTAGTGTAGGGTTCCAAACGTTGTGTCAAAAGCATTAGTGAAGGATGCTAAAGGTGTCAAGACGAAGGCATTAGTGAAGGGTGCCAAGCGTTGTGTCAAAGGCATTAGTGAAGGATGCCAAAGGATCAAATCAAGTAGCATTTGGGGAGAATGCTTAGGTCGTATAATCGATGAGGTGCATCGTTATACATATGTGTATTTGTTTATCTACAAGGATGGTGATATCCTTGATGGTGTTGTAACAAGGAGTAGATCTCCTTGAGATTAGGTGTTGTGTCGTGAAGGTGTAGTTCACCTAAGGTGTGAAAGAACTAAGGTGCTTAGCCTAGTACCTAATAAAGGGTAGGCGACGTTGTGATAGGATTAGTTCTCCTAAGGTGTGAAAGAACTCGGTGGTTAGCCTAGCAAGTATAAAGGGTAGGCGACGTTGTGTTAGGTGTGGTTCGCCTTTGTGTGAAAGAACTCGGTATTTAGCTTTGTACCGGAAAAAAGTTAAGCGACGTTGTGAAGGCTTCTCCGCCACAAGGAGTTGGTGTAGTGCTTACGAACTCTCGAGTAGGTGACTCGGGGAGTGGAGTAGGGCAAGGAAGGTGTCCTTGTAGCCGAACCACTATAAATAACTTGTGTTGTGGTGATGTGCTTCTTACTCTTTATATTTCATTTCACGTTTATATATCCATCTATCAACGTCCAACATAAACAATCAAATGGATTGACATAAGTCGATCTAAATATTTAAAAGGAAGTTTTAAATTGGTAAATCTATTCAACCCCCCCTTCTAGTTTTCCACAATATACTTAAACTAAATATACTAAAATGGGTAAAAAACTAAGTGTATGCTAAAATGGGTAAATACAAGTATATACTAAATGGGTAAATACTAGCAAATGGTTTTGACCCATAACCCATGGTTTTACATATACCACTTAACCAAGTTCATTGTATCTAGAAAGAAAACCATGGATCAACCCATAACCCATGACCCATGACCCATAACCAAAAATACCCATGGGCAAAGAGGAGCGGACCACGGATCCCTAGCTTTGTGCTAGCCGGATCCCTTGTGGTAGGGATCCGTGGGATCCGGGGAATAGAAGAGAATTTCCTCTATAAATAGAGAGCCATTTCTTCCTTTCTACACATGATTTTACACACATACTTCCCCAAAGTATTCTAACCCTCTAACCTCATATCTAAGTGATCTATGTAGTTTGTCTTTTTATTTGTGTGATCTACTAGGTTCCTCTTAAAGGAGAGATCACCACCTCTTGAAGACGTGTAAGCTCAAGTCCACGAGTTGCCATGCTTCGTCATCATCAAGACTACTAAGGTTATCTTATTGATAGTTCTTCCTTTCTCCATAGATGTTGGGTTGAAGGCATTAGTGAAGAATGCCGAAAGTGTCAAGATGAAAGCATTAGTGAAAGGTGCTCATCATCCGTGTCAAAGCATTATTGAAGGATGCTAAAGGTGTCAAGACGAAGGCATTAGTGTAGGGTTCCAAACGTTGTGTCAAAAGCATTAGTGAAGGATGCTAAAGGTGTCAAGACGAAGACATTAGTGAAGGGTGCCAAGCGTTGTGTCAAAGGCATTAGTGAAGGATGCCAAAGGATCAAATCAAGTAGCATTTGGGGAGAATGCTTAGGTCGTATAATCGATGAGGTGCATCGTTATACATATGTGTATTTGTTTATCTACAAGGATGGTGATATCCTTGATGGTGTTGTAACAAGGAGTAGATCTCCTTAAGATTAGGTGTTGTGTCGTGAAGGTGTAGTTCACCTAAGGTGTGAAAGAACTAAGGTGCTTAGCCTAGTACCTAATAAAGGGTAGGCGACGTTGTGATAGGATTAGTTCTCCTAAGGTGTGAAAGAACTCGGTGGTTAGCCTAGCACCGTATAAAGGGTAGGCGACGTTGTGTTAGGTGTGGTTCGCCTTTGTGTGAAAGAACTCGGTATTTAGCTTTGTACCGGAAAAAATTTAAGCGACGTTGTGAAGGCTTCTCCGCCACAAGGAGTTGGTGTAGTGCTTACGAACTCTCGAGTAGGTGACTCGGGGAGTGGAGTAGGGCAAGGAAGGTGTCCTTGTAGCCGAACCACTATAAATAACTTGTGTTGTGGTGATGTGCTTCTTACTCTTTATATTTCATTTCACGTTTATATATCCATATATCTACGTCCAACATAAACAATCAAATGGATTGACATAAGTCGATCTAAATATTTAAAAGGAAGTTTTAAATTGGTAAAACTATTCAACCCACCTTCTAGTTTTCCACAATATACTTAAACTAAATATACTAAAATGGGTAAAAAACTAAGTGTATGCTAAAATGGGTAAATACAAGTATATACTAAATGGGTAAATACTAGCAAATGGTTTTGACCCATAACCCATGGTTTTACATATACCACTTAACCAAGTTCATTGTATCTAGAAAGAAAACCATGGATCAACCCATAACCCATGACCCATGACCAAAAATACCCATGGGCAAAGAGGAGCGGACCACGGATCCCTAGCTTTGTGCTAGTCGGATCACTTGTGGTAGGGATCCGTGGGATCCGGGGAACAGAAGAGAATTTCCTCTATAAATAGAGAGCCATTTCTTCCTTTCTACACATGATTTTACACACATACTTCCCCAAAGTATTCTAACCCTCTAACCTCATATCTAAGTGATCTATGTAGTTTGTCTTTTTATTTGTGTGATCTACTAGGTTCCTCTTAAAGGAAAGATCACCACTTCTTGAAGACGTGCAAGCTCAAGGCCATGAGTTGCCATGCTTCGTCATCATCAAGACTACTAACGTTCTCTTGTTGATAGTTCTTCCTTTCTCCATAGATGTTGGGTTGAAGGCATTAGTGAAGAATGCCGAAAGTGTCAAGATGAAAGCATTAGTGAAAGGTGCTCATCATCCGTGTCAAAGCATTAGTGAAGGATGCTAAAGGTGTCAAGACGAAGGCATTAGTGAAGGGTGCCAAGCGTTGTGTCAAAGGCATTAGTGAAGGATGCAAAAGAATCAAATCAAGTAGCATTTGGGAAGAATTCCTAGGTCGTATAATCGATGAGATGCATCGTTATACATATATGTATTTGTTTATCTACAAGGATGGTGATATCCTTGATGGTGTTGTAACAAGGAGTAGATCTCCTTGAGATTAGGTGTTGTGTCGTGAAGGGTAGTAGTTCCTCCATAGTAATGGAACTAGGTACTTAGCCTAGTACCTAATAAAGGGTAGGCGACGTTGTGATAGGATTAGTTCTCCTAAGGTGTGAAAGAACTCGGTGGTTAGCCTAGCACCGTATAAAGGGTAGGCGATGTTGTGTTAGGTGTGGTTCGCCTTGGTGTGAAAGAACTCGGTATTTAGCTTTGTACCGGAAAAAGGTTAAGCGACGTTGTGAAGGCTTCTCCGCCACAAGGAGTTGGTGTAGTGCTTACGAACTCTCGAGTAGGTGACTCGGGGAGTGGAGTAGGGCAAGGAAGGTGTCCTTGTAGCCGAACCACTATAAATAACTTGTGTCATGGTGATGTGCTTCTTACTCTTTATATTTTATTACACGTTTATATATCTATCTATCAACGTCCAACATAAACAATCAAATAGATTGACATAAGTCGATCTAAATATTTAAAAGGAAGTTTTAAATTGGTAAAACTATTCAACCCCCCTTCTAGTTTTCCACAATTGGCATCAGAGCTTCGTTACCAAGTATTTTAAAGTATGTTGTACTTTAAAGATTTGATACGATCCGTGTATGTTTGAAAACTACAAAGAAGGATTTTTTTTGTTGGTCATATTTTCTTTTAAATCATTTTGTTGGACATTGATAGATGATTCCAATCACTTTTGCTCTTAAGAAATTTTCATGCTAGAATATCTTCAAAATCTTCATTCAAAGAATAATGAAGTCAACATTCAATGAAGGATCTAAAAGGTAATCACAACTTACGTACACCAAGTACAAAGGATTACTTTAAAAGCTCATGAAGTATTTTTGGTATTATACCAAATCAAGAAGCATAGAGGTATGTTTTACTCTTCATTAGATAGGTTACATGAGTTCCATTTATTGTCATAAAGTTCTTCTTGCTTAACTAATCACTAACATCATTAGAAGTCTCTTTCGTCACCTTTCGTCTTTTTCAACATTGGGAATGATATTATTTTTTTTCCGTCAAACTAACGCTGTCACCACATATGAACCCTTGATATGTAATTCATCAAAAATCATCATTCAAAAACAATCCTCATCTAATGCCTCCATTTTTTTTGGGCAAGGTAATTTATAAGCCTACTACAAAAATAATACCAAACAACTCCCTTTCTGTCCACAGTAGCCGGATCCCTCTAGTTGTACTAGCCGGATCCCAAATACAAAGGATCTGGGGGAACCGTGGAACAGAACTCAGCTATACGCTTTCAAAAATTCACCACTGATCTTTTTCCCTCTATTCACATAACACTAAAACGACTAAGCTACTGAATCCATCCTCATTGGCTTCCATACTCTCAAGTATTCCTTCCTAGAACATCATTGTAAGTAATTACATTAACTTGTTCTAATTTTCATCATCCTCATCCTAGGGTTTATGGTTTCTTAACTTTTAATCAATTAATTCAATTAGGGCTTTTTAAATTAATCATGAAAAGGGGCTTTTAACAAAATCACATTGTGTTCACAACATTGTTAATACAAATCAAAACCATAAACCCATCCCAACTAATTTTACCTAATTGGAAAATTTATATTTTTAGGACCAACCATGCCCAAAGCTACTCAACAAGATCATCATGACACCGTCCACTACCTTACTCATTACTATCGTAAAAAGGGATTGACCAAAACCGACCGTAAAATTTTCAAAAGCCTTGTAAAACGACTTATCCACGAAGGTCGTGTAGTCAAGGAATGTTTCCTTGAAGATACCGACATTCGTCAAGTTTCTCGACAATCAACTTTGATTGTCTCCTTGACATAGATGAACAAATTTGTCCAGTGTTCATTTTTTGAATTTTACAAAAGCTATAGGATCATTCGAAACGTCGATGATAGCATTTCAATCACTTTCATCATCAATAAACAAAACTTCACTCTTCCTCTCAACACCTTTGCTCAAATTCTTCGCATTTCTTGTGAAGAAATTTGTATGTACTCTCAAGATTGGGCAATTAACGCTCAAAACCTTGCACTTAATCCTAAGCCTCTCTATAACACTCCTATTGATGAACCCGAAACCATCCGAGACACTATTTTCAAAATAAGAACTGACCAAACCCGTTTTGACCGAAACAAGAAGCTCATTCACCGTAATCCCTTTCAAATGGAACTTTTCGAAATGCACCCCATGTTTAGAAAATGGGAAGAAATCCTTAGGGAAAATGTCATTAGCCTAGTTGGAAACAAAGATCATCCAAACGCATGTCTTGTGCAAATGATCTATTGTCTTATCCATCAAAGGCCATTTAATCTTGCCTATTACATGGTAAAGAGAATGGCTAGGGTATTCAAAGCTTCCAACATGGTACTTCCGTATGGTATGCTTCTAACACGACTTTGTAAGTATGTTGGTACATTGCAACCATCTCCTATCAACGATGATCATTATCTTTCCGATCACGTCATGGTACTTCTTACCAAACGACCCTCTAAACGGTTCATGGTCAATGGAGAGCAACCGAAAGCTCTCTCGGACTCCTCGGCCGGTGAAGAAGAAGAAGATGAAGAAGATGTCGACCCCGTAGCCAACATCAAATTGGAAATCCTTGAATACCACAAACAACTTCCGACCATTCCAAACGAGACCGCGGAATTTAAGCAATTGAGGGGCATGATTCAAAACCTCGCATAAAACCTCACTAAGCCGTCAAAAAGGAAAAGAAAGGATTGACGAAAGAGACAATAGGACTGTGCTTGTTTTCTTTATCTTATGTTTGGATGATTACATTTTAGCACTTTTGGTTTATGATTACTTGGATATTGTCTTTAACTAGTGTTTTGTGATAAACATGCTTGTTTCTACTGTTTATCTTTGGATTTACTAGTGTGCATAAACTGCGCATCATTTCTGTGTTAGTTCTGTGTTGGTTCTGATCTGCAGATGCCGGATCCCTAGGATTAGCCTAGCCAGATCCCTCCCTTGAGGGAACCGTGGGATCCGTGACATCAGATCAGCAATACAAAGATTCAAGACATCAAAACTGCTTTCTAGATAACATCACATTAGCTTAGCATAAGATTTTAGAACCCAACTAAGTTCACTTCAAGGATGAGAAAGGCTTAGACTCACTAAAGGCTTACTTAAGATCTTAGTCTAATTTTATCAACACATCTAAACTCACCATATTTCCGCTTCAACTACTCACAAACTATTTCTCACCTCTCAAAACACTTAAAGAAGACAAGCTAAACAATGTTAGGAAATTGATTCTAGTCATTTCTATCTCAAAGTAAGACAAAAATTAGTTTTTTAGTTCTTATAATTTTTAAGAATTTTTCTTAATATCACCTCAAGCTTAAATCTGATCACTAGGATCATTTATGACTTGACACCTTCATAACTCTTAGTGTTACCCTTGGACGTCCATTGGTAGTCATCTTGTCCCATCCCTCTTCTATAAAAAGCAATCATTTGCTATAACACTTATTACCTTTAATCATTCAAGTACCCTTTCATCTTAAACACTTAGGAGAACTGAAACATTCAAAATGAGATAGGCTTTAGCTCCTAGAAACCTCATTTCAAACCTGTCACAACTGCTGAGAGCCGGATCCCTAGGATTAGCCTAGCCGGATCCCTTCAAGGAGGGAACCGTGGGATCCGGATGACAGTTTATGTCAAACATAGCTAAAACAATCATTTCAACTCATCTTCCTAACTCAAACACTCCATATCATCTTAAACGAGTTCCTAGATAAGTGAAACTCTGAATCTCAACCTTGTGCATGTTAATCATCACATTTCCAAGAATATTAGTGGATTAAGTCTTAAATACAATTGCAAAGTTCTTCCCTTTATAACCCACATTGCCAAGAACACTTTAGTCATCAAACATATAGTTAGACTACCCATGGTCAAATTTTCTTGGCCAAAACCATCATTAAGCACCATTACTTGTTATGGTTAAGGATTTGAGATATCCAACAGCTAAAGACTTCAAAATTAAGTCAATAAACAAACCTTACAAAAGCATAATGATTTCACCTAGTCCTTGTCTGACAGCCGGATCCCTGGTCTTTAACCAAGCGGATCCCTACTGAGAGGGATCTGTGGGATCCGTAGATGCAGAGAGCATAAACCAGCTCCATATTTGAATTCAAGTCACCTTTTGGGTATCCAACCACCTTTAGCATTCATTAATTATCCTCCTAGAACTAATCAAAACCCCAAAAGCATGCTTAGCCCTTTAAGTAGCCAAGAATTTAATTTCCTAATTCAAATTACCCTTTATAAACCAAACAACCTTAGAATTAAGGTACCACTCTCAAATCACATCTCAAAATAAGCAACTAAAGGAGTTCTTACTAGCACCATCACTATGACTAAGGCTCCTAGTGCTAACTCATCCACTCAAGAACCACCCAAGAAACTTGCTAGAATCATACATGAAGTTTCCTCAGCCGAATCATCTTCGGTTAAGTCCACCAAAGCTAGGATTTCTCCCACATTAAGAAAACCAATCAAACTAATTCGCAAGAAGAGTGCTCCCACTAGGATTTCATCACATAATTCTACTATACCCTCCACAACTCAACCTACTTCATTAGTGCCTAGAGCCACCTCACAATCATTTGAAGATCCTCAACCCACTTCACTTGAACCTCCACTTCAAGAAACTCAAAACCATGACAAGGAGTGCGATCATTGTAAACATGTTGAAAGATTGAAACATGAACTAGATAGATTGATACATGAACTACAAGCTCAAACTGAAAATGTTTAGGAAAACTCATCTCATCATTAAAGCTTTTAGTTGAATCTAAAGTTTGGGGTAACTCATTTAGCATTAGTAGCACTTGTTTGGCTAGTTCATTCTCTTAGTTTTAGAGATTTGGTCGTGTATCTCTTTTTTTTATTGAATGAATACTTATATGCTATGATTATTTTGTGTTGTGCTTGATATATTGTACATATATCTCATTTTCTCAAATAGCATTGCTTGACATTTCTTCATTGCTGAAGAAAGTGTAACAGATAGCCGGATCCCTCCCAAATACCTAGACGGATCCCTCCTTGAAGGGAACCGTGGGATCCGTGGTACAGAAGCACAAATTTCTACTAACTTGAGTCTCATTTGCAGGAAATTATGCACTATACTCTTGTTTTTCTAACCTTTGTTTTGTAGTTATTCAAAATACACATGAAGATATTGACACCATAAAGCTAGGGGAGCTTTGTGTCAAACGACATTGCAAAATCATTTGCAACTTAATCCAATTTTGGATTGCACTTCATGACACCCCATTGCAACATTGCAATATTCAAGGGGGAGCACGCTTTCGTCACTTAGACGAACCATTTGCAAACTCAATTGCAAACACAATTAGTTTATCTTACGTTATGTCCTTGACGGCCTTTCAAGGGATGGACTCGTCAAGTGGGAGTTAAGACGAGTACCATTCCCGTCACTTGCTCTCTTTACATTTTTACAATTTTCTTATAAAAATTGTGTTAGTTTCTTTTAACACTTTTTGTTTCAACAAAAAGGGGGAGAAGAAAGTAAAAACTACAAATTCAAATTTTACGAATTTTAGCTTTTTCCTTAAAATAATTTTATGTTTTGTCATCAACAAAAAGGGGAGATTGTTAATACAAATAAGCCGTAAAAACGTTTATTTATATTTTACGATCTTCTAATGTTTTGTCGATAACAAATGTAAAATCATTTTAATGAAACAAATAGAGTACGTAAATAGTTTGAGTTAATAGTTTTTTAACACACTTACGCTTTCACATAAAACACTAAAACAAGTATAAGTGATTTTATGATTTAGATACATATGTACAACAACTAGTGTTTACATATTGGGTTAAACATATACTTAAACTAAGTATACTAAAATGGGTAAAAAACTAAGTGTATGCTAAAATGGGTAAATACAAGTATATACTAAATGGGTAAATACTTGCAAATGGTTTTGACCCATAACCCATGGTTTTACATATACCACTTAACCAAGTTCATTGTATCTAGAAAGAAAACCATGGATCAACCCATAACCCATGACCCATGACCCATAACCAAAAATACCCATGGGCAAAGAGGAGCGGACCACGGATCCCTAGCTTTGTGCTAGCCAGATCCCTTGTGGTAGGGATCCGTGGGATCCGGGGAACAGAAGAGAATTTCCTCTATAAATAGAGAGCCATTTCTTCCTTTCTACACATGATTTTACACACATACTTCCCCAAAGTATTATAACCCTCTAACCTCAGATCTAAGTGATCTATGTAGTTTGTCTTTTGTTTTTGTGTGATCTACTAGGTTCCTCTTATAGGAGAGATCACCACTTCTTGAAGACGTGCAAGCTCAAGTCCATGAGTTGCCATGCTTCGTCATCATCAAGACTACTAAGGTTCTCTTGTTGATAGTTCTTCCTTTCTCCATAGATGTTAGGTTGAAGGCATTAGTGAAGAATGCCGAAAGTGTCAAGATGAAAGCATTAGTGAAAGGTGCTCATCATCCGTGTCAAAGCATTAGTGAAGGATGCTAAAGATGTCAAGACGAAGGCATTAGTGAAGGGTGCCAAGCGTTGTGTCAAAGGCATTAGTGAAGGATGCCAAAGAATCAAATCAAGTAGCATTTGGGAAGAATGCCTAGGTCGTATAATCGATGAGATGCATCGTTATACATATATGTATTTGTTTATCTACAAGGATGGTGATATCCTTGATGGTGTTGTAACAAGGAGTAGATCTCCTTGAGATTAGGTGTTGTGTCGTGAAGGGTAGTAGTTCCTCCATAGTAATGGAACTAGGTGCTTAGCCTAGTACCTAATAAAGGGTAGGCGACGTTGTGATAGGATTAGTTCTCCTAAGGTGTGAAAGAACTCGGTGGTTAGCCTAGCACCGTATAAAGGGTAGGCGACGTTGTGTTAGGTGTGGTTCGCCTTGGTGTGACAGAACTCGGTATTTAGCTTTGTACCGGAAAAAGGTTAAGCGACATTGTGAAGGCTTCTCCGCCACAAGGAGTTGGAGTAGTGCTTACGAACTCTCGAGTAGGTGACTCGGGGAGTGGAGTAGGGCAAGGAAGGTGTCCTTGTAGCCGAACCACTATAAATAACTTGTGTCGTGGTGATGTGCTTCTTACTCTTTATATTTCATTACACGTTTATATATCTATCTATCAACGTCCAACATAAACAATCAAATAGATTGACATAAGTCGATCTAAATATTTAAAAGGAAGTTTTAAATTGGTAAAACTATTCAACCCCCCCTTCTAGTTTTCCACAGTATTCTTAAGTTTTTGTAGTTTTATTTTTATCAATCTCGTTGTAGTTTTTAATGTTTAAGCGTATTATGTATTTACTGTTTTCAGTTAAATGTTCAATGTAATTTGTGTTTTTAATTTTATGTTTGCATTCTTTTTTCCTCTAAAATTATTCAATCTTTATAAAAAACACTTCACCTTCAAAAATATTCATACTCTCCACAAAAAAAAAAAAAAAAAAAAACGACGGCAACGGCGGCCACCACCCGGTGAAGAGACGACGAGCCTCCACGTGAACCTACGGCAAGCGACGATATTACTGCACCGGGTGCTCTAAGAAGTGTTGGAAAAGTTGAGATAAAACCTTCCTGAATAAATTCCCTGTGACTCAATAAGTATGTTGGCCTAATGCCACGTCACGCCTCGTGAATAACTGAATAAATGGTGCCATATCAATCCACGTCAATGGCCATCGGATACGCCACGACGCAAATTCATATTGGAATTCAATCATAATTCACTCATTGTAATCTAACATTTGTATCAATAGCAGAAATGAAGCTTAATCTATTAAACCAATGTGCATTCTCAACAACACCAAAACTTATTACATCTCTTATTAATATACGATCTTCTTCTTCTTCTTCTTCTTCTTTTTCTACTTTTGTATCTTCGGACGTTGCTGTTTCGTTGGTTCAAGGTGCTTCACGTGGCATTGGCCTTGAATTCGTATGCACACTCTATTCATATCTCTAATTTTATTTTCATGCTTTATCTAACAAATTATATATCTTATTATCTTTTTATTATAAGACAAGATAAGTCATTAATTAATGTATTCAGTCTTAACTAATTAATTAATGTATTGTTTAAAGTTTGTTGGTAGAAATGAACATACTAGTTTGGTAATTGGCTCTACATTTAGCTCTATAGTAAGGCGAAATTAAGAAATATTGTCTAGAGTTTAGTATATAAGGCTTGAGAATTTGGAGGTGGCTCGAACGAAATTTTGGTGATTGTGTGTTTGACTGTCTGTGAGTGTGTTGTGGGACATATTTGTGCGGTGGGCTTGGTGTTAACCACTACGGGGGTTTAGTGGTGGGATTGGAAGCTAATGCGGCACCAACCACACCATAGCATTATTACAGTCTAATGATCAATATTTACAGTATAGCATGCATGTTAGCTTGAGGCATGCTTTATATGAGATGATTACTATCTGATAGAATTTACAAAAGATTTCAGCTTTGGAAGTACTACAGGTAATATGTTTTGAGACTATTTGACAGAGTTGACAATACGAACCTACAGTTTATCTAGACTGGTTCTAGTTGTCTTAAAGATTTAATGCACTGAAAGAGAGTTGTTATTTGTTAATGATTAACTTCACATCTAGGCTGTGTTAGTCATTAGCAAGTATATTATAGTCGATTATTCCTTTAGTAGCGAAAGGAACTGCACCGATTATGGATCGGAGGCGGAGACAGGAGAGGGGCAGGGTGGGCACGTGACCCCCTGGCCAAAAACATTGTAGTGAATTTTTTTTTAAATATCGGGCTATTTTTGTAATTTGCTCCCCTAACTAACTGATCCCCCCTGACTGGCTCCATCCCTGTTATGGATACAAGGAGGGTGCGGCTTCTAGTAAATATCTGCAGAACTTCTGCTATGTTCATGAAGTCAGGATGAAAATGGTAATACATTTTAAAAAAATCAGCAAAACAGGCTATGTTTAAAGTTCAATACTAGAAAACATGGCACAAATGGTGGAAGCCACTATTTGGCAAAGTTCAAACCGAAGATACATTCAGTAAACATTAGTTTCATTTATATAATTGGTAAAAGTTTCAAAACCTAAGTAGGCGATTGTTGAAGTAAGCCCTCAACAACATCGCAAATGAGAGTTCCACACGGGTGAGCGAAAAGAGGTGTGTTTATTAGTTTGAATTCGGTCAGTGTGTCTGAATAAGATTGAATACATATAAATACATAGCTAAAGCTTTGTTTTCCCCCCAATTGTTTGCTTGCAAGGTTCTGATAAAGGTTATTCAGTGAGAAATTACTAGTTACTCAGTAAGCTGACTACACATTTAGTGTTGTAGCGATGGCTTATATTTAGGGACAACAGATTTTATGCCCTTACATTTGCTCAATATTATAATTTCAATTTCCCTATTGTGTTTTTGTTTTTTGGATATATTCTTTGATGTTCTCATATGTATGTTTTACAGGTCAAGCAATTGCTAGAGAGAAATTCACAGGAACATGTGATCGCTACATGTCGAAATCCTGATGGAGCAGCAGGACTAACTGAGTTAAAAAACAAGTTTTCCGAAAGGCTGCATATTCAAAGGTTGGATCTTACAATTGAAAGCACAATAGAGGTTACTTCTTGTTACTTGTCTTTGAACAAACAGAAAAATAGAAAGTTCCACAAGAATTAACTTTGGATAGAAATCATCTGTAAAATCAGCAATTCTTTTTGCACTTTGTATAATTCTCACTGGTTTCACTTACTAATCTAATAATTATAAGTCAGGACTCTGCAAGAGCCATAAGAGAGAGATACGGCTACTTAAATCTTCTTGTTAATGCATCTGGTATTCTTTCAATACCTGGTGTTATACAACCAGGTGAGCTATTTCATATTTTTATCAGTGTACTTTGAAGATATCTAGATTCATTGACCAGTATGGATAATTTACTTGATTTTACAAAATGTTTGGCACAGAAACAACTTTGAGCAAAGTAGAGAGATCGCCGTTGCTGCTTGCTTACGAGATTAATGCTGTGGGTCCAATTTTGGTTATTAAGGTATGCTCATTTAGTTCTGTTATGTTGTGTGCTTTGACATGTTTGTTCCAATGTTAAATATATGTCTTTCATATCAACGAGTAGTTTCTTAAAACGCTATCTGTTGAAGTCTCCTTTGAACTCACAATATCTTATCATTTGCAACCTATTGAAACTGGCTGGTTGATGGTTTCTTCTTTCATGAGTAACATTTACCAATACTAATCAAGTCTCCTTTAAACTCACACTATCTTATCATTTGCTTCACCAAACAAATAGATTTTCGCATTTTGCAACTCGCAGTGTATTGATTAATCAAATAAGCAGACACGTCATTGGGTGATGGATGGCAATCAATAACTCAAGATGTTACATTTCCACATATTATCATTTGATCTATGATGGAAAAAAGGTTTTTTGATGCCTGCGCTACGCGCTGGGATGAAAGCACCACCAATCTCTCTGCCAAACTTAAGAATTGTGATATCAAGACAATTTGGCTAAATGAAATAACCAAACTTAAAAACTCATGAAATCAAGTTATTGTGATATGTTGACCAACGTATCATGATAATTTGGCTAAATTAAATCAAGTTATATTGCAACTCAAAGTATCATGAGAATTTGGTGATACAGCACTAGAAACAGCTTATAATGTTATTAGATTAACTAACTGCTAATGTGTTATCGATTAACTAGCTGTTAATGACCGAGTATGAGTATTGATCGTTGAAAACAGCATATGTGGCCTTTGCTAAAGGTTGGAGGTGGCAATGGAACCGAAAGGGATGTTGCTGTTGTTGCTAACATAAGTGCTAGGGTTGGCTCAATTGGGGACAACCGTTTAGGTGGATGGCATTCGTATCGATCCTCCAAGACAGCACTTAATCAATGTAAGTTTTCTTACATGGAATTAGATGTGGCAGATTGATCGGGTCGATCTGGTTGGGTAATGGGTCAAAAATGGTATCTTTTGGTACCTGTTGAGAAAGGTTGGGATGGGTTGACCTAAATAAAGTTTGTCCAAATCTTTAATATTTTTATGTAAACAGTTGATGTATTGAATATTTCAAAGAGTGTATTACTACTTGGTCTAGTTTTTTACGCATAAAACAGCTTAGAAGGTTGTATGTGTTGAAAGTATACTTTGGGTCACTCGTTTGACTCGTTTCATTTTAAACTAATTTGTTTTTATGCATACATAAAAAGTACCAAAATTGCCAACTCTACCAGGAACGATTCAGAAAATTTATACTCTCCCTGTGGCCTGTGCTAAAAAAAATACACGGCTGATTTACTTAAGTTTAATCTATTTTGTCCTCCAAGACGAACTAGAAGTTAGAATAGAATTTTGAATTATTTCTTTGAAATAGCATGCCAGTGATCCAAAAGTTTGTCTTCTTCAGTGGCAGCATTTGCAACAAAAATTGTGTATTAACTTTAAAAGTGCATGTATTGATATCTGCAGTAACCAAATGTGTAGCTGTCGAATTTGCAAGAAAGAAGGATCCAGTTATATGCATTTTGTTACACCCGGGGACAGTGGACACGGATCTTTCTAAGCCATTCCAAAAGAATGTTCCCAAAGACAAGCTCTTCACTAAGGAATTCTCGGTACAGAAGCTGTTGAGCATCATCGAGGGCAGCAAGAGTCATGACAATGGCAAATTCTTTGCTTGGGATGGTCAAGAAATTCCTTGGTGATTCGGGAAATGAGGTGACGGAGGTGTGTTATTATTCTTATATCTTATTTACTCTGTGATATGACCCATTTAGGATGACTTTCTCCTCTGGTCAGGACTGGTCTCGCACCTAAGCCCTTTGTGCAGCTTTTTTAAAGAACTTGGTTCATGTGAAATACTGATGTTAGAGTATTGTATACTTACCCATGTTTTATCACTTATAAAGCCCTTGTATTTTTTCATAACGTATACTATATATTCAAAAGATAATGTGTAAAACCAGTTTCCAAGGATATTTTGTATTCACACAAAAAAGAATTGAATAAATGTTAGTTGTATACAGGCACTGTCTGTAACTGATAGCTTTCAAGTTGATTAACCAGTCACTCAATCACCCATAGGAAAGCTTCCAACTGCGGAATATAACATTGACAAAATAGTTGGATCAAAGTTTCAAGTAGTAGTTCTAGAGGAGTTCTACATACCCATATAAATTGTATGTCCTACACACAGAGGAAATCTATAATTTCTGTGGATAGATTAGTTATCAGCTGGCAAATCTAAATGTAGATGTACTCACTAAACTAAGTTTCTCCATCTGTTCTCTTTGCTTGATTGTATATATTTGTTGATTGCAGTATGAAGCAACACGGTTTGGAACTTTAGGACCCATTCTTTTTGTTAAGGTGATATGATCGGCCATGCTGATCTCAACTTGAAAGAATATCAACCCTAGAACTATTGTCTAACAAATCAACTTCCATTAGAATTATTCTACGTTCTAAGTAAACAAAGATGTTTTCTTAATGATTCGAGGAAGAGTGTGTTGATTTTTAGTTCTATATAGATTTGTGTCGATCCATCATATCTTTGGCGTCTCACTAATCCACGCGGAATGTATATAGGGGGTGAAGTCTGGGGTTTGTATCTAGGGCATCCATTTGGAGGGCAAACCCCACCGCTAGACCACTCCACTGGACTTGAAAGCTTTGGATTTAAAAAAAGAGTTGGTTGACATGCTTGAAGATTTATAAACAGGATTAGTTTGTCTTTGCCTTCCAAAATTAACATAAATTGCTAAAGGGGTCTTGTTAGCCAACCTTACAAGTTTAAACTTAATCTAAGATCAATTTCTGAAAATATTAATCATAAACTTTATCTACTTAATTTCACGAGTAGTTTAAAACAAAGCAACACTAATCACATACCAAAGAGAACACAAAAGAAGTCCATACATTTGATAATAAAAACCCAGAGACCAGTGGGGAAAATTAAAAAAAATACGTTACATACATCAGAGCTGCAGTGCTATATGCAGCACTAGTTTCATCGCTTCTTTTGTACTATGCGATAATCGCAGGGATGGAGGGACGACCAAAATTGCCGTGTTCACGCTCTGTGCCCTTACATATGATGAAAAGAGCAAACAACTAAAAGAGGGACGAGTTAGAAGCAAGAGAAAAAGAGTCGACAGAAGGATCAGAAGCTGGAGGCATTTGCCCAAAAAGTGGGCTGTGGACATAGTCATAACCTTCTAGTCCCAAATACGAGGAAAATGTCGACTCACTCCCACTTGTGCTTCCAAACAACAATTCTCCCTGTCCTTGGCCAAAATTATCATGCTCACGGCCTGAAAAGTTGCCACCAACGTTAAGATTATTATTAATAGAAGAATAACTACCAATTCCATCAGAGTTGAACTCGTTGGAACTTGTCTGAAAACTGATATAATTATTAATACCATCATCCTTCATCATATTATGGTCTGCAAAATATTCATCCGGTAGTTGATATTCCATGGTGCTTACTGGACTAGTAATATTACTCAACTCAACAATATTAGATTGAAAATGATAGTTATAGTTATTGCTTCCCTCAAGTGCATATTGGTCAGCAGCACTAGGAATGCTGTAGTGTGAACTATGATCAGAATAATGATCTAAATGAAAAAGATGACCATCATTCTGGTTGTTAGTTGGAAGTTGTGATGGCAGCGAGTTGTCTGGGTGATTGGGGGCGAGTATTGAAGTTACAGAGGAGCCAGGTGGCATGTCGGGGTATAGAAAGTTGGTACGAGCACGAGAGCCACGCATGGAACGAGCAGCCGTGTCGTAGGCAAGAGCTGCTTCCTCAGCAGTGTCAAAGGTACCGAGCCAATGCCTTTCTTTAGTTGACGGATCCCTTATCTCGGCAGCATACCTTCCCCATGGCCTCCTCCTCACCCCTAGGAACTTTTCTTGTTTACCACCATTACTATTTTCAGCAGGTGACTGAGAACCTTTTTTTTTAGTGACATTCATTATTCCTAGTATTTAGATTGATTATGGACGTATAGTTAGTTGTTCCATCTGTACATATATATATATATATATATATATATATATGCGCTACTATGACTGGTAACCTATACTACCGGTACAAGTTTGCTAGTAACATGCATGTATATAAAGTAATCATTTTATCCTATTTGTTATTGTATGATCATATGATTCATTAGTAGTTTTACTACTCCCTCCGTCTCAATTTTTTTTTTTATATTTTGACTTTTTCAATCAAACTTTAACTTTAAATATATCTTTTTGTGTTATATAATAGGGCAAATAGCACAAAAAGGCATCAAAGTTAGGGTCCATTTCCAATCAAGGTATTATACTTTTTTTCTTGCATAAAAAGGTTTCCAACAAAAAAATTTAGCGGATTTGGGTTTTTTCATTAACTTCCGTCAACAATTTATACATTGAAACATTTTAAAATTTTGAAGGGCCAAATATGAAACTTTTGTTTTTTATAACTGTTAATGAAAATCATTTCTTCCCCAAAATCCAAATTAGGTCAAACACATTTGTCCCAAAAATTAAATTAGGGCAAAACATGACAAACTCATCTAATTCATCAAACTCATCAAATTGGGTGTACTGGAATCGAAGAAATGCAGGTTGGGAAAAAGACAATTTGATGAATCGTGTTTGTGTGTTGTGCGAATGTGGTGATGTTAGTGGTAAGTGGACTTCTTGGACTGAACAGAATCCAGGCAGGAGGTTTTTTGGATGTCCTAACTATAAGGCAAGAAAGAAGTGTAATTTCTTTCACTGGTGGGATCCAGATTTTCCAACTGAGCATTACAAAGGTAGATTGGCAGATGTGGAAAAACAAATGAAGAAGGAAGCTGTGGAATTTGAGCTGAAAAAAAGATGTGAAAAACTAGAAGGGGGGGTTGAATAGTTTTACCAATTAAAACTTCCTTTTAATCTATTTAGATCGACTTATGTCAATCTATTTGGATGTGTGTGTTGGATGTTGATAAACAAGCATGTAAAGGTAAGTAATGAAAAGATTAGAGTAAGAAGCACAAAACCACAACGCAAGTATTTATAGTGGTTCGGCTACAAGGTTACCTTCCTTGCCCTACTCCACTCCCCGAGTCACCTACTCGAGAGTTCGTAATCACTACACCAATCTCCTTATGGCGGAGAAGCCTTCACAACGTCGCCTACTCTTTTTCCGGTACTAGGCTAACCACCGGGTTCTTTCACTCCAAGGTGAACCACACCTACACAACGTCGCCTACCCTTTATAAGGTACTAGGCTAAGTACCTAGTTCTTTCACACCTTAGGTGAACTACACCTTCACAACGTCGCCTACCCTTTATTGGGTACTAGGCTAAGCACCTAGTTCCATTGCAATGGAGGAACTACTACCACACTACACCAACGACTAATCCCAAAGGAGATCTACTCCTTTACAACATCATCAAGGATATCAATATCCTTGGATCTAATACTAGTCTATCTTGTACATCGAAACACACCATATCGAATGTACATCTAAGGCACCTTTCACTAATGCCTTTGACTAGATCTACAAGACACCTTTCACTAATGTCTTGTGTCGTCACTTCTAAGCACCTTTCACTAATGCTTCTTTGTCTTGACTTCTAAGCACCTTTCACTAATGCTTCTTTGTCTTGACTTCTAAGCACCTTTCACTAATGCTTCTTTGTCTTGACTTCCAAGCACCTACCACAAGTGCTTTATCCTATAGACGATAGATACCCTTCACTAATATCTTCGTCTTGACTCTTGAGACATCTTTCACTAATGTCTTCAACACTACACTTCTTTGAAGAAAGAAAAGAATCATCAACAAGAAGACTTCAGTAGCCTTGATGATGAGGAAGCATGGCAACTCATTGACTTGAGCTTGCTCGACTTCAAAGGTGGTGATCTTGCCTTTAAAAGGAACCTAAAAGATCACACAAAAACAAAACTACAAACATAGATCTCTTGGATCTAAGGTTAGTGAGTTTTAACTTAAGGGGAAAGTGTGTTAGAAAGGGATTGAAAAGGGGTGAAAAACAATGAAGAAATGGCTCACTATTTATAGAGGAAAAACCTCTACTGTTCCCCAGATCCCACGGATCCCTACCACAAGGGATCCGGCTAGCACAAAGCTAGGGATCCGTGGTACGCTCCTCTTTGCCCATGGATATTTTTGGTTATGGGTCATGGGTCATGGGTTATGGGTTGATCCATGGTTTTCTTTCTAGGTACAATGTATCTTAAGGATACAATGAACTTGGTTAAGTGGTATATATAAAACCATGGGTTGTGGGTCAAAACCATTTGCTAGTATTTACCCATTTAGTATATACTTGTATTTACCCATTTTAGCATATACTTAGTTTTTACCCATTTTAGTATACTTAGTTTAAGTATATGTTTAACCCAATATGTAAACACTAGTTGTTGTACATATGTATCTAAATCATAAAATCATTTATACTTGTTTTAGTGTTTTATGTGAAAGCGTAAGTGTGTTAGAAAACTATTAGTCCAAACCATTTACGTATTTTATTTGTTTCGTTAAAATGATTTTACTTTTGTTATCGACAAAACATTAGAAGATCGTAAAATATAAATAAACGTTTTTACGGCTTATTTGTATTAACAAAAGAGATTGGAAGAAGAAGTTGCAGTGTTGAAGTCTACAGTTAGCATGCAATCTAGAGTTATCTTTGTACTGTTAGGAATGCTTTTCTTGATGATTATGAAAGCTTTTTAGTTTGATCAATGTATGTATTGAAAAGCTTTACTTTTGAATGTAATGAAAAGCTTCTTATTTTGATTATTGAATGTATTGAAAAGTCAAGCTAAGAACTTTGCAGTCATGATACAAAAGACAGTGATAAGAATTTGTTTTGATTATTGAATGCAGTCATGATACAAAAGCTAAGAATTTGAGCTGAAAAGCTTTACTTTTGATTATTGAATGCATTATTTAATGTATTGAAAAGCTTTACTTTTGAATGCAATCTAGAGTTATCTTTGTACTGATAAAAGACAGTGATAAGAATGTCAAGCTAAGAACTTTGCAGTCATGATACAAAAGACAGTGATACAAATGCCAAGCTAATGACATTGCTGATAAAAGGGCATGCATGGTTTTGTTGGTATTACTTTGCAGTCATGATAAAAGGACATTGCTGATAAAAGTACTTTGCATAAATGCTTTACACTATTTTTTTCTCAACTAGCACTGTTATGGTTTGACTGCCACATGAATCTACGCCTTATATAAAGGCATAAGCAACACCTCATTTTCATCTCACACATTTAAGAAAACCTACAACTAAAAAAATGAGCAAAAACAAGAAACCAGGTTTTGTATTTAACTACATAATTTGCTTTCTCATATCTTTTTAACTCATAATTATTACCATTTATTATTATTTTTTAATTTTTTTTGTGCAGAAATCATTTGCATTTCCAGTGATTCTTCTGATTGGGAATCTTCTGATGCATCATACCCACTACCATGGTCTAAGTATTTACCCCAAGATACTGATTCTTCTGATACAAGCTCAAAGAAGGTTGTTGCAAGCATGAATCCAACCCCCAAAGTGGATGCAAAACAAGCTTTTGCTGATAGGGTTAAGGTGCTAGGCTTGCCAAACAAGGAAACTTGTGCTTTACTTGATATCAAGCCATTTGGTCTAAAAAAACTCACAGATGCAAATGCCAGTCAAAAATGTAAGGGCAAAAGAAAGATGGTTTAGTATGTATGGTGTAGTATCATGGTTTAGTATGTATGGATTAAATGCCATTAAATAAATCTGTTGTATCATGGTTTATGAATGCAATGGTATCATGCTTATGTCTTAAGTAAAAAAAAAGCAACTGATATGGACCATAAGAGACTGATATTAATTTCTTACAAGTTGTTACAAAAGACTGATATTACAAGTTGGACATTAAGAGACTGATAAGTTCTTACAAGTTCTTATACACCATATATTAAGTTCTTCAGTCTACTTCAAATGCTTCACCTGGTGTGAGACCTTGACCTTCATAGTCCTGGTTTATTTTCCTATTATAATTCTTCATTAATAATCTTTGAGAAGTCCTTCTAGGGGGCTGATATCCTGAATTATATTGAGCTTTCCAAAATTCATCATACCTCCTCTTAAGCTTTGCTGTTTCATCTTCATTGGCATCCATATCTGCAGCAGCATCAACAACATCAACATTTGCAGCTGCATCAACAACATCAACATTTGTAGCTGCATCAACAACATCAACATTTGCAGCTGTATCAACAAGATTGGCATCCATATTGGCATCCACTTTTGCAGCAGTATCAACAACATCAACATTTGCTTGATCAATATTGGCATCCATATCTTCTGTATTTGCTTGATCAAGTTGTACATCAACCAAAGTATCATCATCAAAAGCACGTACATCATTAGACTGGTTATTTGACCTTGTATCAATTGCTTCCTCAAGTTGTACATCAACCAAATCATCATCATCAAAGAGTCTGTATTGGGCATTCTGTATAATGGTTCTCTTAGTTAGAATATAAATCATTTAAATCATAGTAACAAAAAAAATAAACATCTAAATGAAACTTACCCTATTTGATACACTATGACTTCCCCTTCCCCTTCCTCTTCCCCTTCCCCTGCTTGATCCACTACCACTTCCTCTGCCCCTCCCACTATTTGATCCACTAGAACTACCCCTTCCACTACTACCACCTGCACTTGTTCCTCCCATCCATATACCACCTTTAGCAGTCACAAATTTAGTCTTTCTACTACAACTTGGGGTTCTAGCATTGACTGGGTCTTGAACCATAGGTCTTCCCTTCTTTTTTGGTGGATTACCTTGTTGATTAGGTGTTTGTGTTGATGGTTCACCTGTTTCCTTAGGTTTAGTACACCCTTTTTTGTTATGACCAAGTTCACCACAATTTTGACATGTCATTGTTCTTGGAGGCCTTGCTACATGTTTATTTTTTTTCAATTCTGACCTATCCTTTGTCCTATTCAATGTGGGCCTACCTGGCATCCTTCTTTCTAATGGAGGTTTCATTGGCACATGTTTCCTTTTTTCCCACACATCTATACCACCTACTGGCAAAATATTGAACTCATAGATACTTTTGTATGTGCTTACCTTGAATGAATTGCTCACATAATCTTCTGGCTACTTGCTAATGAAGTAAATGGTTGTGATTGCATGAGGGCATGGTATGCCAGTTAACTGCCATTGCCTACAACTGCATTCCCTCTTTTGTAAGTCCACACCAAAGGCTTCAAAATTCCATTGCCTTACTTCAAACTGATGCCATCCACTTGGATTCAAACTCCACTTCTTGTTAGTATACTACAAGTTAGCGAGTTTCTCTGCTAGTATTATTTGATCAACATAAGTATATACCTTTGAATCTTCTTATGCAAATCCAAAACCTTGATGATGTTAGGGCAAATATCACTTTTCCAATCTTGACATTCCTTCATTAGAGTGTAATTCCTTGTCATCACATAAGATCTGATGTCTTCAAGCATTCCAATTATTGGTTTTCTCCTTGCATTCTTTATGTGAGAATTGAAAGATTCACAAAGACCATTTTCAACAAAGATCACAATCCATTCCTGTCAACATAATACAAGTGTAGAATAATTAGTATTGCTAGCTTTACGTGAGAATTATTTATGTAGAATAAGACCTATACCTTCTTTGAAGTATGATCTTGACCATGTCCATGGATCTTTATCCATTAAATACTGATAAGCTTCTTGACTTGCATTTTTTTATTTCTTCCATTGTATTTAACCATTTCTGATGATAAGAAACCTTTGATGCTTGCCAAAACAGGTTTCTAAATAGAACACCAGGGTAGAGCTTGGAAAAATTGGCATAAATATGCCTAGCACATAACCTGTGTTCTACCAATGGGACAACTCTCCTAACAGCTTGGTAAAGTCCTTTGTGGCCATCAGATATAAATGTGACCCCTTTCCCATATACTAACTCAAGGTCTTTGGCTAACAATTTAATAAACCATTCTCAAGTGTCTGAATTCTCAACTTGTACAACAGCCATGCAATTGGGTATATTTGATTGTTTCCATCCCTCCCAATAGTTGCCGACAATTCCCCTTGGCAGACCCCTTTCAAAAAATATCCATCCAAACCTATAACCTTTCTACAACCTGCTTTCCAACCTTGTTTCAAATTATGAAAACAAATATAAAAACTATTGAACATGTGTGTACCATCTGCAAGAGGATTAATGCGTAACTGCACTGTGGTACCAGGGTTGGTCTTTCTAAGTTCACCAGAGTAATCAACCAACCTGTCATATTGATCTCCAACATTCTGCTTAAGATTATATAGTGCAATCCTTCTAGCTCTACTACACTGATTGTGTGATGTCTTAACCCTATATTTTTTCATTACCATGTCTTGCAGATCAACCACTTTCATATCGGGATACATTCAGATTTTGTCTACAAATTGTCTTGCAATCCATTTTGAAGTCACTAAATATCCAAGATTACACTGTCTACTGCAAGTATGCTCATTAACTAGGGTTCTTATATGCCAAGAATTGCCATCGTGCATCTTCACAGCTCTTAACCTAAAAGGACAACAAGGCTTATTGGGATCTCTAGGAACTTTTTTCTTTCTTCTCTCTTTTTCATCAAAGCCACACCTAACCAACAACTTTTCACTATCACTTTTTTCATACCAAAGTTGGTATCCATTGGCAACAGAATAAAAGGTAAGACAATCTTTTACTTGATCTAAGTCTGCATACAATTCACCTAATAAAGGTTTTTTTAACTTCCAATGTGTGTTTGGGTCATGGATAGGGTAATCTATTTTATTAGGGTCAAACATAATCTCATCCTCATCACTGATGGGCATATCTTCATCTAAGGTTATTTCTGGTTCAACGTGAGGTTTCTCTTTTTGAGATTCATCACCTAAGTCTGAAAATAAAGGATCTACTTCTTTTTGAGATTCATCACCTAAATCACTGTCATTTTCCAACACTAGCCTACTTTCATCAAATTCAACAATTTCATTTGTTTTGTTCTTTTCATCTAAACTTTTCCTTTCTTTTATCCTAACCTGCCTCAACTCTTCTTCACCCTCAGATAAATGGTCAACTGATGCAACATCTGAGTCTGAGTCTTTGTAATAACTAGTAGGGTTTAACATGACAATAACATAATCACCAGTGTATTCAACTAAACATTCATTCTTATGAGTAACATATAAGGCTATGATACCTTCATCACTACTTTGCCACTTTTCAACAAACAACCTAACATCAGCATCAAACTTAATACTTTTTAACCCATTACTAAAGTAATACAACACAGACACTACTGAAGCTATGTTGTTTTGAACAAAAATTTTCAACTCATTATAGGTTAAAGGGGACACATCAAGAGTAGTTGTGAGCATATCAACATTATGATAGGTTAAAGGTTTCAGACTGAAATACCCGTTATAATAAATATCCAATGTTAATGTACCTCCTTTGGATGAAGAAGCCATCCTGCAAAAAAAAAAAATAATGAACACAAAAGTCAATGAATAAAGATTATTAAGATAATTAAACACGACAGTAAGTATTAATTACCTTAACGAACACAAAATAAGGTTCAATTTTGTGAACAGTGAATTAGGGTTTATGTGAAGATTTGGGGAAAACTGGGAAGAAGAAGAAAACGTTTATTTTTATTTAGTTTTATAAAAGTTTATTTTTAGCCCTTGTAATTTTAGAAAAGTTTCGAATTGTATTATTGGTTAGTTGTTAATGAAAAAACCCAAATCCGCTAAAAAATTTTGTTGGCAACCTTTTTATGCAAGAAAAAAAGTAGAATACCTTGATTGGAAATGGACCCTAACTTTGATGCCTTTTTGTGCCATTTGCCTTATATAATACTTGATGTAAAATATATAAATGAAATTGGGTTTTAAATGTATTTTCATTGATATAACTTTCATCAAGCATTATATAATAAAAAAAATATATATATTTAAGGTCAAAGTTTGATTGAAAAAGTTAAAATGAACATAAAATTTGGGACGGAGGTAGTATTATTAAACAAATCTACCGTACTCTGATATATCAACGTTGCCTCATATATTCTGTAAAATGAACAATATATGAATTGATGAATCCATTATTAGTCAAAAGATCGATATTGGTCCTTCTCGAATAATTTGAAGAAAAAAAAGACCTCATCGGTCGTAGCAGTATCGTTTTCTTTTTCTTTTTTGAACGAAAGCAATATTCTTTTTTTACTTAAAGCTTTAAGTAACTTTTGACACAGTAAAATTTTATCTTTGCGGATTATTGTGTGCGTGGATTAAACAAAGATGATGAAGTATTGGATATTTGATTTTGCGGATTGTTGAGCATTTTATTGATCCATTCTTAGTAAATGTAAAGAGAAATATTCAGGAGATTTAAAGGTGGAAGTGTGTGTAAAAATTGATGACTTAAAAGGTATTTATAGAAATTTTAAAATGTTAAAAAGTTAGAAAACAAGGGTATTTTTTCAAAATTAACGGCTTGTTTTTTAGCCTTTTTTTCTTCGTGCCATCGCTTCCCATCCGCTACACACAAATATTCAAGAAAAAATGGCTCTAATTAGTTGGTGGCTAAGGCGTAGACCCCTATAACATGAGCACTGGCTCGTGCCATAAGCCACGTTATATTCTTGTGTCACACCCAGGTGCTCTTAATGAATGAGTTATGATCGGAAATAAGAGACGTTTCGGTATTAGGTGTCAAACTCTCAATATTAAAACGCTTTTCTAGTGTAGATTTTTTTAACGAGTGCCCTTAGAACATTTAAATGAACTCGGATTTTTCTTTTTTATTGAAAATTCTATCTAATACAATTAGTTAAATTTATAAATTACTTTAATCACATGTGATTTTAATTTAATAAACTCATCTTTTTTTTCACTTAAACCAATGCCTTAAGGGTATATGTTACACAGACGTTTTAATATAGTTTTTTGATTAAACTGCAAAATACATCATATCCATGTGGTTTGTAAATTTTAACATTTTACGTCCATGTCAAAACGTTGGGCACTCTACATCCCTTCGTCATCAAAAGTAAAACACTTTACATCCTTATGAACTCACGATGCCAATGTTTTCTATAATTGTTGCACGTGGGTATGACATGAGGGTGTTTTCATCTTTAGTTCATGTCCGCTAACGTACCTCTCTTTTACGGTTAAATCAAATATGCTATCGGAGGAAAGTTTGCATCATTAGTCCTTAGGGATGTATTTTGACTGTGTTAGCAGAGGAATGCAGATTACCAAATATTTTTGACAAGAATGTAAACTGTGAAAATATGCAAACTACATGAACATATTTTGCAATTCACTCTAGGTTTTTTCTTTAAACGTTAACCTTTTTATCAATCAACTCTCATAAGAATTTTATTTTATGTCTTTACGTATGTATTGCCACATACTTTTATAGGAATGAATCCAAGGCACGTCTTCGCAGCTCTAGTCACTTTTTCCTAGCAAACAATGGTATTCTAACAAATCTTGGTAACTTATTATTCTAAATGTGCCGTTTTTATATTATCAAACATGCTCTTGTCTTAACTAATATGAAACCACAACAATTTGATTTGCAAGACATACTCTAGCGATACTATGCATACAACATACCAATAGGCAATAACGGAACTTGAACGTTTTTTTTAAGGCAACCGAAATTATATAAAGTTTAAACTAGCGTTATTTATAATTAAAAAATCGACATGTAATACGGCCATGTTTATTACAGGAGGACATGAAATAAACGATAAAGTATAAATTCCCATTAAATTATACTTTTGAAGAACTTGTAACTCCATAATGTTACTTATGTCAATCGAAAGATTAAGGCGATAATTTCATTTCAAACATGATAGAACTTAATCTGCAACATCAAAAGAAACCAATGAAAATGATCAAAAGACCCATATTTATGAATAAAATGTAGGGAAAATGATAAAAAAATGCATCGAACTTGACACTTGTTGTCATTGTGTGTAGTCAACTATTTTTTTTTTCATTGTAACACAAACTTTTTGAATTTTTGTCATTGTATGTAGCCAGTTAGGTGAATTTGTGTTATTGTATGTACCCAGGCTTAGCGTTACATCGTTAGTCTTTTTTACTAACGGTCGTTAGTAAATAATTTAAAATTTCGTTCTCTTACGTTTTTATTCGTTTTCATCCGTTATTATACGTTTTCGTCCGTTTTTATACTTTTTCATCCGTTTTATACATTTTGGTCTCCGTTTTTTACATTTTCGTTTGTTTACTTACGTTTTCGTACGTTTTCTTACGTTTTAGTCCGTTATTATACGTTTTCGTCCGTTTTTATACTTTTTCGTCCGTTTTATACATTTTGGTCCAATGCTTTCATCCGTTTTTTACATTTTCGTTTGTTTACTTACGTTTTCTTACGTTTTAGTCCGTTATTATACGTTTTCGTCTGTTTTCTTACGTTTTCATCTGTTTTTATGCGTTTTGTCCCTTTTTTTACGTTTTCATGTATTTATACGTTTTTCATCCGTTTTCTTACGTTTTCAACTGTTTTTATACATTTTCGTCTGTTTTTTTAAAGTTTTCGTCTGTTTTCTAACATTTTCATCTTTTTTTATACGCTTTCATTGGTTTTCTTACTTTTTCGTTCATTTTCTTACTTTTTCGGACGAAAATGTATAAAACTTAAGAATACGGACAAAAACTTATAAAAATGGATGAAGGTGTAAGAAAACAGATGAAAACTTAAAAAAAAAGACGAAAACGTATAAAACAGATAAAAACAGACGAAAATCGACGAAGACATTAAAAAACTGACGAAAACGTATAAAAACGGACGAAAAAATATAAAACGGATGAAAACGATTGAAAACGATATAAAACAGATGAAAACGGACGAAAACATATAAAAACAGATGAAAACTTATAAAAACGGACTAAAACGTATAAAAGCGAATGAAAACGTATAAAAGCGGACGAAAACGTAAGAAAAACGGACGAGAATGTAAGAAAACGTAAAAACGGGAAAAAGCAACGGACGAAAACGTATAAAAACAGACGAAAACGTATAATAATAGATGAAAACGAATAAAAACGTAAGAAAACGAAATTTTAAGTTATTTACTGACGACCGTTAATATAAAAGGACTAACGATGTAACGCTAAGCCTGACTGGGTACATACAATAACACAAATTCACCTAACTGGCTACATACAATGACAAAAATTCAAAAGGTTTGTGTTACAATGAAAAAAAATAGTTGGCTACACACAATGACAACAAGTGTTAAGTTCGATGATTTTTTTTGTCATTTTCCCTAAAATGTAAACCATTAGAATGCTTAACAATTAATAATGTAATTATAGAAGCTAAAAACACTGCTCAGAAATAAAACGAAATACATGCCATACACTTATCTTGCCTCTAAAACCAAGAGTTGAGAAAATGAAATGACCTTTTAACGTTTTTGATGTTTAAGCATGACAAATTTTTCTAGGAGGACAAAATTAGTTATGAAGCAAAACTACCCTTGAAGTATCAAAATTTTACACTAATGGCCCAAACTTTTAGGAAGGCCACAGCCCTCCTTAGCCCCTATAAAGGTACGTCCATGCCAATAAGCATTTGGCAAGATGGATATTAATTAGGTATCCTTGATTTACTTGGTCAAATAGTTCAAGTTCTGATTAGTGCGCGCAAAAATGTACGTAAAGTAGAGTGTGCGAGGAAGTTTACCACTAAAAATCAAAGTTGCAAAAATCGCTAGCGGTAGCTGGGAGGCCGGCCGGGTACCGCCTAGCGATTAATCTGTTAGGTGGTGATTAATCGGATTGGATTTTATATATATATAATTATAAAATTTTGAAATTATATGCCTGATTTGCCCGATCTAGCGGAATTGTTTTCTGATTTGGCCGATTTATGTCTGACTTGGCCGATTTCTATCCGTAACTGACTTGGCCAATTTATCCAATTTGACAGACTTATGCCTGATTTGGCTGATTTTTATCCAATTAATCGGTATGTTGATCGATTTTTTACCAACCCGATTAATAAAACCGATTAGTGAAAATCAGAGCGGTTAAACCCCGCTTAGCAATTAATCGGCTGCTTAAGCCGATTTTTGCAACAGTGCTAAAAACCAGTAATGCATCATTTAGAAAACCTGATTCCCTATAACATAAACTACATTATATAAGAGAGCTCGGTCCGGAGCAAAACCACAAGCCATTGGGCACGCTTGGTACCAATGGCGGCGCGGTTCGTGTAACGAGGTTCTCGTCATCCGCACGCCATTTGGAAACTGGAGGGTGCAACAACTAAACGCCATTCGTCATTTTTTTTTTCTTTTTATATATTCAAAATTCAAATTTTCAACGATACTAACGGTCAAAAAATTTAAAAACCCTAGTTTTCACTAATAAATACCCACTTTTAACTAAACATGTTTCATACATTCAACCCAAATCATAATTTAACAAAACTTTCACATACACTTCCATTTATCTTCCATAAATGTCACAATAAAACATTAACGATCGGCTACTTAACAACATATTTCATTCGCAATCCGAGTTTTCTAATTCAAGGTTTCCTTCACCCGCTACACCATCACTCGAACGTTCTTTTCCAATCCAACAAACGCAAAACCTGACGCCTTCATACCCTCAATTTTCAAGCCAAATCCGATGCTACCTTATCTACAGTACCCGCAAAATCCGATGTCATATTATCTACAAGCCTCTTTTGCACCAAAAATGAACCAAGATCATTATTACCAAATGGCTTTTTCACACAACAAAAATACTTCAACCAAATGAATCTAGGTAATTCTTCACAATCAACACAAATGATGCCACCACGGGTTTTACACGACTCACCATCAAACTCATCACCACTATCACCATCACAAGGTTCACACACCGAGTCTTCTCTGGTCGGAAAATAAAATGGAAAAGGAAAGTGACGAAAGTCGAGAACAAAGAAAACCAACATTGTACATACCCGTTGGACACAACCGGAGGAAAAACTTTTGGCCGAAACGTACGTACAAATATCCAGGACCCAAGACTCGGCATTGACCCAAATTCAAAGTCGTTTTGGAAAAAGGTTTTTAATGAATTCAACCGTCTTTCAACCACCGAATGTACCAAGTATATGATCACGAAAAAGTGAATAACGTTGACAAAGGATTGCAACAAGTTCGTCGGAATTGTCGACGAAAATGAACGGATGAGTGGTGAAAACGATTCGAAGTAGCTAGCTCGTTGTTACAAAATATTCAAGCAAGCGTGGGGGTTTGCGCTTGTCCACTATGAAGCATGAAATGTCTTGAAAGATCACCACAAATGGTGTAGTGCCAAAGTCCTTCAACCTGGAAGACGCATTCGTACACCCGAGGACATTCAAGAATTGTACAATCTATTTAGAGATGATACAATCTCACGTCCTCCCGGTAGCCACGGCCTTCCAAGAGTAAGAAATCGGACTCTACGCATGTGGGAGGTTCTTCGTCTAGTAGAGAAACTTTCAAGGAAATGATCCAAGAGAAGTTGCGACAAGAACGGGTTAAAAAACTTGATTATATCGAAACTCAAAAGAAATTCTAAGAATTGAAGTTTCTTAATTTTAGCATCGAGGAGATGAAGCCGGATGATGCGGAAAATATCGAAAGAATCAAAGACGATATCCGCAAACGACACTTTGGCACGAGCTCGAGCTCAAATTAGTATTCCTCTATCGTAGTTTTTATTATTCGTCGTATCGTTGTTTTTAATATTTTTCCTGTTCTATCATATTTTTAACTTTTCTTGTATCGTACTTTTTAATTTTTATGTATTTTTAAGTATCGTATTTTTTTTAATGTATTTGACATATCCGTATCGTATTTATAATCATATCGTATTTTTAATATATCTTATTTGAGTTTTAATTTAAAATGTGTTTGTATAAAATAATAAAATGAGAAAGTTAAAATAATTTGTTTGTACACATAACATGTTGTTGGGTTTTTTTTTAGGATATAATTTTAGTTGTTAGTGTATTATTAGTATGTTGATGAGTTGACATTGACGTAACGTGCGAATAACACGTTATTGGCATTTAGCAGACCAAGCACTGTAAGGCTGGACGCAATCGAAGGAAAAAAATTGGCCGGTCACCCAAAATTCCCTCCCACGACCGATATTCATATCGGTCAACTCGACTGTGGGGCATGGGTCATCAAATCGGTTGTGGCTTCAAAATTTGGGTATCGGTTGTAATTTCAACCGATATTCAAAATTTTAACACACACTTTTCTTTCTTCTTTCTTTCTTTCTTTATTTTTATTTTTATTTATTTTTTACTTGGTCATCGATTGTGGCAACTTGATCATATATGGTTGCCGGAGAGAGAAAGCAGATGTGGCACCTGGTGACCTGAGTCACGAATTCACGAGTGTGCCCAGCCTAACATTGAGTTCAAACAAAGTTAAAGACGGCAATGAATTATGGCAATTGTAAAATAGAAGATTAAAATATAAATTTATAGGTAAAGAATACATACATATTGTTTTTGACGAAAACTGTATGAGGAAAGGACGATAAGTTCGTCTTTGCATGTGCTAAAGCTAGAATAAAAAGAAGATTCATGAATGAGGAGGTAATAATAAAGTTGTTAAAGGCATCGAGTTTTTTAATCAAGACAGAAAGTAGTTTCACTCATTCAATCATCAAATTCGGGAAAATATGAGGTTTAATTATCCTTAATTCTTACTTGCTAATTTTAAATTGTTAAAATGTAGGCATGCATGAATGAATAATAGCCGGGTACCCGTGCACAGCGACAGCGATAAGTATAGTTATATGTGTTTGCTTACCCGTTTAGTGAATTCGTTTCACAACACTTCGAATGTATATGTGTTAGTTGTAAGTGTTTGTTTGGGTTACCCGTTACTTTTCCGTAGCTTTCCCGCGACATCATTATTCTCGCATATAGAAATACCCTCGCAATCACTTACGCGTCAAACACTACCCCAAAAGTATATGATTTTGAAGAATCAAGATTATATTGATTGAAATAAATGAAATAAAGCTTAAAGTTGTAAAAATTTAAATTAAAATAAAATAAACCCATTAAAAATATAAAAACTAAAAACTCATAAAAATATATCAAAATGAATGTTGAATTAAAGAGCATAAAATTTTAGAAAATATGGTGAAATTAGATAATAAAAAAAATAAGTAGATAAAAGATATTTTAATTTAAAAATAAAGATGAATTTTTAGTTGAGAAATGACACATGTCATTTTATAATTGGAGCTCTTTATCTTAATTTTTAGTGGTTAAGAGTTAGGTTTGGAGTTTGTTAGAAGTTAGGCTTGGAGTTTGTTAATAAGTGACACATGGCATCTCATGATTGAAGCTCTTTATCTTAATTTTTGGTTAGAAAAACTCTTTCCATAATAAGCAAATAAAAAAGTCTGAATTTTTAAGCCTTCTAATTTTAGAAGGCCTAAATGCATTATAAAGTTAGGCTTGGAGTTTGTTAAGAAGTGACACATGGCATCTCATAATAAGCAAGTAAAAAAGTCTGAATTTTTAAGCCTTCTAATTTTTAAGCCTTCTAATTTTATGATTGGAGCTCCTTATCTCATGATTGAAGCTCCTTATCTTAAGTTTCACTCATTCAATCATCAAATTCGGGAAAAGATGAGGTTTAATTATCCTTAATTTTTACTCCCTCCGTCTCAAAATTATTGTCAAGAGACAAAAATCACCAAGTTTAATAAAAGTGGGACCACAACAATTTCAACCACTCATATAAAATATTCTCTCTCAAAATTCCCTATTTATTACTAAAAAAGAAAAGTAGACAATCTTTTTGAGACATCCAAAAAAGGAAATATGGACTATTAATTTGAGACGGAGAGAGTACTTACTAATTTTAAATTGTTAAAATGTAGGCATGCATGAATGAATATGATGAACTCCACACGCTAGCACAAAACTAAATTAGCTTTTTTTGTCCTGCCTACTTACGTTCACATCCATCTTTTGGATGATCTTATTTTAACTTTTCTTTCTATAAGAGCACAAGGTATGGGATGTCATTGGTGAGTCATTGGTGAGCCGTTGGTGTGCCAACTTTACCGGCCAACATGCCAAACTTGTGCCAAATGCACTCTTTTGTGTTTTGAGCCACTCCACTAGCTCAAGCCAAATGCACCTTTTGTGTGTGTGTGTGTGTGTATTTTTATTGTGAGTGATAAGTATATTTGGTGGGGTATTTTGCGGGACCTATAGGTGATGTTAGTGGTATGTTATGAGGGAGGGTTGTTTGAGTTATTGGTGTGTTATTGGGAGGTGTAGGATGTGGCGCTGATATGGCATACCAATAACGTGTTATTAGGTCCTTGCATACCTTGTGCTCTAATCAACCGCAATATCTTGTCATTTACTTCTGGTATGTTTCCATAGTGTACTTTTAAGTTTAACTTCCGAAAAATAGTAACTTAATTTCTAGGATGATAGTTTGTTCCGATATAGCTACTAAAGTTTTAGGAACATTGTCCTTGATCATACTCTTGACGGAAAAGTGACCAGTATATCACGATCTTAATACTCTAATAGATGTACTTAACAGAAAGAAAAAAAAGACGTGTAACATATATATTTCTGCTAGCTTTTCATCATATTAATTTACTAGACAAGTACCCGCGCCTAGCGGCAGCGGTTTCTAGCAGCAGACAATTAACGATATGCGATATTGTGGTAAGTGTTCCGTATAACGTTCAAAATAGAACGTAAAAAGATCAAAATGTAATTGCAAACTGTTGTAACATGTGATAATTCAACTCTAGACGAGTACCCGTGCACAATAATGTGATTTTATAGCGGCAAATAGTTTTAGTGATGAAAAAAAGTTTACGGTTTATAAACGAAACATAATAAAAGTTTGAGGATTTGTGGATTAAATATAACATTTTGAAACCCGGTTCAACTGGTTTCGGCCCGGGTGGTACAACCAGTTGATCCGTTCCGGTCGAAAAATGGGTCAATTTATATTGGGTCAACCCGCTGGGTTTGAAGCGTCCTAGGTCAACCCGGTTTCTAATATGTATTAATAGTTTCCTTTTGGAGTTGTTGCCGAAATGTCTTGTTTTTGTTTTCAAACATTATAGCAAAAGTTGATGAAAATGCAAAATGGTAAGTCATTAATTGATAATTGTCGGTTAACACATTTCTTTTCTCAATCCATTATAAGACCATATAAAAAACGGTAACACATTAATTGAAAAATTAATTGTACGCTTTTCTTGATTTTCACCATTTGCGTTTTGGTAGTAAAGATCCATCGCCATTCAACATTTCCTTTTTTACAATTCAATAGTAAAATTTAGATCATTTCCTTTTTTACAATTCAATAGAGTTTACAATTCAACATTTCAACAATTCAAACTTTGACTGTTTTTTCATTTTATATAGTTAAGATTAAGATTAAGATTAAGATAAGATAAAGTTATATAAACTTTGATTTAAGATCATTTGAGGACAAAAGATTATTTACATACCAAGGGATCAATCTCCACCATCCATTTTTATTTGATCTAATGGATGAGATTAATCCCAACAATTTAAAACCCACTTTCATCATTTTTTTCAAATATTAATATCGTTAATCGTTAATATACCATTGTGACGAGCATTTAATTATCTTTCATAGATAGGCATTTGATATACTTTCAACAAAATTTTTATTTTCGTATTTTTCACGTTTTTTAAGTTTTTCATTTTTTACGTTATTGAAATTTGCATTGAAAAATCATATATGATAAAACACTAATTTGAATATCTCATGTGATATTAGTGTAATATCATATATGATATGTAATATCACATGTGATATTAGTGTAATATCACATATGATATTACATATAATATCACATGTGATATTACATATCATATATGATTTAACACTAATACCACATGTGATATTCAATTTAGTGTTTTATCATATATGCTCATTGATTTCTTTGATATGTGAGAAAAGTTTGGTATGTAAAATAACTCTCCTCATAAACTTTTCATAAACAAAGAAATACGTCTAATGCTTCCATCATTAGCAACTAATCACTATCTCTCCCTCTTTCTGATTCTCGAAAACGAGAATGTGCTTATGCATGTTACCCGGTCTAATAAACAATACTCCATGATATAATTAAGAAAACATAAGTATGAGTTCCCTTCATGTTCATTGATAAATGAAAACATAAAGGCGACAATGATTGGATGCTTGCTTCATTAGACTAAGTATTAGTCTAATAAGGAGCCCAAGACCGAATATATTCATCACCGTCACCTCAACTTTCTTTCTCTACAATCAACTTTATTACTCAAATACACCTTACATATAAACAAAGATACCCTACATAAACAAAAATAACAACTTACATGACTCAAATTCGGCTCACAAAACACTCCTCACGACTCGATCATGCAGTCGACCGAGTCTTGCATTATTTTGGTTGAAGACGCATGCCCCATAGATAGTGTAACAGGGAAAACTAGGTCATCATGATTCAAAACTCGGTCTTGAGACACCCATTACGGATGGTCTTATTTGTTTCATTCCATTAACAGGTTCTTTTTAAGTGTTAATACCGTAGGAAAATGGTTCTCTATATGGTTAGAACTTAAAACTAATTACTTAGATAAACATATTTTGATTATGGATTTCATGGCTAGTGACTGATAAATTAATATTTCAATATGTGTCACTAAACAAATAACAGTGTGTTGTTGGGATTGAACATTATTTTGATAGCCAAAAATAAGATAAATAAGAAAGCGAAAAATACATCAAAACTTTGGTGGTTCAACTTTGTTGGAACTAGAAAAAACTAATCCTATATAGGAGCCATAATGAAATTTAAATTTTTTTACGATGACTTTCCGGTTAATGAATCAAATAATTGAAATTCGTAGTAGTGAGCTTTGCGGTAGGTTTTAGGTTTAATTATACTTAATTGGCTTCATAATAGTGATTATTAAATGGTCAAAGATGGGCATTGGTCCTTACAACTTTTGGGCTCTAATTGAAAAATCTAAAATTATTTTTAATTTCACTTTTGGTTTTTTATTGTAATATTGCATGAACATAACAATATTCTTGAAGAGTTTTAATGGTTGCCGAAATACTTTGATGCACTACATATATGGCACCAAAATCAATCATGAAGACAAATTCAAATTCGTCAGATGCAAGTTTTTTTTCTTGGACACATTGTTGTATCCTCAAAACAATCGCATAAATTCGGACGAAATTGATATCTCTTTTTATCAAGCTTCTAAACCTTAAGGGCCGTTATGTATATATTTTTACTCTAACAAATTGTTCTTGGTTTAGCATGTTTGTTATTGTTCAGGGAATGACTTTAAACCATAGACTATATATTTACTCATTTGGATCTAGGATTTAATAATTCAACTTTTTTCTCTCTTTCATCTCCAAGTTTTCTTCAGTTGTGATTAGTTGTTTACACATTGTAATTGTTCAGTTACGAACTGTTTTGTAGTATAAGTTTTGTATTCTTAGATCGCTTCTGTGTTGGTCATGGTTTCTTTTTCTTTGTATGTTTGGATCAAACGCATTTGAAGACGATTCTTATTGAGCTTATAATAAAAGTAAAGGGGTGGTTCGTAGTATTAAAGATAGTGGTGGTTAATTTTTACACAATTATAGCTCACCACATACACTGAGTTATCTAGGATAAGATATGAAAACCATATGCATAAGCTATGCATAAACACATCGTTAGAAAGCTCTAGCTTAAGTATCCATAAGTCCAATACCAAATGGAAAATTTTCATTGTAAAAATACTAAAGTCTCTCTAATGCGCTCTGTGTTTATAACTCAAATAAGAATTTGTAATACATGAATAAGTAGATTAGAGTTTGATTTCAACTTCTCAGAAAAATAATATTCAACAAACAAATCTTCTTAAACTCATGACTCACCGTTGATCAAATGGTACGTATTGAAACTGCCTGCCTTAGGTAAGTAAGATCCAATAGAACTTGAAAATAAAAAAAGCCTTCCGATACATAAATAAGCAAAACTATGAATCAGTTCACGACACAAATCGTGATGACTGAGGCAACGCCAATACGATGTAGAACCACCACAGAGTGATAACATTTGTATTCAGAGAGAAATGAGAGGGAAAGAAATGGATTTGTTATTTCATAATGAATTGTTACAATGAGAAGTGAAGAGGGTACAAGTATTTATACTAAGACTACATTTGATTTTTTAAGAAACTACTTATAAGCTAAACTATCAAACTGCATTACAAATACTCATAACACAAAGTCTGCTTCTTTGTTGTTTGATCTTTGACTGAGATAGCTTTTGTATTCAAAGAGAAATGTGAGGGAAAGAAATGGATTTCTTATTTCATAATGAATTGTTACAATGAGAAGTGAAGAGGGTACAAGTATTTATACTAAGACTACATTTGACTTTTTAACAAACTACTTATAAGCTAAACTATCAAACTGCATTACAAATACTCATAACACAAAGTCTGTTTCTTTGTAGTTTGATCTCTGACTGGGATAACTTTTGGGGTTGAGAGGTTCTTGATACAGAGTTGATCTTTGATGAGCTGTTACAGAGTCACCAGACATGCACAATCTTTTCCCCTTTGCTGATTTCAAAGTAGCTTCTAAAATCACCTCTGTTGACTCTGCATCCGTAGCTTTAGCAGATCCCTCAGCAAGAATGGGAATCAAGCCTCTAAAAAGAAGACTATGCCTAGCTGGTGCTGCATCACTACATGACCAGTCAAATGAATCAGTAGTCAAAACAGGAACCACAACTGACAGTATAGGGACAGAAGGTCTGTATTTGGCCACCATCTTGGCAGTGGTTCCACCCTTGGTTAAGACCACTATTTGCTTTGCTTTTGCCTTGTTAACTGCTCTTACATCAGATGATGCAAGAGACTCCAATGGGCTCATTGGCAAAGGGGTCGACTTTATCCTTTCTTTAAAAATGACCCCGTAATCAAGAGATGATTGTAGCAACCCGTAATTTTTCCTAAGGTAAAATGACTATTTTACCCTTTGACTTTTTAAAGTTGATCTTTGACTTTGACTTTTGACTATTTGACTTTTACCATAACGTAAAAGCAAATACTGTAACCGGTAATTTTCAAAGTTAAATAATACACTCTGTTTCAAATTATTACACTTTGAACATTTTTGTTCACCAATGTTTATATTTAACTATTTAAAGTTATTACTTTATTACGAAAGTTAAATCGTATAAACTTTCCTCGAGATCAACACAAGATAATGATGAGTCTATGTGTCCAACATACTCTATTTTCACCAATAGTCATATTGGATATGAACTATTGCCACCTTGTTATTTTTACGTAAATATTTTACTCTTTACGTAATACGCGTGCTCAAACCTACGTTATTAGGTTTTAACAACATAGACGCACCCCATTAGACTTATCACACCTTTAATATACTTAGTTAGAGTATATTGATAAGTTTAGACATTCTTGTAAGTATTATATTTTTATGTTGCCCGATTTTAAGTTTCGTGACTTAAGGGCTTAACATTAGTAATTACAGGGATCAAACTATACCCTTTACACTCAATGTTATACAAGATAAGTTACAAACTCATCTCATCTCATCCATTTTCCACGTCCAAGTGGTCTTGGTGTTGTGTTGTCAAGTTATAATCTCATTTGGTTCCATGTGTCAATATAGAAATGCATGTGTCTATCACTAACAAAACCTTACACTATTATCCTCATTTGATACAAGGAAACTTTATATTTTTCTCCTTTTCCTCTCTTAAAAACGTTCACCATCAATTCACCATCATTACCATAGTTTGTTTTCAAGCTACAAGTTCAAAAGTGAAGATGAAGACCATAATGAGCTCAACATAGTACAAGTGTTGTTTTTGTGATTCCATGGTTAGTTTAAGAGATAATCAAGAGTTAAAGGGCTGAGGTTAAGAGTATTCTTGGGTAACTAATAAGGGTTAGAATCATATGGTGAAAAGATTGGAGACAAGGGTTAAAGACTAGAAGGGTTAAAGGGTTGAATTGTTCTTGTTGTACTAGTAACTTGTCATCCTAATCCTTGTAAGATTTGAGTTTATTTTTATATTCATTCAATATGGTTGTAATAATCTCTATAGTTATTTGATGTAATTTGACATAAGTAGTATATGTAATATGGCTTAATTGATGTTATACATAAGGTTGTGACCATGAAAACAAGCTAAAACAAGTCCTAGGTAAGTTCTATGAACCTGAATTCTGCAACAGTCCCAAAGATTGATGAAACTGATCATCTAAGTAAACTTTGAGGTTAATTAAATAAGATATAATTGTAGAGCTATGTATTATGGTCGTTTTTCCGGGTGGCGCACCTCATAACTCCTCCCGATGAGTAAATGACAGCCAAAATGGCAAAACATGTCAAAATCTGCACACCAAATTTCATTTGGGAAAAGCCCATGGTTCTGGTCCTTTTTGGAAGTCGACTCAGGTTTATGAAATGTAGCCAAGAGCTAAAATTGAAGTTTGGCAAAAGCCACGTGTTAAAAAAAGTTGTAAAACTCAACTTATGGTCGTTTTGCCAGGACTGAATGTGCAGCCAAACTTTCTGCAATGAAATATAAGTATATACTTGTAATTTGACTATTGATATAAGTAAACTTTGGACTTTGAACTTGATTAAGCTTGAGAAGCTGCTAGAGGAAGTAAAAACTAGAACTTGTGCTTTTGAATTACTTAAAAAGGACTTGTGGTTAAAAAGTTTTGCCTAGTTAAGTGTTACTAGAGGTAAATATGGTCTTTGGAACAAGAAAGCTTCTTTGAAACGATTTTAAAACGAGGTTTTGACCCTTTTCTGGTCCGAATCAGTAAAATTGTAAAGCACGAAAGTTGCTCAGAATGACTTTTTCTACAAAACTCAGGAGCACATAAGAAGAAAGTGAACAGAAAATGCTAACAACTACAAAAACTAAACTGACCTGTTGTTGACTAGAACATAACCTTAGTGAGAATCTTTAAGTGATATATCGATCATTTGAGGCTAATATAAAACCAAGATTAAGTCAAGATTGTTGTCTTGAGGTTGTCTAACTTAGACACATCCTTAATATGGTCTTGATTATTATTGTTTAAACATATTTAGCCGCACGGCTATATTGGGCTTAATGACCTGAAACTTGTTTTAAAACTTGGTTCATAGACTTTGCTAGATTTTGACAAACTAAGTAAATGACAATATGTTATGTTAAACTACTTCACGACCTCTTGATTTTGATAGCCCGAACGATGGTACGAGGTTATTTATAAAAGGGCTATAAGCCAAACAACACTTAAGGGATACTTTAACTTAAGGATTTATGTACAACATCATAAGCCAACAAACTACATATACTTGTACACTTATATCGTACGCTATACTAAAACGCGATTACTATGCTTTCGTAGGTAATCGTTAAAGATCGTGATCTTGTCATACTCTACCGTTGATAAACATTATATCGTTACACTCCGCTGCT
>OU343221.1:183735588-183764339 GCA_910596185.1 Chrysanthemum makinoi
CCAAAACCAGTGGTTTTAACCACTGGTTTTCACCTTTCCACCTCACCATATCCACTTGATTACCTCCCCCATCCACCTCCATATCAATCCAACTCCAATTAATGCAGAAAACCTACTCGTAGGAATTTTGGCGCCAAAAAGTGACAAATGTCAAAACTGATTATCTGGCTCAATCCAATGGTTAAGATGTGGTGGGATATTTTCAGAGGTCGACAAGAGATGTTTCAAGTCAATAAATACAGAGAAAGAAGCAGAGGAGAAGGCAAGTAGTGTAGTCTTAGTTTAGTTTATGTCGTTTTATGTAGTTTTCATCTTCTAGTGTAATTTTAAAGCTTCTAAGTACTTTGTTATCATCTTCAGTGTAATAAAAACATATTTGCAGTTTCAATTCCGGTTTGTGCACATGAATTTAGTTTTTGCCTGTTTACTAGTTCAAAAGTCTCAAAACTCTCAAGTGATGTTATTAGTCATTGTTAAGAATTGAACAAGCTTACATAAGCTCTTGTAAAGCTTTTTGAAAGCTTGTTGAAACTAAAAATCAGTTTATAGTCAAAATAGAAAAATTCTCAAAAATTATCAATAAATTAGTGAAAAAATACAAATCCTGTGGAAACATGATCAAGACAAAGGTGCAGTACTTATTTTGGATTGCTTAGTGGGTTAGAGCTTATTGGTAAGCTATAGGAGTAATCTCAGTCCTTGGTTATCTGTTTTACACTTGGATTCCAAATTGTAAGTAACTTCTCATAAATTGCATTTAATATTATAAGTACTCTAAGCTTGTTAATTCTAGTATAAATCTGTTTTAATATAGTTATCATAAGAAAATAATTAGATTCCTTTCCTTAAAAACTCTTTTTGGTGTTAAAAGCTTCACAACAGTCTTGAAAAAGGGTGTTTGGATCAGCTTATTTCTCTGTGTTAAAGAGAGTTTGTGTTATTACTTATTGTTGGTCTATGTTTCATTAGTTCATTATAGTGCCAAGAAACCATAAAAACTAGTACTTATTTTATAAAAAGTCAAAATCTCTTTTAAAATTCCTTACACAGTTAACTGTTGGAAATTAGAATTGCTTAATTCATTTTATTAGCTTAAAAGTTGTTACTATAGCTTAATTTCATGTTAGAACAGCTTATTATAACATAATTAGTTAGTAAAATCAATCCTAAGTTCATATTAGTCAAACCTTTAGTGTAATTTAAAAAGTCAACTTTTCAATATAGTCGTTTTTGATTAAAATGAATAATTTTGTGTAGGACTTATTACTAAGTTTAAGCTTATGCCCTTTTGGGATTTCAATATTTAACTGCTCAAGAAAAATACAAAAATACTAGCTTACTCTTAATTAGCTCATAGATAGCTTATTTGCAGCTTTCTTTTGGACCCCATTTCTGAAATCATGCCCTGTGCACATATTTGGTAGTCTAGTTAATAAGCTCTTAGAGAGCTTATTAGTGATCATTAACTTGTGCAATTTAGCTTTTTGAGAAGCTCACCTAGCTGTCTCAATGTTACAAGTACTCATTTTCCATTTTTAGCTTATTTACCTAGACTGCTAAGTGCTTTTTGATTGTCCCATTTTATCTAGTATACTAATAAGTCAGTTTTCATCAGTTTTTCATAAGCTCCTCAAGAGCTTATTAGTGTAAGCTAAACATTGTAAAATAGCTTTTTAGAGAGATCACTTGGTCAACTAGTTAATTGCAGTGTTTGTTTTCATTTTGTGGCTTATTATAGTGCTTATAAGATAGCTTAAAGTTTCCTACAAAACCAACAGTGTACTGTGTTCCAGTGTGTCCTTGTGCTTATTTATAGCTTATTCAGTGCTTATTTGTATTTCAAATTGCTTTTTCAGTTGTAATATTAGCCTATCATAAGCTGTTTGGCTTATTTTCAGATAACTTAGCTTATTTCATGAGTTTATAAGCCATTATAGCTTAATCAATGAGCTTATCTCATTTTAGCCCACTGTTAGAAAAATAAGCTCTAAATCAGCTTATTAGTCATTTTCAGATTAAGCTTTAGTTATAATAATTGCTTATTTTCATGTTCTTAATCAGTTTGTCAAAGAAAATCCGAAAAAAAAAATGTTTTACAAAAAGGGAGAGGCAGGGGTCGAACCTGAGACCTCTCCCTTATGAGAGTGTTTATAAGTGTACCTGTAACCAATTGCGCCCTTGGGTCTTTTGCGTTAAGTGTTGCACTTGTTACTTATTTAAGTGATTCGTATAACCTCTAGCTTATTCACTTAATAGCTTATTAACAGCTTATCCATAAAAGCTGTTGATCCCTTTTTATTTTTCTTAGATTCCCCGTAGTGTAAAGTAGATTCTATGATTTTTGCAGATTTTTCTAATTAGTTTTAATATTTTTAAATATTTAATTAGTGTTTTATAGTATTTAATTCATAATAAAAAATAAAAGTCAAAAAAATATAAATCTTTTTTCTAAAATTTTCTTTTGTCATATAGTGCGTAAGAAAATTAGTTTTACATTCGTAGGTCTTTTATTTCATAAATTTTACGTTTTTGCTTAGCTCCAAATAGTAATTTTTAAACATAACTGCGTTTCCGTTTTAAATAATGTTTTTAAGTAATTTAAGTTTACGTTTTGGTTAATATAGTTTATTTAAGTTATTTTGTTTTATAAAATAAACGTTCATCGATCTGTAAAAATAGTGATAGCGTTTATTTAATAGATTTTAACTTTTTAATTTTCTTAATTTGCATTTAAGTCGCTTTAATTTGTAAATCTTTTCTTTAGGTAATTTTCCATCAAAAACCTTACTGATCACTATCCTTAGTGATCATTCTATCATCTGGTCAAGTGTTTATACACCAATTCATCCTCCGTGGGACATAACGACCCGGGAATACACTATATTCCTCTGATCTTCATTGCATTCGTGCTTGAGCGGTTTTAAGCTGATTACGGTCTGCCATTCACAAGTGGCAGGTTTGAGTGATTTAGCTTGACTGTTCTGCAAAGATCACATGTCTTCTGGTATCGATAACATCTACGGTCTTAGAAATGTCATTCAATAATGGCACGGGACCATAGATGAAGTTCGAGCAGAAGGTGTAAATATTCTTTTCAAAACATTTCTCAAAATATGGCTTGCAGTTACTTCAGACTGTAACCCGTGCTTAAACTATGGCTTGCAGTTACTTCAGACTGTAACCCGTTCTTCAAAACTATGGTTTGCTATTATTTCAGATAGCAACCCGCTCTTCAAAAGAAGGAAGTGTTGTGCTAAAACAATTTTCATAAATTTCGTGCACTTATCCTAAAACTAAATGAGGAAAGTATGTCGAAGGACTACTGTTCCTACTCAAACATTTTTCCTTCTAAAAATTCTTCTGAAAATATTTGTTTTAACAAAATGGTGGAAATTGAGTTGCTTGCAAATCAATCAGAATCAGAATTTTCATAAATTTGCAAAACCCAATCAATGACTTCAGCCTGGTTAAAACATTTTATGAAATGAGTCATTGATTGAGGGGGAGAATGTTTTCAAATTTATATCATCTAACGGGCTATCTTAATCATCCTACTTGCTTATCAGAAAAATATATTTGCCTATATTGAAGGACTAGGAATTTAGGATATGATTGTTAGGATTAGGTGATTAGAGTTTGATGAACACATAAATCCCATACCTTATATGAACTGATTGATATGTTGGATTGACTTATATTAGTCGATTGTTGTTTGGGTGTTGTCGACCACCATATATCTGTATGTATGTCTACTAACGTATGCAGATATCATGGCATATAAGAATTTTCCCAATCCGGATCCCATAAATGAAGATGATTGGATGCCGAAAGGAAAGGGCAACTATATCTTGGGTCGACAAAAGAAGAAACGAAGATTAATTGGATCTCTCCATGGATAGTTGGCACGTTAGATGCAACTTCAGAGGTCTCACTGCATCAGCAGACGATTTTATTTCATCCTCTCAGCAACAACAAAAGCAACTTGTGATTCTCTCCACCTAACGTATCTTATGTAGGACAAGTAGTGGATGATACCATTTTTAAACAATTTTGAAAACATTGTTTTAAAATTGGAAAATTATTCTTTTGAAAATAAATTGGACTAAAATTTTTGAAATCAACCGGACCTTAATTTTGTCAAATCTTAAGTCACTCAATCAAAAACTAAGGTCATTGATTGAGGGGGAGAGTGATTTCAAATTAAGTATTTTCAAACAATATATCATCAAAAGAGTCCGTTTGTACAAAATAAGTGGTGATCTAAAGATTTAATGTTATGTAATGGTATGATTTTCTTTAAAACTGAAAGATCTTTCAAAATGAAATTTTTTCTGTTCTTGTTTGATTGTGAAATTGTTTTATTTTACTAAAAGATCTCTTAAAACTATCATACCTGACACTAACAATCTTTGTAACATATTGGGTTTCACAAACAAACTAAACTAATGATCAAAGAGGCGTATACAAGAGGTTTTAGAGAGACAAAGAGTTAGAGGTTTGGGAACTTAGTGAGAGAAAATGAAAAAATTATTATGAGCTCCAACTCTCTACCTTGGGAAGTAGAGAGTATTTATAGTTCTTACATAAATCGCCACCTACGGGCTGTGGATCAGGCATACAGTGGGTAAAGACCTGTCCGTCCTCCACGGTGTTACTAAACTAAATACTACTTAACATAAAAGTACTATGACTACGAGCTTTCTAACGATTACATATACTTGAGGCGACAGACTCTTTAATGATTGGATTTTCTAAATCCTAACAATCTCCCCCTAAGGGAGGTCACCTCAAACATACATTGAATACAAATAGATATTACATTAAAATTGTTCTTGAATTCTTGTTAAAGTTCTTTGCTCTGAAGCTCGTAGTCATCGATTCTTCATTTTTGCATGTTTGGTTAATCCAAGTGGAGGTCTTTATCTGATCCACGTGATAATGAGTTTTGAGCCAGCTTTGAGATCATCAGCTATCATAAATCTCTGACTCTTCCATTGTGGTGTTGGTATTATGTGATGTTGTGCCATTTGGACCGACATGCTCACATTATGGATCATGAGTTCTTCTCGTCAGAGTAGCGGAAGCTTTCGTTGATTCATGATATTGGCAATAAAGCGTAAGAAGCATGGAGTGAAAATATCAGAGTCATTGATGCACTTAATCATGATTTCTTTAGAAAAGAATGTGTTGTGTGAGCATCGCGCTATGGATTGACCGCTTCATTACGATCACCTGCAAAGCGTCGGGGCACGCATACAACAGGTTAGCAATAAAGTGCGAAAGTGTCTTTGATCACTTTCGTTGAATTGAGGTACACGGCCCACGGTTCCCCATTGATCGATACAAGTACTGTGATCGGGTATAATTCAAGAATTTCCTTGACAGGTTTCGTACGCTCTGCACGTTCTCAAACCGAACGTCTCAAAGAAGACAACACGGAGTGAGCGAACCGGTGAATTGAGATTCAGCGATTGATGAAAAGAGATTTGAAAAACAATCATGTACCGCACAATAGAAATTGTTTTTGCAATACAACGAAGTTTTTAATGAAAATAAATTATCAATCATAAACACCTTTTATTTTGAAATATTAGTACACAGTCGATCTGCTAAGGAAAAGAGTTTTTAAGCACAACGAACGGTTTTTCAAAGGTATCCGTCAATCCATAACCCGAACGAGTTGATTCAAAAATTGAATCTCCCGTTGTTTTGTTCGGTTGTCACATGGTTGATCTATTAGATAGATCTCACATGCCACCCACCAGGAGTTTGTTTGATGTTGGCTCCAGAAGGCTTTCCATCTTCATTGTGAATATGTTTGCATATTACTCGGATGTTCGGCACTACCACAAGGATAATGCGTAGGACTCATAAGATATAATCTCTCTTTCCACATTGTGTGAAACAGAGTCTTCATTGACAGTGTCCTAAGGAGATTTATTTGATGATCTCGTGGCTCTAGACTCAATAGTGCACATTTGGTTCCTATGCCGGATACTAGGGAGAGGGTCTCCTTCTTCAATATCAACAATCTCTAAGAGAAAGTCGATAGATAATGTCGGTTCCCCGTGAGAATGAAACAAGTCCTTTTAAGAGGAACTTGAGTAGCTTAGGAAGTTGTAGTGCAAATAGCATCCGGTCCATGACGCCTTGTCTTCAATACCGATGTTACCTTGGTAACCACCAGTAGTATATGAATTGAACCGGTTTACGCATTCTAAGGTTGAATTAATGGAGGGCTATTTCTTTTCACCCTTTCTCATTTCATTTCTTTTTCATTCTTCAACCCCTTCAGTGCTTACCAAGACTTCATAACTAGAACCTTGTTGGGTTTATTCGATTACTAGCTCGATCTCGGTCCGTGACTCTTCCCATATCTCACTTTTCTTCTTTTTTCATCAAACCTAAGGACTTCTACACTAACTAGTGGATTGTACACTGGTAGATCCTTCCGTTCACAGCGGATCATGGGAACAAATACCTAACCTTATCATCCTTATATCACCATACATAAAGTAAATTTGGTCGATCTATTTGGTATAGTTCAACGCCATTGGAACCAATCGAAAACCATTTGAGAATCAATCAGATACTTGTGATATAATATCAAAGCATTTTGTACCTGAATTGTTTTTGATAATTTTAGAAAAATAGCTCCCCCTCAACATGTGCCTCATTTAATTGAAATCATTTTGGCACACAGAGGCAAGAGGAAGAATTAACTTCTTTGATTACCATTTTCTAAAAAATATCAACATCACTTCCCTGATCAGATCAAGTAGAAAAAGCATATTAAGGAAGGATGAGGTTTTCATAAATTTGCTCCCCCTCAATATGTGCCTCGAGGTTTGAAAGAGTTTTGCACATATTAGAAAGAATCTGCACTTAGATACAAATCAATCACGATTCAATTCTTTGTGGTTTAAAATGGATGCTCCCCCTCAACATGTGCATGGAAAATTTGAAATCGCTTGGCACATGTGGGGAGGAAAGCTTGCTAAACACTTACAAAGCCATTTATCAAATTATCAGTTTAAATCCAATTTAAATCACAAATTCTTCCCCGATCAGAATTTTCAAATCATTTGAGATTTGTGATCTCTGTAGATTTAAATTGATTTTGAAAGCTTTTGAGGAGAATTGTGACTTGATTATGAAAACATTTTAACCGATAAGGATCGGATTTTGAAACTTTACACTCCATTGATTAAACATGCATGATTATATTTTTGAAAACAATTGTATGTCGAACAACCTTTTGATTTAATTGAAATCATTCTCTCCCCCAATCAATGACATAAGTTGTTGATTGAGAGATAGATATTTTGACAAAAGTTAAGTCCGGATGATTTTCAAAAATAGAGTTCGAGTTATTTAACAAAGCAATTAGTTTTCATTAGATGGTTAGTAATTGTTTTAAAGAATCAGAGCATGAGATTTTGAAAAACAAGATAAAACATGGCTCTTTCTTTCTTTGAAAAGCGGGTTATTGCCTGAAATGACAATAAACCATAGTTTCACTTTCTCCCAAAAATATTTTTTGATTTTTTTTTGATTTTTTGATTTTTAAGAACATTCGAACAATATCTAAAGTCCCGTGTCATTCTTTGAATGACAACACAAAGACCGTAGATATTTTTGAATTAAGAAAAACATGACAAAACGACAATTTTTTTTTAATTTTTCAAGATTTTTATGGATTTTTGAGGGTTTTATATATATATTTTTTTTGTATTTTGCTTTTCGAATAAATATTTACAAGATATGGATGAAGAAAGACCTTTTACTCCTCTTCTTCCTCTTGAAGACGTTTAAGTGTTTTCGGTTGAAGACTCTTTAGACCAAGTCGTGGGAGGATAAACTCAAAGCGTTCTCTAGGAAGAGCTTTGATGAAGATGTCTGCGCTAAGCGGTATTAGGTCCAAATTCACAAAATAAAGTTCCACCACACCGTTTTCTACTTGCTCCCTAATGAAATAATGTAGAATGTCGATGTGTTTTGCTCTTGAGTGTTGAACGTTGTTGCATGAGAGAGCAAGAGCACTTTTATTGTCAAAGACGATCAAGAGGGATTTTGTTGAATTCAAAGCCATAGTCGGATAATTGAGATCTCATCCATAGGATTTGAGCACAACAAGATGACATGGCAATGTATTCAACCTCTGTAGAGGAAATAGAAGTACTCATTTGCTTCTTTGAATACCAGCTCACAAGCTTATCACCTAAGCCGAAAGCACCTCGGGCGCACGTGCCGATATCTTGACATCATGCATGATCGGCATCCGCATAGGTGTTAGTGACATACCGGTGTCCTTCGGGTACCAAAGTCCCATATTGATGGTTCCTTGGAGATACCGAAGACCCGTTTAACCGCTTCAAGGTGCTTTTTGGTAGGCTTAGCCTGTTATCTAGCACACATGCAAACAACGAACAGTAATGCCTGGCCCTCACGTGAGGTACATCGGGATCCCGATCATACTACGATATTTCGCTTGGTCTACCATGATCACGAGTGGTCCTCATCCGCTTTAGTACGCTCAATCATGGGAGTGTCAACACGGTCACTAGAATCAAATCCAAATTTCTTTAAAATCTCATTTGCATATTTAGATTGATTTATAAAAATGCCTCCGGGACTTTGTGAAACTTGTAATCCCAAGAAAAATGACATTTGTCCCATCATTAACATTTGAAATTTGGAACCCATTTCATTTGAGAAACAATCACATTCATTGGGGTCGGTCGAGGCAAAAATAATATCATCAACATATATTTGAACGTGAATTAAATGTTTGCTCTTGACTTTCGGTGAACAATGTCGGATCACTTGCTCCTTTCTTGAATCCGAGGTAGATAGAAGAAACTTTGATAGCGTATCATACCATGCCCTTGGAGCTTGCTTCAAACCGTAAAAGCCTTCTTCAAACGATAGACGTGTAGGATGCTCGGATTCACAAAGCCTTCAGTTGGCGGCGTATACGACTTCTTTCAGATCTCCGTTAAGAAAAGTCGTCTTTACATCCATCGATGACTACCATGTTCTTACTTGGAGCATTAGCCAAAAGATTCGATTGCCTCGATCACGAGCAATAGAGAGCAAATGATTCTTCAAAGTCAATACCCTCCTCTTGATGGTATCCTTTTGCAACTAATCGAGCCTTATTCTTTAAAACATCACCATGCTCATCAAGTTTCACTTTGAAGATCCACTTTATAGTAATGATCATAGCACAACGGAGAGGTACTAATTCCCACACATCTAGTCGATCAAACTCATGAATTTCTTCTTGCATGGCATTTAAACAAAATTGTTTTCATTCATGGCGGTTTAACATCTTTTGGTTCGACCTTAGAGTCTGGAGTTGAAGAAGCACCATAAAGCATGGTTGCAAGTTGTTTCCGTGTAGATCTTGGGCGAAGGGTTTCTAATGATGTTGTCCAACGGATGATCATGTGTCCACTTTCTAATGTGTTCATGTGGTTGTTGTTGAGGAACTGACGTAGCAAAGTCGATGTCTCGATGAAGATAGTTCGATGATGATTCGAAGCAAATATGTTTTCAAATGGAGCATCTTGAGGTAGCAAAGGGATTAACTTCATCATGGGTGCCGAAAACAATTCCATGATGTACATTCGATGATTGATGATTTGTTGATAGAGGAGTGATCGGCGGCTTCATGGCTTAATGATATTATTGGCGAAGGGTTGACTTCATTGACGGGGATAAGAGCAACCTCGGCGATGGAATTGACATTTCATTAGCATTTGGCTCATAGTGTTCATCAAACATTGGATCAAACAATTTCTTTAAATCGTCTTACGATGGAGGTATATAAGGAGTTCTTTGGTGAGGATTGAGCGAGTAGAGCTGATAGGGCTACTTGATGAAAGTTGAGATCTTGGGTCAGGCGGTTTGTCTCACGAGCCATTGGACCGGTCGACTCATCAAGCGTAACGTGAATTGTTTCCATTATACTTCGGGTTCTTTTGTTGTAGATGGTATCTTTGTTTGGTGCATATCCTACAAAAACTCCAATGTCCACTTTAGCTTTAAGTTTGCCTAAATCTTGGCCCTCATTAGTTGGATAATACAATGCACCAAACACACGAAGGAATGAGAGATTAGGTTTTCTCTTGTGGACAAGTTCATATGGATTTTTTCCATGGCGATTATGAATTAAATTCGATTTTGAGTGTAGCATCGCGTAGCAATGGCCTTTGAGAAACATTGGAACCTTTGAGTAAATTGTGTTCTTTGCGGCTTCCAAGGAGTTCGATTTAGATCTTTCAACTACACCGATTACGTTGAGGAGTTAGTGGAACACTTCTTTGATGGTGATTCCAACACTTTCATAAAACTCACAGTTGTTTATTAACAAACTCAGTTCCATTATGCGTTGGATGATTGATTTTGTTAAGTCGAACTTTAAATTTGTTTTATAAGTTTGATGATGACATAGAGTTTCATCCTTTGTCCTAAGAGAACTTAACCCGGGTGAATCGAGAGTAATCATCAACCACAACTAACACATATTTCTTCAAAGATATTACCTCTCTGGGTCCATAAATCCATGTGAATTGTATGAAGAATTTCATGGCGAGTTTATAGGTTTGGGTTTGTGGCGTACTTCTTTCTTTTTCCCAATTGGCATCTTTGAACAAAGATGATCCTTTTCATTTTTAGTCTAGGTAAACAACTACAACTAAGTCCTTTACGGAGAGATCATTGGCGGTGCGAAGTTCAAGTGATTAACCATGACTTTGTTTTGAAGCCTTTGGCAACAAGCAAATGGAGAAGACTTCATCATATCTTCGATAGAGATGGTGTATAGATTTGAACCCCGTGTTCCTCTTAAAAGTTCTTTACCATCAAGTTCTCTAACGAAACAAGTATGTTTTATGAAGGCCACTTCTAGATCAATCCGCAATTGACCGAGAGAATAAGTTATGACCAAGACCTTCTCGTAATACCACGGAGATAACACTATCAGAACATTCATCCATAACCCATAATTGCGAATTGATGTTCCCGAATCTAACGTCCGATGAATTTACTCGAAGTTCATGAGCATGACCGTCTCGGTCATATGCTTGGAGCGGCTGAGTCCGGTACCCGCGAGCGATTTGAGCGATCTGCGGTTGAACAGACAAGAATGGATAGCTGGATAATTGGGAACCCACAATAATGGGTTCCACAGTTAATGCATTGATTGGAACACCACATGGAGGTAGATACAATGGACTCATTAGAAATATAGATGCGGTGCTAGTGTCAAAATTTGACCTATTCAAAGTATGTTAAACTTCTTAAGGAATAGTTCTACCGTGAGGCATCCATTTTCTAGTGGGCATTGATTTAGCAACTTTAGGGTAAAGCTCATTAATCTTATGGCGGTGGGTATCCATTGATAACCTATATTACTAAATTTCCTTCTGTGGGTTTCTTTGTTTTCCTTTCTTCTGCCTTGCCTTTAGCCTTCTTAGCTTGAATTTTAACATTAACGGTTTTATTAGGGCATTTGACGACATTGGCGAAACATTCACACCACATTGATTAGTAGAAATCAAGCGGTCATCATTACATGGTTTGCGAATAGTAGCAAAATTGAATTAATTAAACGCAGCCCTAATACTAGAATCAACGATTCGTTTTATTCAACTCAAACTTAATATTCCTAGGGTGATCTTCTACTCTCTTCCAATGCACACTCTTAGCTTGAGAGGTCTTAGCTTGGTATTGCTAGAGCTTTGACCGCTTGCTTTAATGTCGATTACTCTGTAGAGGAATTATGGGAACATTAGTTGGTTGATCTACTTTTGCATTCTGAACTAGGACGTGGTGATCGGAACTACTTGAAGGCACATTAGTGTTCACTTTCTTAAGCGGGCATAGAGATGGTTTGTATGCTTGGCACTAGGCATATAACAAGGCATCACAATTTTACCTTTAACCTAAGGATTTAGGACATGTTGCAATTAAACATTCTAGTAGCTCTTGAGATGCGTTTGGCTGAATGCAACAAACCAAATTTCTCTATCACGAGGTTTATTAATGAAATCCTCTTCCACAATCTCACGGAGACATTCTAGACTATCCTTAAGGTGAGCACAATAGTTATGAAACAGAGGTTCATTATTCCTAAGATCAGGAGGAATGTATTTAACCATCCTGATATATTCTTACGATCGAGGATGACTTTGATGCAACATTCTCATTGAAAACAAGCTGGCGGTTTCCTTTCTGACTCCTCGATTCTCAATCTCTTTTTGTAAAGGCGTTATTTTTTCATTGTTCTTGTCACGGGTGACTTTCATTGAATCATATAACTCTTTAAAGTGTCATTTAACTTTTCATTTTCTTCTAGAAAACTCTCGTTTTCCTTTTGTAAAGTATTAACTAAGTTTTGAAGATGAAAAGTTTGAGAATACTGAGAATCTAATGGAGGAGGCATTTGGGACCAAGTCACATTGTTCTTTTCACCCTTTAATTGAGAGATTTGGGTTCTCAATTTTTTGATCGTGTTGCAATGAGCTCGAATACATTCATCACGTTTGCTAATTTCAAAAGCATCAAATTAGAGCATCCAAGGATGTCTTGATATTTGAGGTTTTAACATTTTCTTTTAGATGTTGATATTTTAATTGCAAAGCAAGATGCTCAACTTCAATTTAGAAATTTTCACCAAGTTATCATGATCATCCTGTTCAACTTTATCATGCAATTTAGAGTTAGTTTTTCAAGCTCAATGACACGATCATGAGAGACTTTCAGAGCAGATAATTCATGAAATTGAGAAGCATTAATGGAACAATTCGTAGCAGTGTAAACCACATCTTGAGTAATACATTCAGAAATAGGATTCTCATTCAAGGTGTGCAAGTACTTCCTTTGAATCTCATTATATTTTAATTCTCGCTCATAGTCACTAACCTCAACAATCATCGCATCAAATTCCTTTTCCATTTCTTTAATATCTAAATCCAACCCCTTTTTAAGACTCTCAAATTGACCTTTCTTTGTTTAAAGAAAGGCATGACCTCGGTTAAATAGCATTCTTTAGTTTGCTCAAAACCCACTTTCCCTTGATTATCCAGATTAGGTGTGATCCTTTTCTTACAAGTTTTCTCAAAATCAACAAATATTTGAAAAATTACATATTGGTGATTAAGGTCTTGATTTTGAATTGATCTTGGAACTAAATGCATTGGTGTGTTAGGAGGATACCACGGTTGCTTGAGGCAATTTCCTACAAGGGATTCTTTTCAACAAGGTTTTGACTTTTTGCATATCCATATCCTTTTTCGAACACTTGTTGATGGTTAATAGAGTCTGAGGCTTAAACTTGTTTAAGGATATCCAATTTTCCTTTTTTGTAATCATGGGGTTTGATCGTTATGTTATTCTCTTTACATTCAGGATCTTCTAGCTTCTTATTGATTATCTCCCTAGATGCATCATCTAATTTTATATCTTCTTGATTACTCAATGCAACTAGGTTTACATCTAGGTTTAGAATCTCATTACCATCATACATTACATTATGAGCAGCTCTAGCCTTTTTAACAACCGGAGTTAGGTTCCACAACAAGAATGCTATGCTTATCACTTAAGACTCTATGCTTAGAGATCAGTGAGAGAACTATTCACCAAAGCTTGTTATTTTTAGATTGGAAAAATCATTCAAAAGTTTTGATTCCTTAGCATTGAATTCTTGCTTAAGCATTTTAACATTTTCTTGAAGTTCTTGTTTTTGCTTAGCAGTTTTAGAAAGATTTTCATGTAAGGAGTTTAACTCTTGTTTTAATACTTCTTCTCTAAAATTACTTTTTCTAATAATTATACGCATTTGGTCATCCATTTCACCTCACGGGTGGTTAACTCAAATTTAGCATGTTGTTCATAAATAGCAACTTGTTCTTTATAGGCATTCGTTCGGAGATAACTGAATCATCGAGGGGTACATCGGTGTATTCATAAAAACATAATCATCTTTATGCGGAAGATGCATTACTTTGTACAACCTCACTTTCACTTTGCTTCACATATTGATCATATGGGACAATATTGCTATTATCCTCATCATCAATATCTGATTCATAAGTTTCAAGATTTTGTACTTTATTATGCATCTTTTCCTCATCAACATCATCATATAGTTTTAATACCTCACAATGATTTTTGTCTTTGGATGGACCGGCATGTTGTGGTGGAGAGACCTTTGGAGAGACCATAGGTGAGATTCTAGCCATGAAAATTGTTTGGTGATAGGTTCATCATCGACATCGAGTCAAATGCATCCTGATCGACTACTTGAAATGCATTTTGATGATTATGACCTATCTTAGATTGGTGTTCATCAACATCGGCATCATAGGTTACGGCATTTCCGGCAAGGAACAACAACTCCTCTTCATCCAAAGTTGCTCCATTATCGAGCTTGCAAAGCGACATCTTGTCTCAGAAGTATTACGCGCATTACGACGTTTGGAGATGTGCGGTTCCTAGCAATGTCCCTCTCCACCACCAGGTTGTAGCACTTAATGGCTTTGCTTGACCTAATTTCCATTCCTTCCCTATTGATTTGCCACATATCCTCCACCAACTCGGCATTCCCATACTGCTCCACCATCCCTTGTTAAATTCGTCTTCCTTGAGTGGTTGCCCTATAACCTTTCCATCTCAACGACATGATTGTTGGTAGATTGGATGGGGTTACGATCTCATTGTTAGTGTGAAGGCTGGTGGTATGTGTCATGTTTTGTTTAACCATAAGAGCACGATTGATTAATGAAGTATCCCGGCCATCGACACGCTTGAACCTTGGATCAGGAATGAGTTTGTGATTACCATTACCCATGGGTATGACTTGAGATGCTTTGGTAGTAATACCAACATTGGTGTAGAAGGCTGTTGAGTCATTTGATGAACTGGTTTCTCCTGCTTAGTTGGTACTCAACAATCCTTTTTCAAACATTGCATGTCTCTCATTACGAAGAAGGAAGGCATATAGTTGCTCATAGTTTGTGTCCTTCAATCCTTTGGTTAGCTTCACGGAGAACGTGACTTGTGCCATTGAGTTCATGTACCATTCTAATATTCCTCATATCATTTACAAGCTTGTGGAATCTCGTGTACTCATAGATACTCTCATCGGTTTCATCTTGAAGTGCTCAAACTCATCATACGGTTGTGATTTCTGTCCTTGGTTAATTGAGACCGAGAGAAGCATCTTGACATTATCCCACGCCTTGCGGGTGTTGTGATTGATAAGCTTGTAGATGTCTTTTGGAAGACCACAGTATGATGTTTGAAGCCACGATATCAGCTCGCTCGAATCTCTTATCGAGCTCATCACATCTTTGGTGCGTCAATCCAAAGATCATGGTTCCATCTGCAGCAGTATCAATTATGTCTCTTGTAGTCTCAATCTGATGCGGTCCTTCATCAATGGATTTGAGAATGTTGACCCCATTTTCCTTTCCAGGCGATTACATCGATTCGTTGAGCCCAAGAGTGTCGGGTTCATGAAGCATGGGTGGACGAGTGTCGAACGGTTGGAACATCCTCAACCTTGTGGAGATGATTGTAGATCGTTGGTAGACATGTTGCCAGATTACAGGTTTTATAGCTCTAAACCGGAAATAGATTCTTTCACGAGTTTTACTAAATCAAGAGAAAACCAGATTACAAGAAGAAATCAACCAAGTAAGCTAAGAGTTATTGAACCAAGTGGCTAAGACCAAATGCGGCTAGATACAGTAAGCTAGAACACGAAGTATACCGGTCAAGTCGGCTAAAAGCAACTGCCGGGTCCAAATCGCTAACACCAGTATTGCTAGAATTATGTGACATTAAGCTAAGCACCAAGTTAAGAACTAGAGTTAAGTTGCTAAGAACAACTTCGCTAAGATCCAATTAATAGTAAAAAGTAAGCTAACAATTTGCACTACATTCGCTAACAATTCATGAAACAAGTCGCTAACCTCACCAAATTAAGCTGGCGGTGATCCACTAACTTGTACTATTTGACGTCTCAATGAATAGACAGTCGCTGGCTCAAAGTAAGCTAACAACTAACAACAACTTCTTCTTTTCTTGAAACGGTATCCGATGAAAATCACAAAGAGAACCAAATTAACTAGATGAAAAACACACACTTTCAATGAAACAAGCTCAACCGCAGTTCAAGCTTACCAAATCAAAACCCAAGCACTTACAATGATTCTAAACACAAAAGTACACCCAAAATTCAAACTTTAACACAAGAAATGATCAAAATGATGCAAGAACCACTAAACTTTTTCAAACTCAAAAACCACCTAAAACCACTAGAAATCCAAGGATATGTAACAGAGATGATCAAACCATGGCTCTTGATACCAATTGTAACATATTGGATTTCACAAACACACTAAACTAATGATAAAGGGCATATACAAGAGGTTTTAGAGAAAAGTTAGAGGTTTGGGAACTTAGTGAGAGAAAATGAGCTCTCTACCTTGGGAGGTGAGAGTATTTATAGATACTTACATAAATGCCACCTACGGGCGTGGATTAGGCATATAGGGCTGGGCCGTTCCTCCGGTGTTACTTAACTAAATACTACTTAACATTAAATAATCTCATTCTGAGCTTTCTATGATTACATATACTTGAGGTGGCAGGACTCATTAATAACTGGATTTTCTAAATCCTAACAATCTTTAATGTCTAAAATTGGTCCTCATCAATCAATTTCAAAAATTAAATCATGCCACGTCTTTCCCAAAAAATTTCTAAATGATTTAAATCAATTGAGATCACAAATCTCAAAAGGTTTGAAATTTTTGATGGGAGATAGTGATTTAAATCTCAAATCGGTTTTAAAGGGTGATTGTTTCAAAAGCATTCCTTTCATGTGCCAAAGCGATTTCAAATACATGATGCACATGATTGAGGAAGCATTTAATCAAAACCGGAAGAGTATTTAAACAAGGCCACATTTTCTCCCATGTTTTCTAAACCTTATTAAATCACTTGGGATCCAAAATCTCTAAGGGTTTGATATTTTTTCGAGGGAAATTTGTGATTTAATTATGAAATCGATAATGATGACCATTTGATTCAAAAGTCAGGTTTGCTCTCCCATATATGCTAAGCGCTTTAGAATCTGAAGCACATATTGAGAGCATTTCAAAGAAAATATACTTTCAAGGTACAAAGATTTATATGTTTCAACATAAAGTACCTTGATTGATTTTCTAATGGCTTTCCTATGGCGCGATTGTGATGGTAAAAGTACTTACAGAACTCCTTCTCTACGTGTTAAATGATTTCAAATAACCAGCACATATTGAGGGAGAATTTACCTAAAAAATCAAATGGCTTTTCCTATGGAAATTGTGATCAAGAAAAGATTTCAAAGTCCTCTTGCCTCCGTAATGAAACAATTTCAAAATCATAAGCACATGTTGAGGGGAACATTTCTAAATGATCAAAACAATTAAGGTACAAAATGCTTTGATATTATATCATAAGTACCTTGATTGATTTTTCCAAATGATTTTTCAATTGGTTTTGAGAAGGAAGAACAATACCAAAATACCGACCAATTTACTTTATGCATGGTGTTATAAGGATGGTTAAGTTAGGTATTCATTCGATCCCTTGAGCCGAGAGGGATCTACCAGGGACAATCCACTAGATAGTGTAGAAGTCCTTAGGTATGATAAAAAAAAAGGAAAAATGAGAATCGAGGGAAGAGTGCGGTAGGACAAAGCTAATGCTTGGAATAAACCCAACAAGGTTCTAGTTATGAAGTCTCGAAGCAAGAAGGGGTTGAAAGCGAAAAAATTGAATGTGAAAAGGGTGAAAAGAAATAGCCCTCAATTAATTCTCTTTAGAAGCGGGTTCAATACATATGCTCTTGGTGTTTACTAAGGTAACACCGGTATTGAGAACAAGGCGTCATGGACCCGGTGGCACCTCTTCCCAAGCTACTCATGTTCCTCTCAAAATAACTTGTTTCATTTCACGGAACCTACATTATCTATCAACTTTCTCTTAGAGATTGTTGATATTGAAGGAGGAGACCCTCTCACTAGTCTCGGCATAGGAAACCAAATATGCAAGCAGATTGAGTCCAAGAGATCATCCACAATATCTCATTGGACCAAAATTAATGAAGACTTGTTGTTTCACACAATGTGGAAAGTAAGATAATATATATTGAGAGTCCTCATTATCATCCTGTGGTATTCCGGAACATCAGGTGATATGTAAAGTATTCACGATGAAGATGGAAATCCTTCTAGATCAAACATCAAACAAGCTCTTGGTGGGTGACATGTGAGATCTTTTCAAAAGAACAAACTTGTGACAACAGCTGGATAGAAAGCTTGATGTGATTCATTCTTGAATCAACCTTGGTCGAAGCAGGATTGGATACCTTTGCAAAACGATGGTTGGGCTCACAGTTCTTTTCTCTAACACATGTTGTATTAGTATTTCAAAATTAAAAGGGTATTTATGATTGAAAATTGATTTTTCTTATAAAACCTTAGTATATTGCAAAACTCTTTCTTGAAGCAATAGCGATTGTTTTCAAATCATTTTGAATCAATCAAATTTCAATTTCTTTGGTTCACTCACCGTGTTGTCTTCTTTGAGATGTTCGGTTTGAGAGCGGCTAGAACATTCTGAAACCCTATCAAGGAGATTCTTTGGAATTATACCTAATCTGAGCGGTACTTGTGCGATCAATGGGAACCGTGGGCGTGTACCTCAATTCAAAGTGATCAAAGACACTTTAGTGTGTTTTAATAATCTTGTTGTTTGAAGGTACATTTGGATGGTTCCTTTGATCAATAAGAGTCAATCAAAAGCGCTGCCGGCATCCACTCTTAATTAAGAAATCATGACAAGTGCTTATCTACATATCACGGCTCGATATTTTCATACTATGCTATGCCTTACCGCTAGCATAAATATCATGAACGAACAAAGCTTCGCTATGCTTAATGAAAAGATGTCATGATCCACAAAATGTGAGTATGTCGGTCGAAAGTCACAACTTCACATGATGGCAACTGATAAAGGGTGATCCGAAGAGATTTCGTAATTTGATGATCTCAATGAAAGCTCAAAGATCATCAAGATGTGGATCAGTTCAAAGACCTCCACTCAAAGTACAAAATAATCGGGCTATGAAGAGTCTTTGCTAAAGCACAAAGATCTGAAGTTGAAGAATTAAAGTTTCAGCTCAAGGCTGAAGATAAAATAGAAGGCTAGGATTGAAAATGTAAAACATGGGGTGACCTCCCTTAGGGGGAGATTGTTAGGAATTAGAAATTCTATAGTGAAGTGTCGGTCACCACAAATATAATCTAACATAAGTTAGCTCGTAGAAGATCGTTATTTCGTGTTTATTAGTTAGTTGTTGGCTTAGTTATTAGTTTAGTGTAACTTTGTGAGGAGGAAGGGCGGGTCTTTATGCTGATCCACGCCACAGCGAGGAGGCGTTTAGTTTGTAAAATATAAATACCCCTTCCATCCTTGGAAGGGGTGGAGCTCTTAATCTAACCTTTCATTCTTTTTGTTTTAAACTCCCTCTCTACTCTCTTCATCTCTAATGGCTTTCTTGTATCCATCCTAGAACCAGAATCATCAAACAACATAATATGTATGAACCTACAAAGACAAGGTTGAAAGATAAAGAAAATTAGGCTTGATTGTTGTAACCACTCAACCTAAGTCTTGTAAGAGTTTGTTTAATATTTAGGTCATTCAATATGGTTGTAATGATCTCTATAATTATTTGATGTAATTTGTTATAAGTAGTACATGTAATAAGGCTTGCTTGATGTTGTACATAGAATTGATGGGTAAAAACTAGTGTAGAAACTCAGGCTTGCTTGATGTTGTACATAGAATTGATGGGTAAAAATTAGTGTAGAAACTCATTAAGACAACTAGTGTGAAACTAGTGAGTTGTGATGAGTTTTGACACAGCTCCTAAACTTTGGACTTGATTAGGTTTAAAAGTTGTTAGAGGAAGTAAAAAAAATTGAGCTTTTGAATCACTTGAAATGGACATATAGATAAAAAGTTATGGTTAAAAAATGGTTGACTAGTTGAAAACTTGATATTGAGTCAAAGTGTTCTAAAAGATTTTAAAGCATGATTTTGACACTTTTCTAGTCAGAATCAACAAAGGTGTAAATCACAAAAGTTGCTCGAATGACTTTTTCTACAAAACCTAGGAGCACATAAGCAGAGAAAGTGAATAGAAAATTCTAAGCGGCTAAAACTAGCCCGACTTTGTTACTAGAAAACAACCATGGTTAGGAACCTTAGTTGTATTTTGATTCTTTGAGGCCAAACCAAGAGGTTAAGCCAGGACTGATGTCTCAAGGTATTTTAACTTAATAGCCATTAGATATGGCCTTGAGTTTTAACCGTAACATAGCGCCGCTGACTGGTTTGGGTTTGATAACCGAAAATTGTTTCAAAGACTTGTTCATTAGATTGAACTTACAGACTTTGACAAAACTAGACCAAATGACCATATGACATATTAACTATATGAAGACCATTTTTCACAAGTCTCAACTTTTATTTAAACTCATGAACTTATATTGACTTAAAAGCTATTTTTGAAACCTTTGTATTACACGACAACATAATATGACATGCGTGATTATTTTCATCACAACCTCATTGAGTGAATAACATTTACGATGATAAATGTTATGCTAAACCTAACTCGAACACAATTATACTATCCGTGCCACACAAGTTCAACAAATTGTCTTTAAAACCGACACATGTTTTATACAACATTTGTCTCGTCAAATACTTCACTTATAAATGATAAGTACTACAATAGTAGGTAATTTCATTATCATAAAGAGGCCTCTTGGGTATCATATCGACAAGTTGTGGTTTCTGGTTTAAAGTTTCTTGACTCTCGTGTGATTACTACCGACCTCTTGATTTTGATAGCCGGACGGGTAATGCGAGTCATTTATAAAAAGCTATAAAAAAAACACTTAGCGATACCTTAACTTAAGATCCATGTACAGCGTCATAAGCCCAAGTTACATATACACACATATTGAAAACTATACTTAAAATGTTTACTATACTTTCGTGGTAATCACTAAAGGAAGGCGTGGTCTCATACGCCCTATTGCCAGGCAATAAACGGTGAGTTCATAGCCCCAACTTTTGTTTAACTATTTTATAAACTACTTGGGGAGATACATGCTAAAATGTTTTATTATGGACAATTACTTGAAACAGAATACCTTGACTATATTATTGTAGACCTAAGTTGTTTATGCCAAAAGTCCCCAAAATTATGGACCACTAATCAGGGTGAGCACAAATGTGGATAGACCTTATGAGATTGATGAATCCCGTTTGTGTTAGCGGATAGGTAACCAAATGCACATTATTTAATTATCTAGGCATAGGAAAATACCTACCTAGGATTACTTATATATATATATATATATGTAGGTGATATATATACAGCAGATCATGAGTGCCATGAGCTTAGAGCAATAATAACTATCAGAAGATAATTGTACACATTAATTATGCTACGAACTATATTGTCCTCTTGTTTTCAAACCTTTGAATTCACTCATATTGTGTTGACTTTTCTGTTTTATCTGGTCCGGAAGATATATACGGCATCTGAATGAAGGCACCGGAATGGGCATTTTGAAGACTATGCATATTTTCATTCGAGAACTTTTAAACATATTATGTACATTATAGGACCTCTACTCTGATATTATGAATAAATTCAAATGATAATGTATTTTAAAACTTCTCATTTTAGATTAGTTTTCTATAATACTTTGAAGAAGTAATATCCTCGATTAGCTTCCGTTGCTTTTTCAATGCTTACGGTGTTACACATAGCCAACCATTCATATGTATACAATGGATTTGATCATTGCAAATAATCATATAATTCTATCCGGTAAAATGGAGAGACACCTTTTTGCTTGAGATGGTAATGGATGAGTATGACTTGTGATTTTTATTTTTATGATTTTGTGTATCCAATATTAACTATAAAGTAATTAAAAGTTAAATGAAAGGTTAAAGATCTATAATTGATGTTTACCATAATTAAACAACTACTAAACTTGAGGTAAATAATTTGATTTGTTTTTTTTTTTTCTTTGTTAATTGTTTGTGTTTATTAAAGAAAAGCTGTGTGTTTATGTTATGTTTGTCGATATAGTGTGAACATATGTTTTATTATGAACCTAATTTCTGGATGTCCTTAAGATGTCCATTAATAATGAGAACACTTAAAATTAGATTCTCAATGAAGGTTCATATTTATGGTATCGTTTTTTCCGCTTTTAAACACTTGATACATAGCGTATAGAAATTTGTAAGTTTTATTAGAGGTGGCCATATAATCAAAATAGAAAAGTGTAAACATACCTCAAATGTATTAAGTACAAAAAGAAATAATTTATGTTAACATAATCAATAGGATAATGGTTAGCTTCTTTTTTTTTCCTTGTGGTATTGTGAAATTACCTTTGTTTCTTGAAACTTTGAAAGTGCAATGATAGTTCTTTATTGAAGTTTAGATTGCATTTTTGTCCTTGATTGTTTGTTAAATGACTAAATTACCCTTTTTCTTGAATTAGACAAAGGGGTATTTTAGTAATTTTATTTTATCAGTGGAAAAGATGTAATCCGAATTTCAAAATGGGGACTATCATTGCACTTTTAAATTTTTAAGGACCAAACACGCAATTTGACCAACCTATAAGGCCCAAAATGCAATTAACTCTAACATTTTGTTATAAACTAATATTATTAACCTTTATTATAAAAATGCAAATAACTCTAATATTATTAACTTTGTTATAATATTATCATAATTTTCAGCCTACAAATTCAAAACAAACTTAATCAACACCATAAACAAATGCCAAGAATGATGTGACAAAGATTAGTTATAAAAATAACACTTTCATATTCGTCGTTTAAAATAATGCAAATCAATTTTATAGTGGGCATAGGGATTCAATTGTTCATGAATAACCTACATAAATAGTCTCCCAGCTGAACCTTGTGACCTCTCGTCACCATCAACAACCACACTAAACACCGCCCTAATTTTCCTCATCGATCCTCATCAAAATGCTATCTCTAAAACAACCATCAACTCTAGGATTAGCTTATATGCAGATTCCACCAACTTCCGTTCCACTAAGGGCCTTGTTATCGCAAAAACTAATAAAATGTCATTGAAAATAAAAGCATCAAGGTGTAACCTCAAAAGCTTAAAATTAATAGTGATTAAGTAAATTACAAATAAACTTACCCATTAGACCACAGGTTGATAATCTTTAGAATGATAGATAACCTTGTGATCTTACCACACTCCCTAAAGTGTCCTTCAAAGGTAGCCTAGGCGCAAACATGGCAACAAAATACGATTTTTTATCAAATTAATCGATATTGAATGCATACTTGCAGAGTGTTGGTATAAGAAGCATAGACTATCAAAATTATCATTAATACAAACTCCTCTAACAATACTTCTAGTTCTTTTCTCTTAAATATTCAATACGGTAGAAATTTGAGCCTAACGACTTTCATGCCCCTTTCATCATGTCGCGTGTATTTCAAATGCATACTATAAAACATGTGCACCATCGGTTCCCATATCCGCTACATATTACATTCCACGTTATCTTGTCACGATATAAATATAACATCCCTACATTACGGCCAACCAATATTCAAACTATGGGGCGGAAAATGAATCATTTAAATTTTCATCACTTCATATGACATTAATTAATACCCTTATGCGATTACACGAGAAACCACTGATGAAACAAACATAAAGTAGTGTGAGACCACCAAGAAAGAATACTCAAAAGTAATGTAATATAGTTTAAAGATAGTGTGAGAAAGAATTTATAATATTCAAAGATTGCATAACCTGATGAGTGGTGACTATGTAATAGGACACATTAGTCTTTTAGGTTGCTAATGTAATGTAATTAGTCTCTCCTTCGTTATGCAATAAATGACTATTACTTGTATCCCTTTAAAGGTGGATGTTGGCGGTAACTTCACGCATTCCTATCAATATATTGTACAATCTGAAAAAGAAATCATCGATAACAAAACATGAAGTAGTGTGAGCAGATAATGGGGTGCATAAGCACTTCTCCAAAACCACGAGCATATTGTAACTTTATGCATCAATGATATTATGCATTCTTTTGGCAGCTTAAGGACTACTTAGGCCTAAACCTTATTGCTCTTTTCTTCTTGATATAGATAGAATAATAACTAATAATATGGGCGTGAGCCGTTACATTACTATGTGAGGTGTTGGTTTTGGACTTGCGCCATATGGACTATATTGGCGGCGGATATGTGGTAACTTTTGAGCTTTTTATGAGCCAAATTCTAGAAAAGCTCAAGAATGTATGCAAGTCGAGGCGACACTCAGATCATCGCCGTTGCTTATAACCATAATGTTCGATGAAGAATCTCCCAGAACAGCTTTAACCAAAAAGATGATATTAAACATAGATCGACTAAATAAGCCTAAAACGGCAATATAGTTGAAGATGGGACACCTAACAACACACGAAGTGCGGCGAATAATGAATCAGTTTACCTAAGTCAAATTTGTGAATAGTTAATGGGTCCAAAAGTTTTAAGCGTCCCGATCACCAATCGAGAAAGAAAAATGTCGAGTCACATCACCTATACCCATTTCATATATTTGTGAGTCACATCACCTACCAGCGGCATACATACCAGTTACTATCAAGTCAACTATTTGTAGCCAAGTACGCTATGTAAGTATTCAAGTTTACTCGTGTCTCTTTTGAGGATTTTGACTCGTTTATATGCGTATGAGTTTGTTTGGGTGTATTTTAAGCCAAGTGGGTCATATAATTACGCTACGTAAAATGAAGTGGGTTGAATAGGTTAGCTGTTTAACGTAAGTCTAATTTAATTGCACACATGCGAATTGCTTTAGTTAAAACTTCGAATTGATATTGTTCTAATAGCGTTTTAATTTTATGTACTAATATTTAACACCAATTTATGTACTATATATAGCTTCGATATAGGGTCCATATCAAGATTTTATGAAATAAGGCCACTCTGCACAAATTTTAAGAATAGGTAGGTCACCTTTTGAAACAAATATGAGACAAGCCTTGTTATATGCATGTGATGTATGTCAAGTTATAAGCGTTACCATACATCCTTTATAAAAGATATATAGTATAAAGATAGAAGCGAGATCGTGGATGTCTTTTATTATTAGGAGCGAAGTACATATTAATTAATCACGGAATGATTATTAGAATGTACTACAGCAATAATAGGTAAATAACTCTTCACATGTTGTATTTACATGTGAAAATCCTATCATAATGCTACTTGACCTTTAACGGTAAAATGAGGCTGGCGTAAATAGTGTAACAAATATATACTCTTTATCAACATAAAAATCAGTATATAACTTTAAAAAGCTTAAGTATACCTTCATCATTTTCATCTTCCAATTGGGCTATTGGGATTATTGTTGATATATGCAGTGCATGCCAAAGGCGTTTTCGCACGTTTATTTGTCATAATAAGCTAGGGCACTTTTCTTCAACAATTTCTCCGTTACATCATCACAAACTACTTTATGCTCGTACTACCTTCCAAAAACCAAAGTTCTTGGTTCTTCTATTGGGCGGTTTCCATTTGGGAAGTTCAGGTCCTTGGCGTCCGAGAAAGTACCATTTGTTTTCCTGATGCCTATGATTTATTGTTATCAACACAAGCAACAATTTAGAAACAAAACACTCAAACATTTGAAAAGAACTAAAAAAGAAAAATCAAATAAGATTATAAACAATAAGGATAATATTTAGATAATATCAATGTTGAGTAGAATTTACCTACAACAGGGTTATCGAGGTGTCTCCATAAAATCGACAATGTAATCTGGGCACTTGGGGTGTTGCTCTCCATTTCAATCTTTGGTTGTAAGAGTGAACTATGATCTCACGGGTGGGTTGGACAAAATCGATAACCATGTTTTAGGAATCAGTAATCATTAAAGTTCTGGTGTTCTTTTGATTGAAGCAAAATTATCTTCATTGACTCAATGGATTGATTATCTTGGTATGTGCTCGAAATTCTTGTTGAAATACATGCAATGTTGACCTTGGTTGATAACTGCTTCTTGGTGATGCATTGATATTGTTGTCTGTGAAATTTAATTCAAGTGTTGATTACTTGCAAAGGGAGCTTCTTCATTTGCTATCATCTTTCTTCTTCTTGTAGATCACCAATGGTCCTTCATGAACATAACAAAGGGTTGGTAAGAAATCATACCACATCCATTGTATCGGTCTTCATCAACATACCCAAAGAATACTATATACCTTCTTCAATCTTCATCTGTAGCTGTGGAATATTAGGATTGATAGTAGTGTACTCATGCATCAACCATTGCGACTTCTTGTTACTTGCATCATGTCAGCTAAACACTTTTCTTTTCTTTAACTTTTGGATCCAGCATCATCACTAACAGAATCTTTCTTAGTTGTCTTCGATATCAAAAATCTCTTGTCATTCTATCCCATTTAGGGGTCATTCTCATTCTTGGTGTTAGAAACACCACTTCTTTCAAGATAAATATAGTTATCGTCAAAAGATGGAGCTATGTCAAACTCCATACTCATTTGATCGGGCCTCAACATCTTCCCATTTGACATTAATGGATTTTCAATAAAACCTATTACTAGACAAGGGTTGAACCAGTTTAAGGCACCAACATAATCAGTTGTAAAAATAGAATCGACAACAAATTGATCAAATTTGATATAGTGTTGAATGGCATTTGATATTCAATACCTCAAATCGGACATCATTTAAGTTTTTTCCTCTCTTGAGGTCCATGTTTTTTATCCACCAGGTCTTACGTTTTATTGGATCCTACGTTTTATTTAGAAGTTTAGACTTTCTTCAATTTATATTCTCTTCAGCAGCAAGATTACGACTTTGTTCCATGGCTGCTGCTAAATCAACTCAATCAAAACCTAGGAGTTACCAGAAATTTTCATCGGTTTAAAAGCACCTTGAGTTTCAAGTTTTGATTGTGAGAACAGTAAGAATCTTTATTTGCATTTTCATCTAAAACACCTAAAGCGATCTATAAGCTTTTGGTAGCAGGTCGTATTTTCTCTTCACGCTTTGATATGTCATAATAGCTTTAGTTAGACCAAAAGCAGGGATGAGTGGTGATGCGTTCTGGAATTTGTTAGGTGTTCTAAGCGACATAATCATTGTGAAGTTGTGCTTCCTATGATTAGAAGATGATTTGTAGAAAACTAAAAAGAAAGCTCTAATGATCATAAAATAGCTTCACAAGAAGGGCATGATTTAGAGAGCTGTCAAAAAATGCAGCCACATTAGCCATCAATACAACACTAGGCGAAGAATTTCAGTAATACCAGAAACCATCTCTCGAATGTCTAACAATATATGACAAATATATATCATTAAAGAGATTAATTAGTCAAGAAAAGTTAAAGATATAGGCTAAAACAATCACATGTTGCCAGGGTTTAAACTATTAACATCAAGCGTTATTGTACTCCTTCAAAGAGATGTGAAGACTTAAAAGGTCAGATGATGTCATATGAAACGTATCTATATTAAGTAAAAATCTCCTATGCTATTTTGTTTTACTAATATTTCTCAAATATAATAAGCTTTAACAAACATGTTTGTACTAAAATGATTAGAAAAATACATTTGGATAAAGCAGAGGGATGGTTGTGTCTCCTCTCCTGAACTTTTGACAATGGCGTAACTTTCACATCTAAGCTATTGGATAATTTATAGAAGACGCCACCCTACAAAACTTTCATTTTTATCATTTACAGCATTTTTGCATTAAGAATATAATCCTCACGGAATGTGTTTAGTAATACCTCACTTAAATTAACATAGATTAAATTATAAAAACCAACTAATCTAATTCATTAATTAATGATTCTAAAAATGCAAAAGTGACATTTAATCCAGATGGAGCATCAAGTAATCAAACCAAATATTCGACCTTTTTTGTTGAACTACAGCAATGCCTCAGTGCTTAGTAAAAATCCTTGATTCCTAAAAGTTCACACATGTAAGCCGCAAAATTAGTTAATTGTTTATAACATGCACAATATAAATCTAAAGTTTAAGGTGTATAAACTTTGTTATGCATATCACTTCCATCATGCTTGAGACCAGAAATCCATTAAACTAAGCGGTGCGACAAAAGGGATACACAAACCATTCTGGCCAAGCAATAAAGGCATTGCCAAGATAGATGATCACACACTGTCGGGGTTTGTGGAAAACTAGAAGGGGGTTGAATAGTTTTACCAATTAAAACTTTCTTTTAAACTATTTAGAATGACTTATGTCAATCTATTTGGTTGTGTTGTTTGGATGTTGATAAAACAAGCATATCAAAAGATGCTGTAATGAAGAAGAAAGAGTAAAACACAAAACCTGGCGATTATTTATAGTGGTTGGCTACAAGGTCCCTTCCTTGCCCTACTCCACTCCCAGAGTCACCTAGAGGTTAATGAAATAACTACCCAAGCTCCTTATGGTGGAGAAGCCTTCATAGCAATGCCTACTCTTTTTCCAAATTTCGACTAACTTAGGGTTCTTTCATAGGTGAACCACTCCTACCTGGC